>OZ014525.1:300111253-300606397 GCA_963966055.1 Lathyrus aphaca
TTGCTTCAGTTCATCTATATCTACATTTCTACTTTACCTCATCCTCGTCATTTATCATGATGATGGTTATGATAAGTCATCATAATAATCTCCATGATAAGTGGCAATGATGAGGTACTATAATGAAAGATATAGATGTATTGAAGGAAGCAGATCATCGATACATATTTGTGTTAAAGAACATAAAATGTGCTGAATGAGTTTGATGCAATTCGTAAAACAGTGGTCTGTTTATGTTGGTTTTCAAGAATATTTTGATTTTCAGATTATATAGTATACCAATTTAAATGGTTGCAGTTCTTTAATTAGTGTATGGTTAAACAAGAAATATATATATATATATATATATATATATATATATATATATATATATATATATATATATATATATATATATATATATATATATATATATATATATATATATATATATATATTTGTTTGTAATAAACTAAAGGTACATTCCACGGCGGTTGAAACTTATAACTGTTGTAATATTCTATATATATCACAACGGTTAATAAACATATGTTTTCAGGTTTGTCGGTGGCTTAACCTCTCAACTCTCAGATGATGATAATGAACATGAAGACATCCCAAGCCTAATTAATAATATTAAGTGTTATTGTGTGATGCTAAACTCAAAGATAATTAAGATAAGACTTAGAGCTTAGGGGTCGTGAAAGAGAGGGGTGTGTAAGCTCGTCTAATAATGCATGTCTGAGTGACCAATGTCTTGTAAAGACATGAGGTTATTTTGAAAAAATACAATGACAAAATCAAATGCATTAAAAATATTTGAGAAACCTTTCATATTTTATTTAGACCATCTAAAAATGTTTTTAAGACCTAGCCAATTGATTAGAGGAATGAGTGAATGATTGGAAGACTTATTCCAAATGAATAATCGATAAGACCTAATAACCTAATCACTCATTTCACTAGGTTGAGTCTAAAATAGATTGAGACAATCTCTTAATGATTTATAATGGCTAAATATCAAAATGTTCCATTTATGACGTGAACAATCAATTATTAGAGGTCAATAGTCGATTGGTCTGATTGATTATGTGATTTATTTCTTTCATGGATTGCTTCCAAATTTAAAACACAATGTGGCCTATAAATAAAGAGTTTCTTTATCACTTTTTCACATCCACAAAATGAGCTTTGGTCTCACTTGTTCATCTCTCATCATTTTTGTAACATTCCGTACTTTTATCCATAATATTATTTAAAAACTTATATATTAAAAATTTTGATAGTTTTTTTTTTAAATTTATTAAACATAATAATTATAAAGTTAATTGAAAAAATGAAGGGAAACATAACTTAGTGAAAATTTAAGCAACAATATGAGAGTTTCTAGCGGAGATATTTGTATCCGCAATTCTAAACGAGTTTAAGTGTTAAAAAATTTCAAAACAAATTAGTGTACTGAAACTTTTTATTTATTACATGGAGTATTAAATTTATAAAAATTATGTTTGCCTCCGTACGCGCTTGAAGCAAGATATTCAATCATGCCTTTCTCCTTGAGGACCTAAAATGTTAATTATAAATGGTCAATTTTCTTATTCACATTGAATCATATTTCCCATAAGAAAAGTGCCATAAAATAATAATATTACACTTCAGCAATAAAAAATATAATTATTTGTATTTTTAGATAAATTTTTTGTTTATTTTATATGGAATGCAATGTGGCCAAAACATAATACTCATACCAATGGAAAAAAAATCATACATGCTCCTGCCATAAAGGTCGAAAAACGTCAAACTTTCCACAAAAGCCAAAAAACGTCAATCTTCATTACGCAAAATTGAGTTTTAACAGCGCAACATAGACAACGCTTTTATGCAAAAGCGCTTTTTAGAAAGTGCTCTTATAGGTAGCCTTAATAAAACGTTTTTTAAAAAACGCTCTCTAAGGTCAGTTATTAATTAAAATATATAAAACTTTTAGAATCACAAAAATGACAAAAGGGGAAGTCGAACCCACGCCCTTAAGGTTCCTGAAAAGAATATTATTATTTTTAATATATTTTTATATTATTTTTTAATTAAATTTTTGCACATAATTCATTCGTACATTCAAAATATTATTTTCACAAAAATAACAAAAAATTATTATTAAATGATAATAAATATTAAAAATAATAATATTATTAAAAATTATTTATTATTTTTTAAAGAAATTAATAAAATATTATTATTATTATTATTATTATTATTATTATTTAAAATACTTTAAAATATTTAAAAATAATCAAATATTATTATTATTTAAAATTCTTTAAAAAATTTTAAAGACATTAATCAAAGAAATTAATCAAATATTTTAAAGAAATTAATCAAATATTCTCTTTAGTAAAATATTATTATTTGATTAATTTAAAATATTCTAAAGAAATTAATCAAATATTCTCTTTAATAAAATATTATTATTTGATTAATTTAAAATATTTTAAAGAAATTAATCAAATATTTTCTTTAAAATTATTTAAAATATTTAAAATTAATCAAGTATTATTATGATTTAAAATCATTTAAAATATTTTAATGAAATTAATCAAATATTTTAGAGAAATTAATAAAATATTTTAAAGAAATTAATCAAATATTATTATTATTTAAAATTCTTTAATATAATTATAATTAATCAAATAATAATTTTAAAAAGCACCTTATAAGGTTAATTATTAATTAAAATAAATAAAATATTAAAAATAATAATATTATTTAAAATTCTTTATTATATTTTAACGAAATAAATCAAATATTAATATTATTTAAAATTCTTTAAAATAATTAAAATTAATCAAATAATAATATTATTTAAAATACTTTAAAATATTTTAAACAAATTAATTAAAGATATTAATCAAATATTTTAAAGAAATTAATCAAATATTTTCTTTAAGAAAATATTATTATTTGATTAATTTTAAATATTTTAAAGAAATTAATCAAATATTTTCTTAAAAATCTTCAAAATATTTAAAACTAATCAAATATTATTATGATTTAAAATTTTTAAAATATTTTGAATGTTTGAATAAATTATGTGCAAAAAATTATTCAAAAATGAATTATTTTGAGTATTTAAACAATTAATTGAAAAATTATAAAAAAATATTAAAATTAATTTTTTCTTTCTAGGAACCAATATATAGTTTACTTTGCAAATTAATACATGGATGTATCACCACCCCAGTGGTTAATGCGCGTATACAATGTCTTTCCTTACCTCAAGGGCGTGGGTTTGACCCCCTTTTGTGATTTTTGATGTTTTAAAAAAAAAAAAAAAATCAGAAACAACCCTAAGACAGCAAAGTGCTTTCTAAAAATAGCGCTTTCTAAGGTCAATTATTAAATATTATAAAACTTTCAGAAACCCTACTATTCATTTCTAATCATTTTCTTACTTCTTCTCTTGCATTTCTAAATAAGTGCTTTCAATCGTTCTTGCTTATCTTGCATTCGTTCGTTCTACATTCGTTCCACATTCAATTGTTCTTATCTTGCTTCTTCGTTCTTCATTCAATTGTTCCTGTTTCGTGACGTGCGTTCATGAAGAAGAAAAAGAGGTACGTTGTTATACATTGTTCTTGTTGTTCTTGCGGATGTTGTTGTTATTTTGTTGTTGTTGTCGTTGCCATTGTTGTTGTTATGTTGTTTGGATGTTGAAGGTATAATGGTTTGTTAGTGTAACTGTTGCTGTTGTTAGTTAAGGTTATGGATGATTAGCTGATATTTATTTTAGCCATTTTGACCTAGTCTAATGCTTTGTATATAATAACCTTAACTGTCATGAGAATTATCTGAGTTTGATAGTACAAATTTTTGGTTTTTTTCATTGTGATACAATACAATTCTAGTTTTTTAAAAAATGCCTCTCTACTAATTTCTCTATGTAGGTTGAAAGTAGTTCTTATACAACTTTTGGTCTTTCGCTGAAACTTTTATTCTGAACAATGTCTTGGTTGGTTGAAACAATGGTTTTAATTAGTTTGTTTGAATTTGAAGTTATGATAATTAGTATTAGTGAAATGCTATGGAAAATATATGAATTGTTATTAGAGTATTTTTGAACTGGTTTGGAACTGATTTTGTGGTTTAGCTAATTGGTTGAGGGGTTAAATTTTGAAGTTACTCGTGTTGAAATTTTAGAAACTAATTGAATTAGTTTAAGTTAGTTTGAAATTCTGTTTTGAAGATTCTGTTTTGAAGTTAGTTAGAATCATTTGATATGAACTTTTGAATGGATTTTAGAAAGTGTTATTTTTTATGACTCATAATTGGTCAATTAATGATATTTCATTTTATGATACGTGTACAGGGGGGTCTTGGTAATTCTAACCTATCTGGATACTGTGTGGGTCTAGAAGGCGTTTACATCTCTACAGGTAATTAGTTGTTCTTTCTCGCCACTGTAATTAGTAGTGCTTTGAATGAACTGATATGATGGGGTTTCTAACTTATTGAATTTTCTATATATATGGATTACTTGTGATCAAAGTGTGAAAGTCGGATCGTTTCCCTACAAGTAAATATTTTTTTTGTTTAGTTTAATTAGTATAACTATGGATAAGAAATGAATGTCTTCAAGTCGATTGTCAAAAGAGTACGAGAATGGGGTATCAAAATTCGTTAAGTTTGTTGTTGCACACGCCAATGTCGCTCCCGATAAATGGGAAATGGCCCAGATAAAGGTACAGACGCGAACGGTCGGCGAAAGAGAGATGAGAACACACAGGAGTGAACCCAAAAAGAAATGAAAGAGTCGCCAGCTAGGCATTTTTATCCCGAAGGAAAGGTAATGCTGCATAAACCTAAGAAAGATATGGATAAGACGGTTGCGAACCAGAGAGACTGAGAAAGGGGGTTGGTTACAACCTGGGAAGGTATTAGCACCCAGATTGTCTGTCGTACTCGACGGGATCCACGCTTAAAAGATTTGTGTTTTAAAGGGGTAGTGTCAGTGCAATTTGTGTATAAAAGAGCTGGAAAAGGATGTACAGGTGTCAATGTAGAGGAAGTGTGAAGTGTAATGTATACAGTGTCAGTGTGAGATCAGGAATGAAGTGCTCAAGATCATGAGGCTAAAGAATAAAGCTAGAAGGAGGGGGAATATACAGAGACTTTTGTTCGATAACAGTTAAGTTATGCCTACGTATCCTCTCGTGCAATGAGGAAGTCAGAACACCGTAGTTCGACCCAAAGAGACTGAAAGATGAATTGACTTGTGAACTGCTTACTTGCCTATGCTCAAGTGTATGACCTGTCTGGCTCAGGTGCAAACTGTCTTGCATTAGACGGAAGAAGCAAGTTCTCGTTTGTGAATGAATGAGGTGAGAAAAGAATCCCGAAGGAGACGATTATTGTTTGTTTTTGTGTTTTCAGTCTTTTATTGCTTTTGAAGGCTTTCCATAAGTTAATGAGCTTAAGCCTAAACCAATGGGTTAGTAAACTCATCACATCCTCCCTCTGATTAGGGGTAATGAGAATACCTTAAGTGTGAAGTCAGCATCTCACACTTAACCACCCTGATGTAGGATTAAGATCATTAACCTACTTGTGATTATTAAGATGTTTTTTGTTGTTTTTGTTTAGTGTTAGGTAATGAGATTAAGCCATAATCAGGGATCAAACAGACTCATTACACCATCCTAATAGAAGGATAATAGATGAGAATGTTTAAGTTGAGGAAAGCTCCTCAACTTAATCCATGATTAGGGATTAAACCCATGACAAAACAAGCCTTTGATTAAGTGGATTTTATTTAATGGTAAGATGAAGAAGTGATTTTTATGGTTTGTAAGACAACTTGAGGGGGACTTGTCCATTAACACTAGGGTTAGTCCTTCTTAACCAGTTAAGGAAGAATTAGAACCCTAATGCAAGGCCCAAGTTACAAGCTTGATGTCTTGGTGATTATTATGTGAATTGATTAAAGGATTTAAACACATTAAGGGTTTAACACTTAGGATTAAAGTTATACACTCCATCCTAATAGAAGGATGCAGGCATAAGCTTAATCACAAAGCCTTAAAACCTTTAGGGTTTAGTCCCTGATTATGAGGTGAGAAGAGAAGACTCAATGAGACACAAAGGTAAAAACTAAGAGGGGAACTAATCAAAACCCTAATCATTGTCATGCCTGGTTGTTCCTAAGGTTTGTGAGGTTTACAAGAGAAGTCTTCAATGGAACCACCAGGAAGCAGATGAAAGGATCAGGAGAAGCAAAGTAACTTGCTTCATTGAAGAAGACAAGTCACTTGAGGAAAGAAAGTAAGAAGAAGAAGAATGAGCAAGCTCAATCTCAAACTCATAACAAAATGCAGCAAGGATGCATGAAAGAGATGAAAAGAAGTGAAGGCAAATTCACTTCTCAAACAACTTACCACCTGAAATGTTAGTGAAAGAAATGAAATGCAATGCAAAATGAGATGAAATGGCATGATGAAAATCAAAACCAGAAGCACATTCATGATGATAATGATGCTATGAGATGATGCAAACATGAAACAAAACATGGGGATGATCATATAAGCTCATGGATGCAAATGAAGCAAGTTAAGACACATGAACATACATGAAAAGTTATGAAATGCAAATGGCATACAACATGGCAAATGCAAGATGCAATGATCAAACATGCTTTCAATATGTCTTAAGATGTCAAATGAATCAAATGGATGCACAAAATGTCATGGCAAGTCAAAGTATGAATGCAAATGCAAGATGGATGCATATGGAAGCCCAAATTAGGGTTTATGATCAAAGCACCAAACAAAAACCAAAATCAGAAGCAAACATCAAGATAAAAAATTGAAAATGCACTCAAAGGATCCCTAATCCTATACTAACTCACTGCCCAAAGGAGAAGTTCCAACTCTTAACCTAATTCAAGTTATGATTTTCCTAAGATTTCTAGGGTTTTAGGGTTCCTTAACAAGAAAAATGCCAATCAAATGGAAAATGTAAAATCAATTCATGCCAAATTAATCTCACAAACTACATGATATACATAACACAATGCAAAAAGAATCAAAGTCCAACTCTCAATGGTTAGGCAGAAATGATTTTTGGAAGTTTGGATCAAAATAATGCATTAAAATGATTTTAATTCCATGAAAAATTCTCAAAATGCATCAAGATCAAAAAAGAAATTTGGTTTGAGGGTTGGATAATGTTTCTAAATGGTTTTAAATGTTTCATGAATTTTTTGGTGATTTTTAAATACCTAAAAGTATTTTTAATTAATTAATTCTCATTAATTAATTAAAATAAACTTTTAAATATTTAAAAATATTTTTTGCATGCTAAAAATAAAAATAAAAATATTTTTGGTTTCTGAAATTAAATAAAAGTTTGTATAAAAAATTTCAGAATTTTTGAATAAGTTTTGCTATTTTAAATAAAATATAGAAAACAAATGTATTTAAATGAAAATAAAAATGAAATTAAATGAATTAATGAAGAAGTCAACAGATCCTAAGGCCAGCATTCAAACTCACACGCGCGGGAGTTGACTAGGCGCGCATCTGGACGGCCTACATTCAAACTCACTAACCCTAATTAATTAGCCCTAATCTAGCCTTAATGACTCTCAGGTGACCGGAACAGTGTTCCGGTCATCTTCTCCGATCACTCAAAATTTCAAACTCTCTCCACACGCATCTAAAACGAAATCTAATTGCCCAGAACTCTTCCCCACTCAATCACGAATTAAAACCCCCATTCAAACAACATTTATCATTCCTAAACAGAGAGAATCGAATCAAAATAGTTTTAGGGCAAAAAGTTTCAGAACAAGATTAAACTCTCATCTCTTCACCATTTTCAAAACCAACAACATTAGAGTGATCAGTGAATCATGAAGAACAACTTAGGAACTTAAAAAATCATTTCTGGAAAAAATGTTCATGAAGCTACCTGAGTTTGAAGCTTTTCAGTTTGCAACTTTCTGACCTCTTTCCTTTGTGCAATCCACTCCTTTTAGGCCCCTGATGACATACTGATGCTTAGAAGGAGTTTGTGTTGGCTGGTTTGGAAGTTTGAACAAGTTCTGTTCAGGGCAGTGAAGGAATCGTGTTTGTGATTCTTTGAGTTTCAGGTTGCTTTGAAGGGTGCTTTGTGATCAGGGAGAGGTGTTGAGAAGGTTTATGAAGTTTGTTTATGAGTTTGTGGGCTGCGTTGTGTGTTTCGAATGCTTTTGCTTAATGGAGTGAAAATGAGAATGTGGTTCTATGGCTGGTTTCAGGCTGGCCTCTTGTGTGGTTTGGCTTGCAATTGATTTGTATAAACAATGCTCATTGGTCAGAAGATGTGACATGTCCTTTTGTGATAGGTATGGTTGCTTTTGCAAATTGTCAACTTTTGTGTAAGAGAAGCATGGGTCATGTTCTAGCCAAGTACAAGGGGAGTGTGCTGCGCAGCATGGTGAGGGAAAAGGCTAGGGTTGATCAGCAAAGTAGCTAGCAAGTGGATGAGAAGTTATCATGACTTTTGCAACTTGCCTTGCCTTTGGTTTTCATGAGAGAAACTTGATCCATGGGCCATAAAACATGTGATTCTTTGGGTGCATTTTGATTTTTAGGACTTGTGTGATGTTTGTGTAGAAGTTAGACACCAATTTGAAGTCACAAATTGCCTTGGTACAAGAATTTGCAAGTTTTTCCATTTGGTGCATAACTTGAATTTTAGTGATTTTTGCCAACTTTGACAATCCATAACTTTTGATCCAAAATGAATTAAGTCATGTTCTTGTACTTTTTGAAAAGGGAAAAATCTATTCTACAACTTTCATGACCAAAGTTTTTCCATTTGAAGCTTTTTTGAATCAAAAAGTAAGGGTTGAAAAAGTTGCATAAAATGACATTTTCATTAAAAGTCAAACTTGCCCAAAAAGTCAACTTTGCAAAAGACTTGAAATTTCTCAATTTTGTGAACTTCCAACATCTTCCATGATCAAATAAAGATCATATACAATCAAAATGATGAAGAACACCCTTTGGTTGGGTCATTGGGGGCCTCAGATGCCCTGATTTTGCACTGACTTGCTTGGAAAGTCAACTCTTGATCAGATGACTTCCCCATGGAATTTCTTCATGAAAATTGATATGCATACTCCCTATACCATATAGAGACCAATAGAAACAAGAATGACCAAAAAATTTGGAGTTATGGCCTCTGAAACCAAAACCCTAATTTTAGGTCATCTGTGCAGTCAAGCCTGGCTCTGCTTCCACACCAATCCCAGTTCTTGTGATTCTTTGGCATTCTTGACTTTGAGAGGATATAATATGATGTTTGAACACACATGGACCCCTTTGAAGTGACTGGTGGCCTTTGGAGTGGCTCAAGAAGCTCTTGGATTGCTCAGATCACAAACCCTAGATGCAGATGACTTAGAAACAATGCAGTGGATCAAAAATGTGATATGAGATGGTATGATTGTGTTTATGCATATGAAATGATCACAAGCCATGGTGTGAATGGGTGAGGGAAAATTTGGGGTGTTTACAGCTGCCCCTATTCAAACATGAGTTAGCTGTGCAGGATGTAAGCAGCGGCTTATCAGGCAAACAAGATAACTTGTGGTTGAATACCAAAGACAGTCCAAAATTTGCACTCACAGAATGAAGAAGAAAAGGGATATAGATTGTAAAGGAAAATAAAGTATATTGTAAAGTATGGGCGACGGAGGACGACCGTCGAGCAGAGGATGACTGCTGCGTAAAGAGCAATGACAGGGACGACCGACATGCTGGGAAAAGTGCGGGAAATAAAGCAATGACGGGGATGGCCGACATGCTGGGGATAAAAGGAATTATGATGGGGACGACCATCAAGTAAAGCTACAAGATTCTCTGGGGATTAATGAAAAATGATGGGGACGGCCATCAAGTTCATAAAGCAAAGTAACCAACGATGGGGACGGCCATCGGGCTAAAAAGAAAAGGGACCACGACGGGGACGACCATCAGGTTAAAGAATAAATGAAATAAACAGATGATGAGGTACGGTCATCAAAGGTGAAGGACGATCACCTAGCAGGGAACGGCTGCTCTGTAAGGGTTAAGATGAGGGACGGTCATCTAAGGTGGAGGACGACCACCAGGCAGGGTACGGTTGCCAAAAATATCGCGACATAGGACGAATGCCAGATAAAAGGTCAACGATGGGGACGGCCATCGGATGAGCATGATGGAGGACGACCATCAAGAGGTGGAGGACGACCACCTAGCAGGGGACGGCTGCTCTCAAGGTTTATCATGACGTAGGACGAACGTCAGATAACCAAAATCAACAATGGGGACGGCCATTGGATAAAATGATGAAGGACGATCATCAAGAGGTGGAGGACGACCACCTAGCAGGGGACGGCTGCTAAATATCACGACATAGGACGAATGTCGGATAGAAGTCAACGATGGGGACGGCCATCGGATGAGCATGATGGAGGACGACCATCAAGAGGTGGAGGACGACCACCTAGCAGGGGACGGCTGCTCTCAGGGTTTATCATGACATAGGACGAATGTCAGATAAAAAGAAATTGCTTTACTGGGGAAAAGTAAACACGGACAAGTGTTTACATCCAAGAAATAAAAGGTATAGGTATTGTGTATAGATTAAAGATGCGGACGAGCATCCTTAAGACTATGATACGGACGAGTATCAGGTAGAAACAAGTACTGACACATGTTCAGAGATGATGATACGGACGGGTATCAACTAGTTAACAGAGAACACGGATGAGTGTTGTATCTGAAAGAATTCTTCTGGGGAATAGTAGACACAGACAAGTATCTATATTCAAGAAGACACAAGTGTTTGACGCAGTGTATGGATTAAAGATGCGGACGAGCATCCTTAAGACTATGATACGGACGAGTATCATGTAGAAACAAACGCTTGACGCATGTTCTGAGATGATGATACGGACGAGTACCAACTGGTTAACAGAGAACACGGACGAGTGTCGAATCTGTGGGGATGTAAATGATGTATACAAGATACGGACGAGTATCTGTATAAGTATGAGTAGAAAGTATGAGTGATGTATAGATGAGTGTTCAATCTGTTGGGGAGAATGACACAGGCGAGTGCCAAAAAGAGAAAGGTGTAGTATAAACAAATATCTGGTATACAAAGTGTTTATGTTACTGTGCTGGGAAAATGACATGGACGGATGTCAAGAAAGTTATATATATACAAGTATTTGTGAGTGCAAAGGGGACGTCTTTGGCTTTCTGCTGGGGATATGACACGGACGAGTGCCACAAGGAGTATGTATTTGCATTGGTGAATGTGAGGCAACTGCTTTTGCTGGGGAATCCGGGAGGGATTCTGCATATTGTTGATGAGTTGATAATATTCACAAGTGTTTGATTCAGATCATGACTTATGATTATGCAACATGTTTGATTTTTGCCGTAATGCTCCATATTAGACGGAATGCTACGCTTTGTAGGTGAATATGATGCGAATGCCATGATTATGCAAAAGGATACCAATCCGGGATTCGGATCCCATTGCTGTGAAGATCTCTGGTCGATCTCGCTTGAAGTGAACATCCCAGCTGGGGATGAGATCATTGGTAGATCTGATGAAATGATTCTGCTGGGGGAAATGGGTCAATGATAGACCTTTTCCAGTAATGAGGGACCCAACTGGGGGTTTGTAGAAGCTTTCTTCACTCTGTTGTGATTCCTTCGTGCATTGCTCTTCTGGATAGAGGCTGAAACTCTGTGGGGAAATGATTTCCTGGCTTTTGTGCTCAGCTGAGGAAGAATTATTGGCAACTCGGCTGGGAGAAGCAGCAAGTGGCAACTCAGCTGGGGAGAAAACACCTTGAGTGCTAAGACTGAGTGAGTGTTGACTTGCCGGCTTGCTGGGGTGAAGCTTTCATGCCCCATGTTGCGCTTTTGAATACCTGCAATCCTGCAAAGACAGAGAAACGTACAAGTAATCCCGAGGCATCCTTTTCCGGGCTCCGTCATAGGAGTGAGACACTTCTGAGAGTAAGTATATTCCCTGTAAGCACGTGTTTTATTTTCTTTATTTTTAAAGATTTAGCATCTGTATTCATGCAATCAGTTTCCTTTAAGATATCAGACATTTTTGCAAATGAAAATATACGAGACATTGTGTGACTGAAAAATCTGTTTCTATTAATTCATGTGCCCTGAATTGGCAAGATACAGTCAAAGAAACATATCTCCTGAAATGAGGAGATTGTTACAAATTGAGAAACAAAATGCTGGCAATGTTGACGACGCTTTGAAGGAGCTTCCTCTTGCTATGACTCGTATGACTTTTGACGTTCTTCTCGTCTTGCTTTCTGAAGAAGGATGATTCTGACGGAAGCTTGATCCTTTCGAGGCTTACCAAGTTGCAAGTGATACAGACGAATTCAGAATGCAATTGTTCGCTTATTCCCTTATTTTGCATGGATCGCCCTTTCGGGTTTTCAATCCATCGGGATACCCATTTTTGCCTGAGCTGTCCAATGCGGCTTTTCAACTCAGGGGGTGTACATTTTTTGTTTATTTTCCCTTATTTTTGCCCGAGTCTTTTATTCTGTTTTTGACTCGCCGGGATGCCCTATTTTTGCCTGGACTTACATTCTGTTTTTATGTCCAGCGGGTCATTTTTATGCGAAGTATTTTTTAACTGCATCCGAATTCACAGGGGACGGGAAGTCTTCACCATCCATGGTGCTGAGCATCAGTGCTCCACCAGAGAAAACTTTCTTTACAACAAACGGTCCTTCATAATTTGGAGTCCATTTGCCCCTGTGGTCTGTATGAGGAGGGAGGATTTTTTTCAGCACAAGATCTCCCACTTGGTACTCTCGGTGCCTGACCTTCTGATCGAAGGCTCTTTTCATTCTTTTCTGATACAACTGCCCATGACAAATTGCAGCCAATCTTTTCTCTTCAATCAGACTCAGTTGTTCGTATCGGGACCGAACCCATTCTGCTTCGTTCAGCTTAACATCCATCAGTACCCGCAGGGAGGGTAATTCGACTTCAACAGGTAGGACTGCCTCCATACCATACACAAGATGATACGGTGTTTCCCCAGTGGATGTCCTGATTGACGTGCGGTACCCATGCAAGGCAAATGGTAGCATTTCATGCCAGTCTTTGTAGGTGACTACCATCTTCTGCACAATCTTCTTGATATTCTTATTAGCTGCCTCAACAGCGCCGTTCATCTTTGGCCTGTAAGGAGAAGAATTGTGGTGTTGGATCTTGAAGTCCCGACATAGCTCAGCCATCATTTTGTTGTTTAAGTTGGAACCATTGTCAGTAATGATTCGCTCGGGCACTCCGTATCGACAGATGATATCTCTCTTCAGAAATATGGCTACCACTTGCCTTGTAACATTGGCATAGGAAGCTGCTTCAACACACTTGGTAAAATAGTCAATGGCGACCAGGATGAATCTGTGGCTGTTTGAAGTAGTTGGCTCAATCTTGCCAATCATATCAATGCCCCACATGGCAAAGGGCCAGGGTGAAGACATTATATTCAAAGGGTTGGGAGGTACATGTACTTTATCCGCATAGATCTGACATTTATGGCATTTTCTGGCGTAGGCACAACAGTCTGCATCCATTGTGATCCAGTAATAACCTGATCTTAGCAATTTCTTAGCCATGGCATGCCCTCCAGCATGGGTACCAAAGGATCCTTCGTGCACCTCGTGCATCAACAAGTCTGCTTTTGCTCTATCAACGCATCTGAGGAGTACCATATCAAAGTTTCTCTTGTATAGGGAACCATCAGTGTTCAGAAAGAAACTACCAGCAAGCCTTCTCAAAGTCTTCTTATCATTGGAAGATGCCCCGGATGGGTATGTTTGATCCTCCAAGAAGCACTTATGTCATGGAACCAAGGCTTATCATCTTTGACAACATCTGTTGCGAACACATACGCTGGTCTGTCAAGTCTGGACACTGAGATTTGAGGCACAAAGTTGGCAGCTTGAACTTTGATCATTGATGAAATGGTATCCAGAGCATCTGCAAACTGATTCTCGTCCCGAGGGATATACTCAAGCTTGACCGTTGTGAAGAAAGTCAATAACCTCCTTGTATAATCCCTGTAAGGTATCAGATGATCCTGGTGTGTGTACCATTTGCCGTTGGTTTGATTAACTACCAGAGCTGAATCTCCGAATACAGTCAACGTCTTGATCCTGAGATCAATGGCTTCCTCAAGACCCATAATGCAAGCTTCGTATTCAGCTTCGTTGTTAGTGCAGTTAAAGGTGAGCTTTGCCGAGAAAGGCATGTGAACTCCCTTAGGTGTAATGAGTACTGCACCAACACCACGACCATTCATATTAACAGCCCCATCAAACATCATAGTCCATTCTTCCTCTGGGTTAGGCCCTTCAGTGTGAACAGGCTCTTCACGGTCTCTCGCTTTTATGAACATGATGTCTTCATCAGGGAAGTCAAATCTCATAGGCTGGTAGTCATCAATAGGTTACTCAGCAAGATATTCAGATAGTACACTGCCCTTGATGGCTTTCTGAGAGGTGTACTGGATGTCATATTCTGTGAGAATCATCTGCCATCTTGCAACCCGTCCGGTAAGAGCTGGCTTCTCGAAAATGTACTTGACTGGGTCCATCTTCGAGATCAATAAAGTAGTGTGGGTCAACATATACTGTCTCAGTCGGCGAGCAGCCCACGCTAAAGCACAACAAGTTTTCTCGAGCAGTGAATAACGTTGTTCACAGTCGGTAAACTTTTTGCTCAGGTAGTATATTGCATACTCTTTTCGACCAGACTCGTCATGCTGGCCCAGCACACACCCCATTGACTCTTCTAATACTGTTAAGTACATTATCAGAGGTCTTCCTTCAACTGGAGGCATAAGGATTGGTGGTTCTTGCAGGTATTCCTTGATCTTGTCAAAAGCTCTTTGGCAGTCTTCATTCCACCTGACCGTCTGTTCTTTTCTTAACAGCTTGAACAAGGGTTCACAGGTTGCTGTAAGGTGAGATATGAACCTTGAAATGTAGTTCAATCTACCTAGAAAACCTCGAACCTCTTTCTCAGTTTTCGGTGCAGGCATTTCTTGAATAACTTTGACTTTATCAGGGTCCACTTCAATCCCTTTCTCACTTACGATAAAACCCAGCAGCTTACCAGATCGCACCCCGAATGTGAATTTGTTGGGGTTCAGCTTCAGTTGGTACTTCCTCAGACGCTTGAATAGCTTCAGCAGATTTACCAGGTGGTCTTCCTCTGTAAGGGACTTGGCAATCATGTCATCTACATAACACTCGATTTCCTTATGGATCATATCGTGGAATAATGTTACCATAGCCCGTTGATATGTTGCACCAGCATTCTTCAATCCGAATGGCATCACCTTGTAGCAGAACGTGCCCCAGGGTGTGATGAAGGTTGTCTTCTCCATGTCTTCAGGTGACATCTTAATCTGATTGTATCCTGAAAATCCGTCCATGAAGGAGAATACCGAGAACTGAGCCGTATTATCAACCAATACGTCAATGTGAGGTAATGGGAAATCATCTTTCGGGCTGGCTCTGTTCAGATCCCGGTAGTCAACACACATTCTTACCTTGCCGTCCTTCTTTGGAACAGGCACAATGTTAGCAACCCATGGTGGATAGCTAGTTACAGCAAGGAATCGGGCGTCCCACTGCTTTTGTACCTCCTCTTTGATTTTCATTGCCATGTCTGGGCGAGTGCGGCGCAGCTTCTGTTTGACCGGTGGGCATTCTTCTCTTAAAGGCAGCTTATGCATGACAATATCGGTGTCCAACCCTGGCATATCCTGATAAGACCAAGCAAACACATCCACATATTCTTGAAGCAGGTCAATCAGTTGTTTCTTCACTGAGTCTTGTAAGCAGGCCCCGATCTTAACCTCTTTCACATCTTCATCTGTACCAAGATTAATCGTTTCGACCTCCTCCTGATGAGGAGTGATAACCTTTTCCTCTTGTCTCAACAACCTAGCTAGCTCTTCAGGAAGCTCGTAATCTTTTTCAACCCCTTCATCAGCTTGATTGATCGGATTGTCAAAGTCATACGAAGTCATAGCCGTGTTGTTGTCGGTGCGGTCTGGAAGGCACTCTCTGCAAGGGTTCAGTTTGTTCGTTTTAGTGATTGATTTTAATCTTGTTTAAAAAAAGTGAAATAAAGTTGTCATTTTGAAAACATTGCCATTTATTTTTTGTACAAAAAGAAAAATGGAAAAACAGTGAGCGGAAAAGAAAAAGACTCATTTGCAAAAGATGTCTGATATTTCATTGATTAATCTTGTTGCACAAAAATTACAGATGGCCCGATTACAAAATGAGTCTTGTCATCTTGGGCAAGATGCAAGACTTGATGCATGCTTAAAATATACAGGAAATAATAATTACTCTGCAGGAGTAACCCTTATAATTTCCTGGGAAGACCAGTTTGAGATACTGCTCCCCGGGATCATTGGACGAATCCAGCTTTCCAGGTTGCGTTCATCTTCCGACTCATCTTCCAAGTTGTTTACAGCATCGGGGGTAAGCATCCCCCCACTAACAAAGTTGGGCTTCTTGGCAGCCTCTGCTTGATCTTCTCGAGTTGGTTTGTAACCCAACCCAAATCTATCTTCTTTCTTCTCCACAGGCAACAGTTTGCCCCAGCCTTGAGCGTTTCCTTCTTCCACAACCTTCCGGGCTTGCTGGTAGGATGTCATGGAAGTCCCAAGTACAGCAGAGGTTTCATTAATATTCAAGGCCTCAAACCCTTGACTCATCGTCTCGTGGATCTCCCCATCCATCTCAATGTATTTGTAGGTAGCCAGATGGCTAACAAAAATATCTTCCTCTCCACAAATAGTAACGACTTGGCCCTCCCACTCGAATTTTAACTTCTGGTGAAGGGTAGACGTAACTGCGCCAGCGGCATGAATCCATGGTCTACCCAACAAACAGCTGTAGGCAGGCTGAATGTCCATCACGTAGAAGGTTGTTTTGAAAGTTTGTGGGTCAATCGTTACAGGCAACTCAATTTCTCCCAGAACTGATCTCTTAGAGCCGTCAAAGGCTCTCACCACTAAGTTGCTGGGACGTAATGCCAATCCTTCATACTCCAGCTTCACAAGGGCTTTTTTAGGCAAGACATTGAGGGATGACCCTATGTCTACCAGTACATGTGAAAGAACTGCACCCTTACACTCCATGGTAATGTGCAAAGCCTTGTTGTGATTGCGGCCTTCCGAAGTCAAATCAGTGTTGGTAAATCCTAGTCCATTACTAGCATTAACATTTCCAACCACAGCTTCCAACTGATTGACGGTGATCTCTTCTGGCACATAAGCTGCGTGCAAGACTTTGAGTAGTGCGTTCCGATGAGCCTCGGAGCACATAAGCAATGATAGAATGGAGATCTTGGAAGGCGTCTGGTGAAGCTGGTCCACTATCTTGTAATCACTTTTCTTGATGATTCTCATGAACTCATCAACTTCTTTATCAAAAGGTGTTTTCAAAGCTTCTTTAACAACCTGCTCTTCTTGCACCATGCTCTTCCCTTTTGCCTTGGCAGCAGCTTCTGCTTCAGCAGTGGGTCTTTGAATTTGCGGGGCGAAGAGACGTCCGCTTCGAGTGAAGCCTCCGCCTCCCCCCACATTGTCTATTTGTGGTGAAGAAGTTGATGATTCGAAGGTGATTTTCTGTCCTCCGCAGTATAGATCGGAGCCGTAATGCCAAGGAATGACATTACTGCTTTCATAAGGTACTGGCCCAGGAACTGTGACAGTGACTGGACTGATGGCAGCTGCAGAAGGGACCATGATAGTCTGTGGATCATAGTATATTGTGACTGGTGCTCTGGTAGGAGTGGCATTTTGTGAGTTGTAAGCAGAATCATTGGCGGGATCATAATAAATTGTAACTGTTGAAACACTTGCATTGTTGGTTGCTAATGTTGTAGGGGACATTGTTGGAAGGATGGGTGTTGTTGTTGTAGGAGACTCTGAATGAAGGGGTGCTGAAGTTGTAGAAGGGATGTTTGCTGATATTTGGTCCGTTGAAGTAATAGATGAAGCATTCGTTGACGAGATTGAAGAGTTGTTTGGAACAATGGTTGTTGCAGTTGTAGGAGGTTCTGGAACTGTGGTTAAAGAGATTGCTGGATTGGTAGGTATTGATGTTGTGATTTGAAGCAGGCCACTCTGGATGAGACCATCTATGCCATCCCTCAAGTTATCACATCCATTCACTGAAATGTTGCAATAAGCACACCCTAGCTCACATCCCGGGAATATTTGACATTCAAGGAGTTGAGCTTTAATCTCTACCAAGGGTGTCCGAATCTGACCCACACTGGTTATCAAGTAAGACGGCTTGTCTTCTTCAATAGCATTGATTCTGGGACCACCATGGTGTGGCATAGGGTTCTTGTTAACATTTGGTGGTGGTGCAAAGTTTAGAGCTTTGGAGTCTACCAAGTCTTGTACCTTCATGTGCAAGGCTCTGCACTTCTCCGTACTATGGCCAGGTGCATTTGAGTGAAAAGCACATTTGGCGCTGGCGTCATAATTTCTGGGTAGACTGGCAGGATCTGGAGGTGCCAACGTCCTTAGCTCAACCAGGTTGAGTTTCAGGAGTTGTGGCAGTAATGCGGCATAGGGCATAGGGATCAGATCGATCACCCTATTGGCCTGAGAAGGTCTCTGTTGAAATGGTCTTTGCTGATTGTTGTTGTTGGTGTTGCTGTTGTTATAATTTCTCTGAGGAGGATACTGAGTTTGTTGCTGGTAATTCTGTTGCTGAGGTTGATAAACTGGTTGGGGATGAATTGGAGCGGGAATGGTGACTGCTGCCACAGACCTATGAACATATTGGGGCCTGCCCCTGCTGGTATGGATAGCATTGGTTTCACCAGTTCTTCTTGGGCCTACAAAAGGCTTTCTTGAGTTGCTGGATGAGCTTGCACCGTTGTCAGAAATTTTGCCCATCTTTAATAGGCTTTCAATTCTTTCCCCGGCTATGACTACATCAGCAAAGCTAGTGGAAGAAAAGGCAGCCAACCTGTCAATGTATGTTCCTTGGAGGGTGTTCATAAACATATCAGCCATCTCCCTTTCTGACATGGGTGGCTGGACAGCAACAACAAGCTGTCTCCACCTTTGAGCATACTCCCGGAAGCTTTCCCTGGATGATTGTGACATTCCCATCAGGAGGGTCCTGTTGGGAGCCATATCCAAGTTGTACTGATACTGTCTGATAAAGGCCTCTGCCAGGTCCTTCCAGCATCTAATGGTTGCTCTGGTCAGATGAGAGTACCATTCCCTTGAAGCTCCTGTTAAGCTATCCTCGAAATAAAACATCCATAGCTTTTCGTCCATGGTATAGGCCTTCAGCCTCCCCAGAAAGGATTGTAAATGGGTCCGGGGACAGGAAGTTCCGTTATACTTCTCAAAGCATGGTGGTTTAAATTTGTGGGGAATCCTGACCCCGTCCACTAGGCCCATGTCCATAACATCAAAGCCCAAAGAATTCTGGGACTCCAAGGACCTCAGTTTCTCAGCAATCTCTTCTAGCCTTCTGTCATAGGCTTCCTCCCCAGCTCCCATCACTGTGAACTGATCTTCCTGGGGGTCTTCTTGCAGTACTCTACCTGCTGTGGCAGTCCCTTGCACATTAGCAGGGATGTTGATCTCTGGATGCAGGTGGGGTCCAAAGACTGGGGGATTAACATGAGGCTGGACTCTCTCATTGTTGCTTGTCCCAGCAGTCCCTGGATGATGGTCTTCCTGATTCCTCCCCTCTACCAGTGCTCTTAACCTCTCTTGGCTTTGAGCCATATTATTCATCACCTCCATAAATTGTGTCATCTGATTCCTCATTTCCAACCTCTCGTTGGCCATTTGAGTCCTGACCTCTGTAAGGTCCTGCTGTACTTGGTCCATTTGTATGCCCGGAAGATTGTTGCGGGTGGGATATCTGTGTGGACGGTTGAGTGGAAACCTTCGACGTCGAGCAATAGTTCATGAGTTCACAACAGAGTTAGTAACAATAAAACAAAAACCTACAAAACAAAACAAAAGGTTAGTATGCAATGCAGTATGCTTATTTGTATCCAAGGTATCCGGCTTGGCACTTGGCTTTGACCTTTCCAGACCCCTGAAGAAGATGCTTGTGATGTTGCTTGAAGAATTCAGATAAAACAAAACAACACATATATTACAACAAGTGAATGATACACAGTTTGTTTCTTTTTACAATACATGCCCTCTGAGGGGTCAAAAATACAACATAAAGAAAAGTACATGAAATGAAAGCAACAACAAGCAAAAGTCAAACACCAAGACCAAACTCATCCTCCTGAACTTCCTTGAGGAGTGCTTCAGTCACAGGATCAGCTGGACGCTCTGTAAGATTCCTGATAAGGAGATTCCTGGTAGTAACAGCTGTAGTTAGCCTCTTGTGTTGCCTTTGGTCCTTTGACCTCTTTACACCAACTCTAATCTTCAATTCTGAGATCTCCCTCTGGGCTGCTGCCAGGGCTTCCTGTTGCTCCTTTGCACTAGCCTCCAGCTGCTCAATCTTATCCTGAGTCCTTTTATCCTCCTGAGTACGAGCTTCGGTGATCCTGACCCACCTAGCTTGACTCTCCTTCAGATACAAATCAGTCCTAGCTCTCTGGAATTGGGCCTCTTTGCATGCATTCTTCAAGATCTGTTCTCCAGCCCTAGACTTCTTGATATAGTCCTCTGACTTCTCAATTCTGGCTAGATGCTCCACCTTTAGCTTTTCTAACCTCTCAATGTCCAAGCGTTCATCACTCCTCTCCCAGAGGGTCTTCTGTAGAGCCTGAGTCAGATTCTCATTTCTCTCTTTCAATTTCTCAAACTCCTCTAAGCTGACAGTTGCTGGAGGTGGTGCTGTGGAAGGTCCAGGAACATCTTCAATAGTGAAGGGCATCCCAGAAACTTGAGCCCTGGTATGAGACCACTCATAGTACTGAGCTGAGGCCACATTATTGCATCTTCCAAGAATGGTTACCCCTTTAGTCTGCACATTGTCCCAGGCCCAGGATGCCTGCCTGACAACAGCCAGATTAGGCTTGATTTCACAATAAAGGGTCTCAGTCAGATCCTGTGCTCTAGGAGGGTGGACTAATGCATAGCCCAGCTGTCTTTTGAATAGCAGAGGGTTGTAGTTGATGCAACCCTTCACTCCTAATAGAGGCACATTGGGAAACTGCCCACAACTTGTAATGATGTCTCTGCCCTTGGTGCTCTGAGTGCACCACCTGATGTCATCTGAGGTTAGAGCAACAAGCCTCCTAGCCCAGTTCTTTTGCTGGTGAGGGTTCAAGAATGCATCAGTCTTTGGCAAATGCTTGAGCAGCCAGGTATGGAACAAAGGAGCACAGCATCTCACTAATCTCCCCCTTTGCTTTTCATTCCTTTGATGAACAGAGTAGTAAAGATCTCCTAGTAAGGTGGGCACTGGGTTTCTCAGGATGAAAAGATGGATTGCATTCTTGCTAACAAACCTAGGCTCATCTGCAAAGAGTATGACCCCATATATGCTAAGGGCCAACAAAGCACAGACTGCCTTCCACTCTCCCAAAGAAGCCTTTAGGGTAGCCTGAGAGATCAAGAAATCCAAATGAAAACCAGAGACTCCAGCTTTAGCTGTCAAATTCTGCCCAATCAGAACTGGTTCCAGATATAATGCTTTTGCTATCTCCTCATTACTGGGGAAAGCCATTTCAGGGTTGAAGGGGATTCCACCCCTGATAGGTACACCAATCAGTGATGAATACTCTTCCAACAAGGGTCCCAACTGAAAATTCTGAAAGGTGAAGCACCTCAGAGGGGGATCATAGAACTGCAAGCAAGTATGAATCAAGCTCCTCTGTGAAGGGTCCAAATCCATAACCACATCAAGGATTTCTCCATAATGTTCTCTGAAGAGTGGTATATGGTCTGGAGTAATCAGGGTCTGAATCTTCCTGATGCTAGCCAACTCAGGCTCAAAGAAATGATATGAGATGTTACTCTTCTTAGGTTCCATGCTGCTGAAAGAGAACTGAGACAGGTGCTGAGAATAACACTGAATATAGGCCACTTGACAGGCTGAGACTGGTGGTGCAGGTGACTGAAGTAGGTAGCTGATAACTGAAGCAAGCACTGATGAAGATAGGTCTATGCTGAAGAAGGGGTCAAAACCAAGCCAAAATGTAGGATGGATACCCTGAAAAACAAATAAACACATGTTAAAATGATGCAATGAGGATGTATGCAAATGATATGCAAGGGTTTGTGACTGAGCTGGATCTGATTAACTGCCTTGATATAGGTCCAAGTATGTTCAAGAAATCCAGATGGAGGTTCATAGGTCCAGTAACCAAGGTGGGGGACTCAAATAAAGAGCCACAAGTCCAGGGTTAAAATCACAAGAACTGTTCCAACATGGAGTACTCTTAATCAAAACAAAGTAACAGGGTATGTTGAGGTCAAGGGTACCTGCAAACCTGTAAACAGCCCAACCCCCCTCACAGGTAATGTTCTAAAACAAGGATCCTCAGACTTGGATCGGTTATGAGAAGTGTAAACACTTCTAACCCGGAGGTATAGTGTTTAAAATAACCATAAAAGATCCTCCTCTAATTCACCTCAGTTTCTGAAGGTCAATACTAAAGGTCATCCAGACTTAGCAGGCTTCCCAGATAGCCCTAGCACTACAGGAAATCTGCAGCACAGAGTTCTCAAGAAGAAACCCATATCTGAACCGTGTTTCATATTCCCGCACCAGACCGAAATGGAATGGGAAAGAACATGAACCACTCTAGCCTAGGTGTCACTCAGGTCCCAGGTATAGGACCTCAACTCTCAATGAACCCCACCCACCAAAGCAACAAAACAGATCCAGCCAGCACAGCATGACAGTATGATATATATGTAAAGCTAAAAAGAAAGCAGATAAACAACTGTACATAAAGCAAAAAATAAATACAAATACAAGCACAAATAGCACATAACACCCCAGTAAACACATATCAATCAAGCGCTAGGAGGAACCCACAAAAAGAACCAAAAGCCCTGGTTATAGTATAAGGGTCCCCAGCAGAGTCGCCAAGCTGTCGCTCCCGATAAATGGGAAATGACCCAGATAAAGGTACAGACGCGAACGGTCGGCGAAAGAGAGATGAGAACACACAGGAGTGAACCCAAAAAGAAATGAAAGAGTCGCCAGCTAGGCATTTTTATCCCGAAGGAAAGGTAATGCTGCATAAACCTAAGAAAGATATGGATAAGACGGTTGCGAACCAGAGAGACTGAGAAAGGGGGTTGGTTACAACCTGGGAAGGTATTAGCACCCAAATTGTCCGTCGTACTCGACGGGATCCACGCTTAAAAGATTTGTGTTTTAAAGGGGTAGTGTCAGTGCAATTTGTGTATAAAAGAGCTGGAAAAGGATGTACAGGTGTCAATGTAGAGGAAGTGTGAAGTGTAATGTATACAGTGTCAGTGTGAGATCAGGAATGAAGTGCTCAAGATCATGAGGCTAAAGAATAAAGCTAGAAGGAGGGGGAATATACATATACTTTTGTTCGATAACAGTTAAGTTATGCCTACGTATCCTCTCGTGCAATGAGGAAGTCAGAACACCGTAGTTCGACCCAAAGAGACTGAAAGATGAATTGACTTGTGAACTGCTTACTTGCCTATGCTCAAGTGTATGACCTGTCTGGCTCAGGTGCAAACTGTCTTGCATTAGACGGAAGAAGCAAGTTCTCGTTTGTGAATGAATGAGGTGAGAAAAAAATCCCGAAGGAGACGATTATTGTTTGTTTTTGTGTTTTCAGTCTTTTATTGCTTTTGAAGGCTTGTCATAAGTTAATGAGCTTAAGCCTAAATCAATGGGTTAGTAAACTCATCACATCCTCCCTCTGATTAGGGGTAATGAGAATACCTTAAGTGTGAAGTCAGCATCTCACACTTAACCACCCTGATGTAGGATTAAGATCATTAACCTAATTGTGATTATTAAGATGTTTTTTGTTGTTTTTGTTTAGTGTTAGGTAATGAGATTAAGCCATAATCAGGGATCAAACAGACTCATTACACCATCCTAATAGAAGGATAATAGATGAGAATGTTTAAGTTGAGGAAAGCTCCTCAACTTAATCCATGATTAGGGATTAAACCCATGACAAAACAAGCCTTTGATTAAGTGGATTTTATTTAATGGTAAGATGAAGAAGTGATTTTTATGGTTTGTAAGACAACTTGAGGGGGACTTGTCCATTAACACTAGGGTTAGTCCTTCTTAACCAGTTAAGGAAGAATTAGAACCCTAATGCAAGGCCCAAGTTACAAGCTTGATGTCTTGGTGATTATTATGTGAATTGATTAAAGTATTTAAACACATTAAGGGTTTAACACTTAGGATTAAAGTTATACACTTCATCCTAATAGAAGGATGCAGGCATAAGCTTAATCACAAAGCCTTAAAACCTTTAGAGTTTAGTCCCTGATTATGAGGTGAGAAGAGAAGACTCAATGAGACACAAAGGTAAAAACTAAGAGGGGAACTAATCAAAACCCTAATCATTGTCATGCTTGGTTGTTCCTAAGGTTTGTGAGGTTTACAAGAGAAGTCTTCAATGGAACCACCAGGAAGCAGATGAAAGGATCAGGAGAAGCAAAGTAACTTGCTTCATTGAAGAAGACAAGTCACTTGAGGAAAGAAAGTAAGAAGAAGAAGAATGAGCAAGCTCAATCTCAAACTCATAACAAAATGCAGCAAGGATGCATGAAAGAGATGAAAAGAAGTGAAGGCAAATTCACTTCTCAAACAACTTACCACCTGAAATGTTAGTGAAAGAAATGAAATGCAATGCAAAATGAGATGAAATGGCATGATGAAAATCAAAACCAGAAGCACATTCATGATGATAATGATGCTATGAGATGATGCAAACATGAAACAAAACATGGGGATGATCATATAAGCTCATGGATGCAAATGAAGCAAGTTAAGACACATGAACATACATGAAAAGTTATGAAATGCAAATGGCATACAACATGGCAAATGCAAGATGCAATGATCAAACATGATTTCAATATGTCTTAAGATGTCAAATGAATCAAATGGATGCACAAAATGTCATGGCAAGTCAAAGTATGAATGCAAATGCAAGATGGATGCATATGGAAGCCCAAATTAGGGTTTATGATCAAAGCACCAAACAAAAACCAAAATCAGAAGCAAACATCAAGATAAAAAATTGAAAATGCACTCAAAGGATCCCTAATCCTATACTAACTCACTGCCCAAAGGAGAAGTTCCAACTCTTAACCTAATTCAAGTTATGATTTTCCTAAGATTTCTAGGGTTTTAGGGTTCCTTAACAAGAAAAATGCCAATCAAATGGAACATGTAAAATCAATTCATGCCAAATTAATCTCACAAACTACATGATATACATAACACAATGCAAAAAGAATCAAAGTCCAACTCTCAATGGTTAGGCAGAAATGATTTTTGGAAGTTTGGATCAAAATAATGCATTAAAATGATTTTAATTCCATGAAAAATTCTCAAAATGCATCAAGATCAAAAAAGAAATTTGGTTTGAGGGTTGGACAATGTTTCTAAATGGTTTTAGATGTTTCATGAATTTTTTGGTGATTTTTAAATACCTAAAAGTATTTTTAATTAATTAATTCTCATTAATTAATTAAAAATAAACTTTTAAATATTTAAAAATATTTTTTGCATGCTAAAAATAAAAATAAAAATATTTTTGGTTTCTGAAATTAAATAAAAGTTTGTATAAAAAATTTCAGAATTTTTGAATAAGTTTTGCTATTTTAAATAAAATATAGAAAACAAATGTATTTAAATGAAAATAAAAATGAAATTAAATGAATTAATGAAGAAGTCAACAGATCCTAAGGCCAACATTCAAACTCACACGCGCGGGAGTTGACTAGGCGCGCATCTGGACGGCCTACATTCAAACTCACTAACCCTAATTAATTAGCCCTAATCCAGCCTTAATGACTCTCAGGTGACCGGAACAGTGTTCCGGTCATCTTCTCTGATCACTCAAAATTTCAAACTCTCTCCACACGCATCTAAAACGAAATCTAATTGCCCAGAATTCTTCCCCACTCAATCACGAATTAAAACCCCCATTCAAACAACATTTATCATTCCTAAACAGAGAGAATCGAATCAAAATAGTTTTAGGGCAAAAAGTTTCAGAACAAGATTAAACTCTCATATCTTCACCATTTTCAAAACCAACAACATTAGAGTGATCAGTGAATCATGAAGAACAACTTAGGAACTTAAAAAATCATTTCTGGAAAAAATGTTCATGAAGCTACCTGAGTTTGAAGCTTTTCAGTTTGCAACTTTCTGACCTCTTTCCTTTGTGTAATCCACTCCTTTTAGGCCCCTGATGACATACTGATGCTTAGAAGGAGTTTGTGTTGGTTGGTTTGGAAGTTTGAACAAGTTCTGTTCAGGGCAGTGAAGGAATCGTGTTTGTGATTCTTTGAGTTTCAGGTTGCTTTGAAGGGTGCTTTGTGATCAGGGAGAGGTGTTGAGAAGGTTTATGAAGTTTGTTTATGAGTTTGTGGGCTGCGTTGTGTGTTTCGAATGCTTTTGCTCAATGGAGTGAAAATGAGAATGTGGTTCTATGGCTGGTTTCAGGCTGGCCTCTTGTGTGGTTTGGCTTGCAATTGATTTGTATAAACAATGCTCATTGGTCAGAAGATGTGACATGTCCTTTTGTGATAGGTATGGTTGCTTTTGCAAATTGTCAACTTTTGTGTAAGAGAAACATGGGTCATGTTCTAGCCAAGTACAAGGGGAGTGTGCTGCGCAGCATGGTGAGGGAAAAGGCTAGGGTTGATCAGCAAAGTAGCTAGCAAGTGGATGAGAAGTTATCATGACTTTTGCAACTTGCCTTGCCTTTGGTTTTCATGAGAGAAACTTGATCCATGGGCCATAAAACATGTGATTCTTTGGGTGCATTCTGATTTTTAGGACTTGTGTGATGTTTGTGTAGAGGTTAGACACCAATTTGATGTCACAAATTGCCTTGGTACAAGAATTTGCAAGTTTTTCCATTTGGTGCATAACTTGAATTTTAGTGATTTTTGCCAACTTTGACAATCCATAACTTTTGATCCAAAATGAATTAAGTCATGTTCTTGTACTTTTTGAAAAGGGAAAAATCTATTCTACAACTTTCATGACCAAAGTTTTTCCATTTGAAGCTTTTTTGAATCAAAAAGTAAGGGTTGAAAAAGTTGCATAAAATGACATTTTCATTAAAAGTCAAACTTGCCCAAAAAGTCAACTTTGCAAAAGACTTGAAATTTCTCAATTTTGTGAACTTCCAACATCTTCCATGATCAAATAAAGATCATATACAATCAAAATGATGAAGAACACCCTTTGGTTGGGTCATTGGGGGCCTCAGATGCCCTGATTTTGCACTGACTTGCTTGGAAAGTCAACTCTTGATCAGATGACTTCCCCATGGAATTTCTTCATGAAAATTGATATGCATACTCCCTATACCATATAGAGACCAATAGAAACAAGAATGACCAAAAAATTTGGAGTTATGGCCTCTGAAACCAAAACCCTAATTTTAGGTCATCTGTGCAGTCAAGCCTGGCTCTGCTTCCACACCAATCCCAGTTCTTGTGATTCTTTGGCATTCTTGACTTTGAGAGGATATAATATGATGTTTGAACACACATGGACCCCTTTGAAGTGATTGGTGGCCTTTGGAGTGGCTCAAGAAGCTCTTGGATTGCTCAGATCACAAACCCTAGATGCAAATGACTTAGAAACAATGCAGTGGATAAAAAATGTGATATGAGATGGTATGATTGTGTTTATGCATATGAAATGATCACAAGCCATGGTGTGAATGGGTGAGGGCAAATTTGGGGTGTTTACAACCAAAGACCCCAGTCGAATGAGATGTCCTTGCTTATGTTGTTGTTTTGTGGGTCGGGTTGACACAATTC
This sequence comes from Lathyrus aphaca, assembly GCA_963966055.1. NCBI lineage: Eukaryota > Viridiplantae > Streptophyta > Magnoliopsida > Fabales > Fabaceae > Lathyrus > Lathyrus aphaca. The sequence goes on from OZ014525.1 coordinate 300,139,322, forward strand.
AGTTGGCATCACATTTACAGACGCATGGAATTGATCGAAGTTATACATGTTAGAATTTGCATGATGAGAAAAGTAACGGGAATGTTGAACCGAGGGATAATACGACCTATGCTTCAAATGACCATGGCACAGATATATACGATTATGATCGAGTCGAAGAGATTGCAAAAGCACTTGAAGATGATCTTAAGGATTATCCTAAAATGTTTGAGAGGTTGGTAAGTGATGCAGAGAAACCTTTGTATAATGGTTGCACTAAATTCACAAGATTGTCTGCGGTATTAAAGTTGTACAACTTAAAGACGGGCAATAGATGGTCGGATAAAAGTTTCACAGAGTTATTGGCCCTTATGAAAGATATTCTTCCAAAGGATAATGTTCTTCCCAATCGAACATATGAGGCAAAAAGTATGTTATGCTCTATTGGCATGAGCTATGATAAGATACATGTCTGTCCAAACGATTGTGTCATGTTTCAAAACGAGTATGCATTGTTAAATGAGTGTCCTAAATGCGGTGTTTCTCGATATAAGAAGAAGTTGTCTCCAACAAAATTCTTATGGTATTTTCCTATAATTCTGAGATTCAGACGCATGTTTCATAGTGAAACTGATTCAAGACACTTGACTTGGCATGCAGATGAAAGAATTATTGATGGAAAGTTTCGACATCCGGCAATTTCACCACAGTGGATGAAAATTGATGATGATTATCCTAAATTTGGACAAGAAGCAAAAAAAACCTTCGCTTGGCATTATCTGCTGATGAAATGAACCCACACAGTCTTCAAAGTATCTCACATAACACTAGGCCTGTGATTTTAATGATTTATAACCTACCTCCATGGCTATGTATGAAGTGTAAGTACATGATGTTATCTATGTTAATTTCTGGGCCTAAACAACCAGTGAATGACATAGACGTATACTTGACACCCTTAATCGAAGATTTAAAGTTTTTGTGGGAGAAAGGTGTGAAGGTTTATGATGGGTATAGGAAAGAAATTTTCAACTTGAGGGCGATGTTGTTTGGCACAATTAATGATTTTCCAGCATATGGAAATCTATTAGGGTATAACATAAAAGGTCAATGCGCGTGTCCTATTTGTGAAGATAAAACAAATTGGACGCGATTGGAGTTTGGTCAGAAGAATGTATTTCTCGGTCATCATAGATTCTTAAATTCGAAACATCACTACCGTGGGTGGAGAAAAGCCTTCAATGGAGACACAAAACAAGGTAGAGCTCCACCTATATTGACAGATGATCAAATTTTTGAAAAGGTGAAAGATGCGAGTACTCAGTTTGGCAAGCCTTTTGCACATACACTTGTCAAGAAAGGGTGGAAGAAGAGGTCAATTTTTTTGAACTGGCATATTGGAAGAAGAGGTTAATTTTTTTTGAACTTCCATATTGATGGTGTTTTTGCTTTTCCTCATTCCGAGATAATCGGAAGAGATGACATAGAGCAAATTTTCAGACATCTTGAGATAAGCATCGTTGTTATGCATGCATGCATCTGGTACTCCGATCAATCTATTGTTTATTTAGTTGAACGATTTATTTACGCATTTCAATGAAAATAGTCTAATGTTTATTATATATGTTTTTATTTAAGGTTCTTGTATGACAAAATCATGTGCGGGACGCAATTGTCAAACCGATTTTGTTTCTTTACTTCCACCTGTATCAATGCAACAATAATTGGTTTGAATTCAGTTTCAGTAAGAGGCACTTAATTGAGAGATTTACGAAGGCCAACACAGAAAATTTGTTTTTTTACCGTATAATATTGAACGCAAGTAAGATTTTCATTCTAATTTCAGTCTAATCTTTATATCTTTTGTGTAGAAATTATCCATCTAAATTTTTGTTATATTTTACAATGGACACTGGTTATTGGTTGCCATTAATCCTACAAAAGAAGTGGTCTATTATATGAATTCATTGGAGCATGATTGGTCAACATATCCAAGTATGAAGAAAGTGGTTGATACGTAAGTGAGATTGTTCGAAATATTCGTGTGTATTTGTATATTTAATTATTTATGTGAGATTGTTCTAAATTTACGTTTTTCTTTTATAGACCTATACTAGTATACCGAGCACAAAGAGATGCTTGAGTAGCACGGGCTAAATCAAGCACTATTTCATGGATCCTTGTGCAGGTAGATTAATTTAATTTTCACAATGTTGCTTATTAATGGTGCTACTTGATAACAAAAAACAACTATATATTAATTCTTATTTGTTTGTCTATGTGTAATATCCTCAACAGAAAAATGGCATAGACTGCGGGTATTACGTTTTGAGGTTTATGAGAGAAATTCTTCAATTGGATCGATCAGAGATTCCTATTTAGGTATGCATGGATTTATAACTTAGGATTTATTTTAATATTTATCGAATATGTCATAATTTAGTATTTTAAACTAACTAATACATATTTTGTTTTGTTATGTAGTACTTTGATGAATTCACGTGTTCTCATTACACACCCTCAAAAAGTGGGTGATATTATGGAGTAATTGTGCGAATATATTATTAAAAAAAGAATAGTTTAAGGTATAAGATTATGTAAATAAAATGGAATCATTTATTGTAAATGACTTGTAGTTTATGTAAATGAAATGACTTGAATTGTATAGTTTTGGATTGAGATGGTATTAGTAAAATGATATTAGTTTTGAGATGTAAATCACTTGAATTGTATAGTTTTAGATTGAAATGGTTTATAATGGTATTTGTGGTTTATACAGGTTTATTGAAATGTGAATTATACATGTTTCTGCATAAAAAAATTATACAGATTTTTGCATAAAAAATGATTAAAATGAGATTTTTTTTAATAAATCATTAAAATTATATATATAGAAAAGACAACGCTTTTAATAAAAAGCGCTCTCTATAGTCCACAAAAGAAAACGTTTTCTCTAAAAAGCGCTCTCTAAAGGTATAAAAAAAAATTCATTAAAATTATAGGTATACATTAGAGAGTGCTTCAAAAGCGCTTTCTAAAGAGGAACAAAAGAAAACGCTTTTTACTCAAAAAATGCTCTCTAAAGGTATATATAAAACTTTATTAAAATTTTATACGTATACATTAGACAACGCTTTTAAAAACGCTGTCTAAAGACCCACTTTAGAAAACGCTGTCTAAAGCCCCACTTTAGAAAACGCTGTCGCTTCTGGGATTTTCATCCTAGTACAAACGCGAAAGTGGCGCGGAAAAGTTAGAGTCGCCAGCCAGACATTTTTATCCCAAAGGAATGGGAAAGTTAATGTTGCACAAACCTAAGGAAGAGGGAAAAGGACGAGGCCTTGCGAACCAAAGATCTGGGTCCGGAAGTCGGTTATGAATTGAGAAGGTATTAGCACCCCAATCCGTCCGCCGTACCCGACGGGATCCACGCTTGTTAATCTGTTTCAAAGGGTGAGAAATCATATGCTGTTTGAATAAAAGAATGGTTATCTGGAATGGAATGGAAATGAGAAAAGAAATGGAATTGAAAAAAAATGGGAATAAATGGGGAAAATGTAGGGAAAAAGAATGATTGTGCTCGAATGGGCCCTACCCCACTGCCTACGTACCTAATCGGGATAAATGAGGATCAGAGTCATCGTAGTTCGTCTAACTAAGGCGGGAACTTGTTTATGATTTTTGGGATGACGTTGCCATAGCTCTAGCTCAGGTGTTACCGGCTCTGACTCGAGGGTGTTTACTGTATCGCTGTTTGAACTGTTGAGGCAAGTCGCTTTTATCCGCAGAGAGTATGAGATGAGAAGAGAAGAAGTGATGTCTTGGTTTGTTGTCTTTTAGAATAAGTGTTTTGAATTTATGTTCATTGTATGTACAACACTAAAGACTATGATACAGGAGCGAATACTTTCCAAGGTCGCCCCCAATGGAACGTTTGTAAAGCATCCTAGAAGAGTGGAGGAGACCTCCACTAATCATTTCCTGTATAGCTTAAGGCTCGTGGCGCATTGTACATATTTTCCTTTATTAAGTGTTTTGATTTTTCTTTAAGATGAGAAGTGAGACTCAAGTTGCAAAAGGAAAAACTTTAAGGGAAACTAGACTTACCCTAAGTTAGTTGAGTTTAAGGGTGACCTATAGTTAGTGAGGTTTGAAAGATTAAATCTATCTAAGAGATATTAAACTAGAGATGCGAGTACAAAAAGTAATAATGATCAATATGGTCCTCATAAGTCATGGTGGGTAAAAACGTGTATGAAACGTAAATGGGATGAAACGATGGATCGGGTGGATCGATTGCGTGGTGCTGAGACGCACGACTTATGGTGTGCAACATACAAGGCTTGCTTTTGGTATAAGGGAATAGAACGATGGTAATCGAGGAATCCTAAAGTCACATGAAACTTTATTTATTTATTTGAAATTTACTCGACGTTGGATCGAGTATTTCTTTATTTTATTTTTTGAGATTTTGGTTTTCTATCGATTTGTTTTATCTTTTCTATCCTAATTATAGGAACTATACAAGTATAAGAGTTCTAAGCTATTACATCACAAAGTACACAAAATATAATCGAGGCATAATAAACATAATCCAAGTCCATAAGCAAATCCTCAAAAAATACCTTGCACAAAAGGAAATTGTTAGTAAATGACATGAACATGAATATGCAACAATATGATGGAAATGAATTAAGATAAAAAAATATCAAAAGTCCTAGGAAAAATATGAAATTAATTCCCTAGGGTCTCTAACCTGATTATAACATTGTGTTAAAAATATCCTAAAAATTCAAAGTCTAACTATGTCAAATGGTCATTTAAATCTATCTAAGATTCAATCATAATTTTATACAAACCACACTACCAAAACAGTAGATAAAATAGCCTAAAAAATATACCAAAACTATTTCCAGGTACTATTATTTGTCTTCTAATCATAGCAAAAAGAATGGGCCAAAAATGTTATAGGTAGTGGGAGAAATAAAATGTACAAAATTATGTGTTCATGTGAGAATTCAATATAAAATCAATTAGATGAAAAAAACGAAATTATATTAAAAAATGATTAAATTCAGAAAGTAAAAATGTGGAATGTTTCTAAAATGAGTTATAAACCTTCTATAATTTTTGTGGATTTTTATTATTAATTTTGATATTTTTTGTGAATTTAAATTGAAAGGGCATAAAACAGAAATTAAAATAAAAATTAGAAATAAGGGAGGGGTGGAAGAAAGTAATTTTTCATTAAAGATTACTAAATGGGCCTGCACAGGGGGTGCGAAAATCATCATTTCCAAGGCCCAAAATACGCTGAACATGGGGGCCTTACCATGCTCTCTCAGTCAACATAGTTGACTCGTTCTCATCCGTCTGATAACGATGAAATGCGATGCACGACTATGATGGGAGGACGCATGGTTCTTACAACAGGGTAGCGTGCATAGAAATGAAATCAGGTGGCCCTACCGGACGGTGACAAGTGTCACCACCGGACTGGACCACCAAAAAAAAGATCTTATCTTCCATTGAATTGGACGGTGGCAATGAATGAATTTCTTTATGATTTTGTAAGAAGTGTCTCAGAAATTGCCTTAAAATATATGGAAAATAAATTGATTTTAAGGATGACACATGAATTGGTGAAATGGTACCTTAATCATGACATGAGCTAATACAGAGGATCCTAATATGGGCATAACGATGTTAGAGGCCTCTAATCATATTTTCTTATTTTTGGTGTATGATGGAATGATGACACAAAAATAGTCGATGGTTATGATTTAATGGAATTAGATCACTGGATTTTGGAAAAGTATTAATGAATGATATTAAGAAAATGGGTAAAATTCGGATGGTAATAGTCTAATGAAAAATGAAAACAAACGAAGTACGCACATATTTGGCTTCAGGAAATGGATGATAAGTACAATTATGGATGTGGATAGAGAGATTGGTTTAGATGAGATGCATGAATATCGAGCTTTGAATTCAAGCTGTCAAACTCTAGTTTACACCTTGCCCTGATTACTGAATTCACACATACGAAAATAAATCCAGAATTGAACCACTAATGGACCGATGAACCCCAAATAACAATATCGGGTCAATGATTTTACACAGTTCACACCTCCGTGTTTTGACCTGATAATCCACACCATAATGGTTCCTTGAAGAGTTCTTAAGGTACTGAGATACTTGAAATACAACCTTGAAATGATATTCAATTGAGGTGTGATGAACAAGCTCAACCTTTGTCTCAAGATCGATTGTAATAGCCAAATAGATCATCATAAGAAAATCTTTTGATCCGGTGTTTTAAAAGTCCAATGAAATGCATGATCAAGTGTCATGACCTAATGGAGATGCCTGTGAAGCATAAAGCCAATTAAGGTTATAAATAAGAGGGCAAATTTTGGGGTGTTACAAACACTTTTTACTTAAAAAGCGCTCTCTAAAGGTATATAAAAAATTTATTAAAATTTTATATGTATACATTAGACATCGTTTTTGAAAATGTTGTCTAAAGGCCCACTTTAGAAAGCTCTTTTTAAGGAAAAAGCGTTGCTAAAGACCTACTTTAGAAAGCGCTTTACCTTTAAAAGCGTTTTCTAAAGTAGGCCTTTAGAAGCGTTTTTTCCTTTAAAAAAAGTGTTGTCTTTTCGTACGACAGCGCCACCTTAGAGAGTGCTTTTAAGTGCTGTTAAAAGTATAATAAAACAAAGCATTGTCTTAGCCCTTGTTTGGCATAGTGATTGTCACAAAGGTCCAAAAAGCGTCAATTTTTCCACAAAGGCTATTGCCACAAAGACCCGAAAAATATCAACCTTACCAAAAGGCAGTGGCGGAGCCAGTACCCTGGTTCAGGGGATGCAGGTTATTAAAACTAATAGTTTTATAATTATAATTAATAAATGTTATTATTATTATTATTATATTTTTATAAAGAGATAAAGATTTAAATTTTCATATTATTAAAATATAAATTTTAATATATTTTTTATCAGTTATAATTTATAAATATTTATTTACATATTTGATTTTTATTTTTAATATTTAAAAACTAAAATCTGACAAGATTGCTTTTATACTTAAATGGTCAAAGTCATAAGCTTTTAACATAGAGATAAATGTTCAAATATAGACTTTATCATTTTGTTAAATTATTTTAAAAAGCAAGACATGTATAATACAAACATAAGTTAAGCAAGACGTGTGTGGTGCAAAGCCAAATTCTGAGGGGGTGCAAAGTTAATTAAGTATTTAAAAATATTGTATTTTTTGAAAATTGAGGGTGTGCAACTGCACCCCCTGAGCTCTTAGTGGCTCCACCTCTGCCAAAAGGCATAACATTGTAACTCATCTATACAAAACCTATATGATTCATGTCTGATGTCTCAAAAATATAAGCAAACCGTCTTCAAAAAATAGCATCACACATATAACTAGAGTATACCATAATAACACTTTAGTATGTTCCTTTTAATATATTTACAATGCAAATATAGACATCACTATTTCACAAAATAAGTAACAGTGCCAAAATAATAACAATATGTGGATCTACTAATAAAAGGGAAAACAAATAAATATAGTAATTAAATTTTATTTTCTATTTGTATATGTTTTTTAAGCAAGAAATTCATTAAGACGAGAACTAAGGGTTCTCGAACCTTAATACAAGAATCTGAACATACAACCACCGCCCGAACAAAAAAGAAATTGATATCCAATTGAACCTATGAAATAAAATACAACGGAATTTTACAAAAATCATAGAAATTACAATTGGGCTTAACAATTTCCCCTAACATGGACCATTTCCAAGTCGATATTTTAATGTTCCAAACGATATCTAACACATTCCAATAATTACTTTCGAAAATGATCTTGTTCTGAGCAACCCATATGTTCCACACAGTTGCCATCCAAAAAATCCCAACTTTCCCTTTCTTCACTCCCTGAGACTTACTAAAGTGAATCCATCTCAAGAATCTTTCTTTACAACACCGAGAGACATTATCCCTATTATCTACAAAATCAATCCACTCTCTTATATCATCCCAAATCACCTTCACCACCGGACAACTCAAGAAAAGATGAAGATTCTTTTCCACAGAAGAAGAGCAAAAAACACAACAAAAATTATTTTCGGGAAGAGAAATACCTCTACAAGACAAATTAACCTTTGTAGGAAGCATATCCCAAAAAACCGCGCCAACCAAACGCTTTTAGACGCATAGGAATAACGAGTCTCCACAAAATACGCCATCCTTTCCAACCATCTAACACCCGATCACTTTCTATGTGGGTTGACACCACAATTGGATTTTCTGCTAAACTTTGGTGAATCGGCGGAACCCCCGAACTTCCTTCCGAAGTTGCCAAAAAACCAACTGAATCCGCCTCCCCCAAAAAACCGACATGCTCCATAGAATCTTCGGCCGAAAAAACGGGACACTCGGCTGGACCCGTACGAATCCCGTCTTCTGTCATGACAACAACTATAGGGCGGTGAAAGTTGTCAACAACATCATTAAAACCACGAGTTGAAGCGTTGGCAGGTCCTCCCGAAAAGACTTGACCGCTATGCTTGTAACCAACCCCCTCCACCGTCGAATCTAAACCACCCTGAACTTCTTCTAACCCAACAGTAATACCACCAGAAACAGAACCATTGGCTACAAGAAAACTACCAGACCTGTTGACAGAAAAAACAATTTCAGACCTTACTGCACTGCTCGCTTGGAATTGCATATCTTCCATAAACTCCAGCCTTGAATCGGCATCAATTACACCCTGCGCTGCAGAAAAAACCCTCTGTTACCAGCCTGGATTCCACGCCCTTCATAAAAAACAATCGGACCTCCACTGTCCTGAAACTCCGCACTTACCGAGCCTCTTGCCGTTGCGTTGTTAGATTCACCAACGGCCGCAACTGAATTCACCCTTAAAATACCCAGAATATTAAGACAAGATTGAACGGTATATCCATTATCTTAGGGTATCCAAGTGAGTTTGTCTCTCACTTCCGATATTGGACCTGCAAAAAATAAAAATTGGTGTAAGTCAAAAAGAGAAGCTTCGATATCAAGATCCATATGGGTCTTGATACCAAAATCATCTCATCTCCAGCCCCCATCCACCCAACCTCCCATACCCGCAACCGAGACATTTTGAAGTTTAGACCTGGAAAATAGATTCTATATTTCTCCTTAAGTCTTACATTGCCCATCTATTTAGAATTCCCAAAAGATGTTATGTTTCCGTTTCCAACTTCAACCCTATAATTCTCCACAAACAAATCTCCACCAACTTTTTTATCAATAGAAACAAGGTCTCTCCACCAAAAAGACGCCGAACCCAATGAACAGTAACCCTACCACCATTGACCATACTCAAACAAATATCACCATAATGAGCTTTCAAAATATTATACCCCAAAGAACTCGCCCTTTTAACTATTCTCCATCTCCACTTGAGAAGGAGAGCTACATTAAAGTCCTCAATACGACGGACACCTAACCCTCAACTATCATAAGGTGAACACACTTTCTCCCACCCTATCCAATGAATCTTCCTCCTCTCCTCCGTGCCACCTCATAATAAACTACTTTGGATAAATGTTATCTCTTTGGCTATTTTGACCGGAATCCTATAAAAGGATAACATAAAAATAGAGAGTGAGCAAAGAACCGATTTGAGTAATGTTATTCTCCCACCGAGGGTAAGCAACCACCCTTTCCAACTAGCAAGTCGTTTCTTAACCTTGTCTACCAACTCTTGCCATATAGAAATCCTTCTCGGATTTTCCCCTAAGGGGATACCAATCAAAGTGAATTTGCTATCCTCCCTCGTACAACCAAGAAAACACGCCGCCATCTCCATAAAGCGAGGATTATAATTTATGTCAATAAGTTTGCTCTTTTGGTAGTTGATACTCAAACCCGGAACAACCTTAAAACTTGATAAAATCACCTTTATGAACCACATATGCTTCAAACTACCACCTCCGATCAACAAAATATCGTCCATAAATTGGAGAATATCCACCTCACATCTCCCATTAACATTCAAACCTTCGAACTCCCCAATATCCACCGCTTTTTTTAACTAATCCCGTAAGAGTTTCTGCCACGATAACAAAAAGAAACGGAGAAAGGGGATATGTAAAATAGTGATCGTGTATAAAATCTTGAATTTAAATAGAAATTAATCCTTTAACATAACACAAACTTGACAAATTTTTAGAGTTTCTATTTCCACGTTTTGTTTCCATGTACTATTTATTTTGTTTTTTCCCCAAGACTATCAATTTTGTATTGAAAATAATGTTCATGTTCTTTCACTTAGATACTAGTGTATATCATATTCTTTACCTATGGAAAGATTGGAACGAAACAGAAAATAAGAATTGCATGTAAGATAAAAAAAAATAGATATATTCATAAGTATCCAAAATACGCATGAGAATAATGCAATAACGAAATAAAAAATAACAATAATAATAATAAAAATAATAATAATATAACAATAATAATAGGAATTTATTTTATAGCATTCACCATATCATTTATTAAAAATATTATATATTTGAATTTTTCTTATACGGTTGTAAATATGGCAATTAAAATTACAAACACAATTATGAATATAATATAAAAGTTTAAAGCAAATCAAGTAATATATTACCTCTTTTTAGTTTTTACATTTATATTATTATTATTTGTGGGTAAGGGTTCAACCTATTTCACAATACAATTCCTATTTGTATGGGTGTATGATGAAAAAAAACTCTTATTTTGTATTTCTTTCTAGTAACATTATTTTTTTTATATCATATGGATAATAATTTCACCATTGCCGAAATGCACAAAAAATTGTATGTTTGTTCGTGTGTCTCTAATGAAGTTGAAATATCTCTCTCTCTCTCTCTCTCTCTCTCTCTATATATATATATATATATATATATATATATATATATATATATATATATATATGTGTGTGTGTGTGTGTGTGTGTGTGTGTGTGAGAGAGAGAGAGAGAGAGAGAGAGGATAACTAGTTGATACTTTGGAGAGAGAGAGAGGATAACTATTTGATAATTTGAATAACATTAAAATGGGGAAGGTTGCTCAAAGTGGTGGCACTCAGGAGGATCAATTGGTCATGAGAAGTGAAATCATATATGCAATTTTGAACAACCTCAAGATAAAAGAAAACATGATATGGCAGAAGTCGAGGATGAAATGGATCAAGGAAGAAGATGTTAATTCGAGGTATTTTCATGTTGTCATGAATTCTAGATCAAAGAAAAAAAAAATTCTTCTGTTAAGGTGGGATTTAGCTCATTCGAAGATGTATCCATGGTAATGCATACAATCAAATAAGTGTTTGCTTATTGATTTCAGAAGGTAGGTGGTAAGAGACCTATGTTAGATTTATCTGACTGCCCTAGGCTTGCGATGGAGGATAGAGAAATGCTTCATGATGCATTTTCAGCATAAGAGATTTATGAAGTTGTATGTGGTTGTGATGGAAACAAAAGTCCAGGCCCTGATGGGTTCAACTTGGACTTTAAAAAAATATGTTGGAGTGTTGTTGGGGCGGATCTGATTAGTTGTATTCATGAATTTCATGAAACATAGTCTCTTCCAAAGGCTTTACTCTCGTCATTTATTGCGTTAATTCCTAAGAACCTTAATCCCCAAGGTTTTGATGAATATCATCCTATTAATCTTGTGGATTGCATATATAAAGTAATCACAAAGATATTGGCCTTTAGGTTAAGTAAGGTGATTGGTAAGCTAATTTCAAAGTCTCAAACGACCTTTATTCCGGGTAGGCAAATTATAGATTGAGTGTTGGTGATAAATGAGGTTATTGACTTAGCCAAGAGAAGGAAATATAGGTGTCTAATGCTCAAGGTGGGTTTTGTGTAAGCATATGATTGCATGGAGTGGGATTTCTTGGAAAAGGTAATGTTGGCTATGAATTTTAGTGATAAATGGATCTTTTGGCTTAAAGGGGGGAGTATTAAATAATTTCATGTTGGTATTCATGAATGGAGGAACTATCAAATATTTTAAAGGTTCTATGGGGTTAAGACAAGGTGATCCATTGTCCCCTTTCCTATTATTTATTGTAGTAGGGGGATTGGCTTGTTTGCTGAATAAGGCTTGTAATAGAGGGTTGATTTGTGCCTTTAAACTAAATGGTAATGATGATGCAAACCAAAGGAATTTGGTGGAATAAGGTAAAAGATATAGAAATATTCAAATAGAGAATTATTGTCTAAATGGTTGTGGAGAATTATTCAAACGAAGGATTCTATTTGGAAACCGTTATTGAATTATAAGTACGGTTGTTGTGATACAATTTGTTTTTGCAGGTGGATTATAATGCTAGATTTTCCTTGTTGTTGTGGAGAGATATTTTGTAGATAGGGCATTTGAATACCAAGGATTCCTTCCTGATGCAATGCTTGTTCAAATTGGGTGAAGGCTCGTGAGTCTCCTTTTGGAATGCTTGTTGGTGAGATTCGATACCACTTTGTAACAAGTTTCCTGATTTATATGAGCTGTCAGATTCTAAATGTGGGGCAGTGGCAGATTTTGGGGCTTGGACGAACTCTATATGACAGTGGGTTCTGGGAGTTCTTGAAGATAATTTGGGTGAAGGCTTGGTTTAACATCGGAATGAGTTGTTATTGTTGCTATTGGAAAAATTACCTTGTGAGGGTGTGTGAGATACTTATGTCTGACCAGGATCTGTTAATAACCACTTCTCAATTAAAGCCTGTTATGAGTTTATTCAACACGTCTGTTGGGTGTGGTTGGATGGAAATTAATTCCAAGATTGCTTTAGAAATTATTTGGCAATCTATAATTCTGATGAAGGTCAAATTGTTTGGATGAAGACTGTTATTGGATAGATTATTGACAGGTTATAATCTTGCAGCAAAGGGAGTAATTCCTAATCCCCATGATATTGTTTGAGGTTTTTGTTTTAATGTGGTGGAAACTTTGGACCATGTCATGATATATTGTCCAACGATTAGTCTAGTCTGGAGAGAGATTTTTTATTGGGTCGGTGTTCCTTGGTGTGAAAGAGATAAGTGTGGGGAACATTTGATAGAGTGTTTTATTAGGTTAGATTATAAAACGTCGAAAAGATCGGCGACTTTAATTTGATTTTGCACTTGTTGGTGCATTTTGTAGGTTAGAAATCAAATTATCTTTAATGATGGTATAGATTGTCTACAGAAAGAATCTGAATAGGTCTTCGTAGCCTTCAGTTGGGACTGTGATATGCTGAAAAGAGGAAATGGTGGGGTACCTGCAAGGTACTCTGACGCTCAAGTAAGTTTCAGAATGAGACAACTAAAGCGTAAGCAAAAAGGGGATTAGAAATGAATACCTGACCCTCCAGAGATGGAGAGGTTTTATAAGGGCATTTTTCCATATGAAGCGGGCGCGTAGCCTTTGACTAAGCGTAACTACCTCCATAAATCTGTTGGGAAGTTGGCCGCGTGGAAGGCTTTATGGCGTGTGAGGAGGAAGTCGTCAAAGACTATATACCAACGGATCTATTTCGTAACGGTTATATCCTCGTGGAACTCATAATGGGCTCGTGTTCAGTTGAATATTGGATTGAGCCTCAATTTGGTGTAGGGCATGTGCTAGGCCAGTCCAGAAAAGAAGCCCCCCAAGTAGCTGTGCCCGATGGGGATAGTGACTTAAGATGCTGAGGTCATGGTCGACACGTCCTTAACGCAACCGTGGCACAAAATGCCTTTGCTTTTTAATGTTGGGAATCTGTTCGTAAGAAGAATTCAGACATACCTCAAAGTACTCTAAGAAGCTAAAATGTCTAAGGTTTTAATGACACGCATAATAAAGCGCCGTCATCCATTTATGACACCTGTGGGCTAGCCCTAGGTAATAATTGTGTTGGCCTTTGCGATTCCCTATGCGAGTTTAAGACACTATAAAGGGGGAGAAGACAAGTTCATTTGTTCATCTCTTACGAACTTTCCCCCTCCCGTGAAATCCTGTCTGCAACTCTCTCGTGGGATTCTAGCTGCTGCCACCGTATATTTCCCAGAAATACCTATGTTTTTTTGGGTTTAATCGATGAACATTCATCTGTTTCTTGTGAACTTCATAGGATATTCATCGTTTTTTGGAGATTCCTATGAAGTTCTGAAAATCCTAATGAATGTTCATCACAGCGTATGATTGTCCATGAATTTCTAGGGTTAGTGAATAGATTAGGATTAGATATAGGTTAGACCTTAGTATTGATAACTTAGGGTTAATTGACCGAGCATAGGGTCATGGAGGGGCTAATCACTGGCTATTTTAAGTTGATATCGGGGAGGATTAGTTCGGTGTACCAATTTTGCCCTCGTAGTGTTTTTTTCTTGATTAAAGGGTGGGCCTGGGGGAACGTCCTCGGTATTTTTCGAAGCCCTTTCACTTGATCTGTGGTGGAATGGTGGATTTGATTTTGTCGAATTCACTATGTTTCCTCTTCTTTTTAGGTGAATGTAGTCAAAATAATGCTCGCGAGGTCGAGGAGGTCGCTGCTCTTGACGGTGCGGATGTCCCCGCACGTGATCGCTCATGGATAATAGATGAGCCACTTGAAATGGAATCCTAGTTTACGGTAGACGTTTGTAACACGGTGGGAGAACTGACTTTAGTTATGTTGCGGATAGCAAGAGTCGCCACCGACTTTTATTTTATCCAAAGGAAAGGCATAAAAGAACAGGAAAGACCTTTAAAAGATTTTTGGGTCCGGGGGGTAGGTTATGTAAAGGGAAGGTGTTAGCACCCTTTACATCCATGGTTATCCATGGGCTCTTAATTACTTAGCTCACTTTGAATTGTTTTTGAAAAGTGTAGTGTGTGAATAGAAAATTTTCATAAGAGTTAATAATGATCCATGTACGGATGCGTAAAAACTTGTGTTTGAAAATTGTTTGAAATTTGTAAAGTGTTTGAAAATTTGAAATGGAGTGAGCAAGCAACTAGGAGGTACCTACCCTAGAATTTTAAGTCTTTCTTGTTCTTTATCCTTTAATTGGTAAAACTATCCCTACTATTAAGGAGTAGGTAGTCATTACCTTGGATGTAAGGGACATGTGAGGGACATTCTGTTTTATGAAGGCAACTGTGGGGTGTATTAAGCATTTAGGAGGGACTATCATCATTATTCGAAAAGGGACTTGATCTTTAGAGGCAACCATTAGGGACTTGATGATTTTTTCTTTTAAGGGACTTGCTTTATACACCCCACTTGACCTTATGATTAGGCAACAATGAGGGATAGCCTTAGAAATGTGAGATGGCGATTAAAAATCGACTTACGTGTGTGAGTGTTTAATTTTAATATTTATCTTATAATTAAAGTGATCTAAATTCAAATTTTAAATAGAATACATATTTGCACTCCCTAAATTACTAACCATAGCATAAAATTAAATAAATTACATATTTACAAAATTTACACCAAGGAGCAATTACATAATTATAATAATAATAATAAATAGCAAAAATATAAATATAAAAGCAAAATATAAATAATAAGCAAAAATCATAAATAAGCAATAAGTAAATAAAATAGGGGTTAGTAATAATAAGAATTAAAAATAGGGTTAGTAAAATAATAATGAAAAATTAAATAATGTTAGTGAAATTATAATAAGCAAAAATAAATATTAATAATTATATGGTTAATAATAATAACAAATAATCTAAATAAATTGAATTAGCAAAATATTATAAGAACAAAATTAAAATAATAAACAAAAGTTAGATTTTTAATATGAACAATTAAAGGATTATGATAATATTTTAATTTATGTACAAATTATTGAATTATTTATAATTACAAAATTAAATTATTATAGGTACATATTAAAAATTATTTACATATTAAAAAAATAGGTTATAATTAATTTTATTAAATAAATATAGACATGATAATTATATTAAGAATTAAGAAATAAAAAAATCATTTAGAAAATAAAACTAGGGTTTGTTTAGAAAATTTTTTAAGGGTTTAATAATATAATATACAAAATTATTAATATACATATTATAATTATATAATAATTAATTTTTAAAATTAGAAAATAATCTTGAATATTTGAAACATAGAACACAATTATTTTATAGAATTATTTTATCATATATATCATTATTAATAAAAACCAAATTAATTAAACAAAATAATAATAAAAAAAAACAAAATAAAACAAACCTGGCTGAGATTTGAACCCAGGAGGCTTTGTTCATCAGAAGCAAGACACACCACCAGGCCAGCACATGCGCAGGCAGCAATGAGGAGGATTCAATCAGTTTTGTTCTTTGCCTAAAAAAAATCAAGAAAAAATCATGAAGCAAAAAGGCCTGGGGTGGTGTTGAACCCAGGACCTTTGATCATTCACACGCACGCCTATCCGCCTGGCTGGGAGAGCCCTTCTGGTAGTATGATGACCAAAGTTGATTATATGTCAAGCCTGTAAAATAAGCAAAATAAAAGAACAAAATGCAGCCAACGGGGAATCGAACCCCAGACCAAACCCTTGTACACGCACGCCTCCAACCACTGGGACAACATAGCTGTTGTGATTTAAAACAACAACTAATTGATAAAATATAATACGAATTATTTGAATTCAAAACGCGCGGGAGGCAGCTTCATCTTCTCCAATTTACCTGCGAAATCAGTTGCACTTTTTCTTGCAAAGCTACCTGCGAATTTAGTTTTACAGGGTTTCCTAGGTTTATGTCAACGATCATGATACCTGTACAGTTTTGTCAAATTGAAACCACCAATGTAATCACCACATCATTTACAGTGTTATCATGTTATCACAATTCATTTATATTTGTTAAATCACAGGATCCCAATTCGAGCTCCAAAACCCTAATAATGGCGTTTTAAGCTTTAGGCCCTAAACCTTTAATCAAATGATCCAGAAAGTATCCCTAGGTCCTAACTAACACAAATCAAACACCAAAATAAATTAATATTGGTTAGATATATGAAATCGAAAAACATAATTTTGAAGAGTAAAATTGATTCGGCTAGCATGATATTGTATGGTTTTGATGCAATGGATGGTTGGTTTTGCTTTAAGAAGGTCCAAGGAACATCTCCATGTCTTCACAATACCTTTTCCTGTCCTTAAAAGAGGAATCCGAATTTGAATTTTTGATGAACTTTTGAAACTTTGAATGTGGTGTTTGAGGCTGCCAATCCGTCCTCTCTGCCTTGGTTCTTATTGTATTCTTATATGAGATGCAATTTAGGTCAAAAGATGATGGATTTATGGGCTTTTTGGAAGACTTGATGGTGAAGGAATGTCATGATCTTAAAGTGTGAAAAAATCAAATATTTGCCTTCCAATTTGGTCTAGCACGAATTTGTACAAGATCAAATCATGTTAAACAGCATTGATTAATTTCTAGAAGAAGAATCATGTCCAAACTTTGATTTTTTTAGATTTTATTTTGATTTAATTTGATTTAAAATGAATAAAATTCAAATAAATATCAAATAAAAATATAAAAATCAGAATTTCTTACCATTGGGTCGTGCATGATGTTGTTGTATGGATTGGATCACAATTTGGCCAGCCCATTTGGAAAGAATTGGTTCTAGACCTCCATTTTCATCATAAACCATCACAAAATTTCCCAACTTTGCAAGGGCACATCTCCCTCATTTTTAATGGTATGAGGGTGTTCTTGGACATTTTGGAAAGCTTGAAGAGTCCTCTAAACAACCCCACTGGTTTCATGTCCATATCTTTTACCAATCTCAAGTTATGCCCTTTTGAAGTTGTTGACTTTTTGTTGACTTTTGAAATTACCTATAATGTCTTAGCTCATACCTTCCAAATGAAGCATTTTTGGGCTTGGCTTGTGAGACACAAAGTTGTAGAGAATTCAATTTTCTTCAAAATGAGCTTTGGATGGATACTTGGTGATGAAGCATGTGAAAGTTATGGCTGGTCAAAGTTCAGTTGACTTTTACTGAGGAAACCCTAATTTAGAAACTCCTGATTCTTGATGATCTGGAATCTCCTTGATGAATCATGATCAACCCTTGATCAAATGATGAATTTTACTTCATATACTTGATGTTGGCAAAAAATCATGAAGTTTGACTTTGGTTTGACCACAGTTGACCTCAGTTTGACTTTTTAACTGCATTGACTGATTTTGACTTATCTGATCATCTGACTGAGCAAACTTTTGAGAAAAGTCTTGAAACTTGTCATGGGGGTTCTTACACACATATAAGATGTTATGAAGCTCACTTGAAGTCTTGGAAGTCCATTTAGCCTGATTAAAGTCAAAACCCTAGTTTTGGATGCACTGCTTAGGAGGTGCATTGTCTGAGGGAATTGTCAACTCTTATGGCCAATTGTGAACCTTGTGAACCTTGTGAATCATCATAAAATGTCTTGTGAACCTCATGGGAGGTATTGTGAACCTTGTGAACCTTGTGAACCTCATAAAGTGACTTTGTAGACCTCATGAACCTCAGGAAAGCTTTGTAATCATTGTGAATCTTGTGAACCTTGTGAACTTTCAAGAAGTAACTTGTAGACTTCATGAACCTCATGAAAGGTCTTGTAAATGTTGAGAAACTTGTGAACCTTGTGAACCTTCATAAAGTAGCTTGTAGACTTCATGAACCTCATGAAAGGTTATGTAAATGTTGTGGAACTTGTGAACCTTGTGAACCTTTATGGAACACAAAGTCTTGTATTGTGAGGGCAAATTTTGGGGTGCAACAGCTGCCCCTGTTCAATTTTCTGAAACCTGAGGGGTTAGATTGGTATGTTCGCCAGTCGTGACCTGGAAGGTTGAAGGGGATTGAACACAAAAGCCCAAAAATTTGCACTCACCAGTGCGTAGAGTGATACAGATGGCTAGTTGAATATGATTAAGTGGGCTTAAAGATGCCACTTGGAGGAAAGTTCTTCAGATACATGTCTCAGAGGATGAAGCAGTCCAAAATATGGAGGTACAATGATAGCTGTCAGGAAGATAAAGCAATCCTGAGGTAAAAAGGTTGTCAGGGGGATAAAGCAACCCTGAGGTAATAATATACTTCCAAGAGGATGAAGCAGTCTTGATTGATAATATGCTTCCAGGAGGATGAAGCAATCCTGATGTACTAGGGATTTTCAGGAGGATGAAGCAGTCCTGTTGTAATAGGAGTTTTCAGGAGGATAAAGCAGTCCTGAAATAATGATAATAGCTGTCAGGAGGATGGAGCAGTCCTGAGGTAATAAGCTGTCAGGGGGATAAAGCAACCCTGAGGTATTTGATAATATGCTTTCAGGAGGATGAAGCAATCCTGATGTAAGAAGGTAATGATAGCTGTCAGGAGGCTGAAGCAGTCCTGATGTGTTGATATGATTCCAGGAGAATGGAGCAACCCTGATGTAATAGGAGTTTTCAGGAGGATAAAGCAGTCCCGAAGTAATGATAATAGCTGTCAGGAGGATAAAGCAGTCCTGAGGTAATGATATATTCCCAAGAGGATGAAGCAGTCTTGAGAGATGATAAATTTTCAGGAGGATAAAGCAGTCCTGATAATCATAAGTTTGTTTGATGGATAAATAACCTGAAACAAGGTAGCATTTGTATAATAATATTAGTTTATGTATTATGTATGCATATATGATATGATGCACTTAAGCAATGTATTATGTATCTTCGTATAACAACTGTTGGCCAGGGAAAATAAATCCCGATTCATTGTTGAAGAATATGAGGAACTTGTTCCCGTCTTGTTTGATAAGTAGGTATATATAACCTCCTGTCTGCTGGGGATAACAAGGTATATCTAACCTTCCGTCTACTGGGGATAGTAAGGTATATATAACCTCCCGTATGCTGGGGATAGCAAGGTATATATAACCTCCCGTCTTCGTTTGATAGTAGGGTATACATAACCTCCCGTCTTCGTCCGCCGTACTCTTATTGGAAAGTGAATTCCCGAATATCCGTATGAGGATAAAAGAGATGGATATAAATTCCAGGGGAGATGTGACTTTATGAAGATGGGTTTGTCCTACTGAGGGATTTGTAGCTGTCTTGTTAGAGATGAACCGGCGAAGCTTCGTTGAAATCCTTCCCTCGTTCGTCCTTAGTAAATACTATTACTGCATTTTCATGCATTTCTGGTAAACATTAATCATATTAAGCATACATGCATTTCTGGTAAACATCAATCATATTCAAAAGCATACATACATTCAAACACAACCAATGGACGTTTCGCTTATGTAAATAGGGTAAAAGTAAATCTGGATTCAAAAGATGGAATTTATTTATATCAAAAGTGACCCACACATGGGCAAGTTTATACAAGGAGACATAAACCCTAGTAAGAGGATTTTGTCATAAAGTTTTTACAAACAAGGAAAATCAGCTATGTGGGAAATAATCCTATTGAGTTTCAGCTCTACTATTGCCATTATCTTCAAGTATCTCATCTTCTGCTGTTGAGACGGAAACAATTGGATTGAGCTTTATCTGTTCGAGCTCGAGTAAGTAGTACAACTGGTTGCAGTTTCATGGGTGATCCAAACGAGACATAGTCATACGCTTTAATCCCTAACTTTTGCCTGGATTGCCCTTTCAGGTTTTCAATCCACCGGGATACCCTTTTTTGCCCAAGCCGCCTTTTCAGGTTTTCGACTTGCCGGGTGTACATCTTTTTTATATATATCCCTAATTTTTGCCCAAACCCTTTTGGTTTGCCGGGATGCCCTTATTTTTGCCTAGGCCTGTCAACCTAGCGGGTCTCTTTTTATGCGTAGTATTTTTTAACTATGTCTGCGTTTACAGGCTGTGGGAAGTCCTCACCATCCATTGTAGTAAGTATCATGGCACCTCCTGAGAACACTGTCTTGACTACAAATGGTCCTTCATATGTTGGAGTCCACTTGCCCCTAGGATCACCCTGTGGTAATATAATACGCTTGATTACCAAGTCACCAGCCTGATATACCTTTGGCTTAACCTTCTTGTTAAAAGCTTTGATCATTCGCTTCTGGTACATCTGGCCATGACAAACTGCTGCTAGCCTCTTCTCATCAATCAAATTTATCTGGTCAAGTCGAGTCTGAATCCACTCATCTTCATCCAAGCCTGCATCCTTCATAATTCTTAAGGAGGGAATCTGAACTTCAATGGGCAGAACTGCTTCCATACCATAGACTAAAGAGAATGGGGTTGCCCCTGTTGAAGTACGTATTGTGGTACGATAACCATGAAGAGCAAATGGTAACATTTCATGCCAATCCTTGTAGGTAACAGTCATCTTCTGTATAATCTTCTTAATGTTCTTATTAGCAGCTTCAACTGCCCCATTCATCTTTGGACGATACGGAGAAGAGTTGTGATGCTTAATCTTGAACTGCGTGCAGAGATCAGTAATCATAGTGTTGTTCAGATTAGAGCCATTGTCAGTAATAATCCTTTCAGGGATGCCATACCTACATATGAGATTATTCTTAATGAATCGAGCCACAACATTCTTGGTAACAGATGCAAATGAAGCTGCTTCCACCCACTTCGTGAAGTAATCAATAGCAACCAGGATGAAACGATGCCCATTAGAAGCAGTAGGCTTGATCTCACCAATCATATCAATGCCCCACATGGCAAAAGGCCAAGGAGCAGTCAACACATTCAATGGTGATGGAGGTACATGTACTTTATCATCTGCCCTTTACCGATTTTCAGTAGGCGGTCTTTACTCACCTCGGGCTCGCGCCTTCTCAACTGCATCCCAATGCTCTAGCCTTCATCAGAGCCTTTGAATTGGTATGTCGCTACTTGGAGATAAGAGTGACGATTAACCTGTTCTTCCGGATCTTCCACCTATAGAGGAAATTCCAGGATGGTCGACACAGCTAGGTGTCGCTAAATCAAGCGAGCAGACTTTTCAAGGCATACTTAGATTCTGTTTGGGATTTTAAGTATTGATTCTATGTGATCCAGCCGTGCTCGCAGGATGCCAAGGACTCGTTGTACGACTGGGAGATGAAGAAAAGATGGTGGCCCATTTCCCGTTGGAGTGGGTGAACGTACATTTCAGCCACCCTAGTCAACATTTCATTATCAAGTCCAAGGAACTGAGTTTTGATGACACAATGACTTACAACACGTTGTTCAATTATATCGCCAGTTTTCGTCCCACAGAACTGGTGGATTCTGACAGGTACACTCTTCTTCGCCCTGATGGGATGCCGGCTACACTGACTAGATTAATCAATGTAAAATCGTTGCTCAATTTCCCAAACGAAGAGGCATCTATGCGACTCTTAGGTGAATTTGTAGTTCAGCTTTTTTGGGTCGTGGATATGATCGTTATCTAACTGATCTTCTATTGTTTTTGCAGCGCAAATGGCAGAAAACCGAGATCGACTGGTGAAGACGAATAAAGAAAATGTGAAGAAAGGTGGGAAGATCGGGCCGATGTTGTCAAAGACCAAACTACTCTGGATGGCTTTGTTGGTTCTGGAAGCTCCACTCCGGGGAGTACTATGGTGGCTGGATCTCCGCTGGGCAAGAGGCCAAGAACTGAGGAACCCTCTCCTCCTCCGAAAAATAATATTGCAAAAGCAAGCTCATTCAACTTGCCTCCTTGCGTTACTCAGAGGTCTTTGTTCGATGAAAAGTCATCTACCCGAGTACCTGACCTTGATGCTGCTGCCATCCTTTCCGCAGATTCTAAGAATTTGAGAGTCAAGCTCTTCCAGGATGCTGTGGAATGTTTTGGATCTTGGAGGATGCCTTTGCTTTTAATGATGTCGATCTTGTCTCCCGCAAGGACCTTCAAGCGGCCAAGGACAAAATTGAAGAAGTGGAAGTTGAGAACCATAAGTTGGAAAACGACTTGCTTCAGGCCAATGGGCATTGTAAAAGTAAGCTCGAACATATAAGGGAGGTCACCAAAATCTGGGACAACATGGCCAAGCTTACCAACAACAACGAGGGGGTGAAGAAGAAAGTTGCAGAGGCGGAGAGTAAGGCGGCTATCAGGGAGGATGAGACCGAGGAAGAAGTTGCAATATTCCAACACCATCAACTCGGAACCATGAATCACTTTCCGACTCAAAGCATCCGCCACTTTGTTCGCTTTTCCCGGATGATACTTCAATTCAAGGTCATAATCCTTCAAGTACTCCATCCACCTTTGTTATCTCATATTCAATTATTTCTGATCAAAGAGATACTTCAAACTCTTATGGTCACTGAACATCTCAAAACGCACACCATACAGATAATGTCGCCACACTTTTAAAGTAAACACCACGGCCTCTAATTCCAAATCATGAGTTGGATAATTCTTTTCATGAACCTTCAACTGTCGAGAAGCATAAGCCATAACTTGACCTTCTTGCATAAGAACACCTCCCAATCTCATCTTAGAAGCATCGCAAAACACTCTGTAAGACTTACTAGGATCGGGAATGATAAAAAACGAAGTAGTTGTCAATCTCTCTTTAAAACACAAGAAACTTTGCTCACAACTAGAATCCCATTCATAAGAGAATTCCTTTCTAGTAAGCTTAGTCAATGGTAACGCCAACTAAGAAAAACCTTTGATGAACCTTTTGTAGTAACCTGCCAAACCTAAGAAACTTCTCACTTCTGAAGTATTCCTCGGTCTCTCCTAATTAATCATGGCTTCATTCTTTGACGGATCCACTGCTACACCTCCCTGAGATATAATGTGTCCAAGAAACTTGACTTCCGACATCAAAAACTCACACTTGCTAAACTTGGAAAAAATTTGCTTCTCTTGCAGTATCGATAGAACAATCCTCAGATGTTCTCCGTGCTCTTGTGGAGTACGAGAATAAATAAGAATGACATCAATAAAGATTACAAAAAATTGATCCAAATAAGCCTGAAATATCCGATTCATATAATCCATAAAAACAGTTGGAGCATTCGTCACACCGAAAGGCATCACTAGAAATTCATAATAACCATAACGGGTTCTGAGCGCGGTCTTCGGTACATAAAATTTTTTCACACGAATCTGATGATAGCCCGACCTCAGATCAATCTTCGAGAACACACAGGTTCCTTTTAATTGATCTAAAATGTCATCTATCCTCGGTAAGGGATACTTGTTCTTGATAGTAACCTTGTTCAACTTACTGTAATCAATACACAACCGCATACCACCATCCTTCTTCTTTACCAATAAAACAGGAGCTCCCCACGGTGAAACACTTGGTCTAACAAAATACTTCGCCATCAAATCCTCTAATTGATCCTTCAATTCTCTTAACTCAAGTTGTGTCATCCAATAAGGGGAAACGAATATAGGACCCATCCCCGGTATCAGGTCAACTGAAAATTCAACTTCCCTCACCGGAGGTAAGGAAATGACATCCTTGGGAAAGACTTCAGGAAATTCACAAACTATTGGAATATTCAGAACTTGCTAACCATTACTCTCCTCTTTAGTAAGGACCAGTAAAACAGATTTCTCTTTCTCAAACAAAAAGTTTACCATTCCAACCGTACCTTCTAAGATTATTGTCAACACATCTTTCGGAGGAGCTTCCACGGAAGGAATAAGGATCAACTTCTCTTCACACCCAATAAAAACAGAGTTAGCAGATAACCAATACATTACCAGGATAACATCGACTTTCTTACGGGGCAGACAAATAAGATCAATCTGGAAAACTCTACCATCCACGGACAAAATACAATTTTCACACATAAGAGGTGTCTCTACGGTTCCATCCATAGTGATAGTAACCACCATAGGAGGAGACAAGGGAAAAACTCGTAAACCAAGTCGCTTCACAAAACTAGTAGACACAAAAGAATGTGTCGCTCCATAATCAAATAAAACAAGACAAGGATGTTCATTAACAAGACAAATACCCGCAATAAGAGAGTTGTCGGCTTTAGTCTTCCTTGCATCTAAGGTATACACTCTTCCTTGAACTTAATTCTTTAGCTTGGTACAATCTCTTGACAAATGACCCACTTCATTACAATTGTAACACCTTAATCCTCCATTTTGACACCTACCAAAATGATGCTAGTTACACATATTACACAAGGGTGGAGTGTTAGGTCCAGCACTTTGAACTTGTTTCCCTTTGAAGGGTTGAGGCCTTGGTCTAAAAGGTTGATTCGCCCTTCCACGATAACTTTGAACAACTCTTCCAGCATTTTCTTCAGCTTGCACCTTCTTTAAACTATGCTCAGTAACATAGCATTGTCTTAACATTTCAAAATATGTAGTGAACATCCTCTGAGATACACTATGAGAAATCTCGGCCCTTAGTCCAAACAAAAACTGATCAATCATACACTTCTCATCTGAAGCATACATAACTTTCCTAGAATAAGCCGCCATGTCTTCAAAATTTTCTGTATAACTGGCCACAGTCATGTTTCCTTGTCTAAGCTGTTGGAATTCAAACTCTTTTTGGGTCCTCAAAGAACTTGGAAAATACTTCTCCATGAAAGTTGTCTTAAACTGTTCCCACACCTTCAAAATCCCTTGCACAGTCATGTGATTAGAAGCACTCTCCCACAACCTAGCTACAATACCTTTCAAAAAACGTGACACAAAAGTCACCTTATTCTCTTCACTACATAACACGATCTGAAAGATTCTCTCCATTCCAATTATCCATTCATGAGCTTTAACCGGATCCAAACCACCATGAAATTCTTGAGGATTCATGCGGAAGAAATAACGGAAAGTTCCACCTTTAGTTTCAGGAACGACCACCTGAGGATGAAGACCCCCATTCATCTAGTGCATCATCTCCTGCATAAATTGGTTCTGTTGCTGTTGCATCTGCTACATGAACTGAAACAGAGGAGCGTTCCCTTCACCACCCGACTGATCATTAACAAGAGGAGTGGCACTAGGCTGACCACGAGTTCTACGCCCACTAGCCATATCCCTAAACATCATTGTAAACACCCCAAATTTGCCCTCACCCATTCACACCATGGCTTGTGATCTTTTCATATGCATGAGTTCAATCATAGCATCTCATATTGCATTTGTGATTCATTGCATTGCTTCTAAGTCATCTGCATCTAGGGTTTGTGATCTGAGCCATCCCTGAGCTATTTGAACCACTACAAAGGTCATCAATCACTTCAAAGGGGTCCATGTATGTTCAAGCATCATATTATATCCCCACAAAGTCAAGAAAATCAAAGAATCACAAGAACTGAGAAAGGCATGGAAGCAGAGCCAGGTTTAACTGCACAGATGACCTAGAATTAGGGTTTTGGTTTCAGAGGCCATAACTCCAAAATTTTTGGTCATTCTTGTTTCTATTGGTCTCTATATGTTATAAGGATCATGCATATCAAGTTTCATGAAGAAATTCCATGGGGAAGGCATCTAATCAAGGGTTGACTTCTTGAGCAAGTCAATGTAAAATCAGGGCATCTGAGGCCCCCAATGACCCAACCAAAGGTTGTTCATCCTCATTGTGAATGTGTATGATATTTATTTGATCATGGGATGTATTGTAAGTTCACAAAATTGAAGAAATTCAAGCCATTTGCAAAGTTTCCTTTTTGGGAAAATGACTTGTAATGGAAACTTGCCATTTTGGGAAACTTTTTCAACCCTTTCTTTTTGATTCAAAAATGCTTCAAATGGGAAAACTTTGGTCATGAAAGTTGTAGAATGAATCATTCCCTTTTCAAAAAGTACAAGAACTCATTCTAATTCATTTTGGATCAAAAGTTATGGCTTGTCAAAGTTGGAAAAAATCACATAATTTCATGTTTCGCACCAAAGAGGCAAAGTTGCAAAACCTCTTGCCAAGGCAAAATATGACTTCAATTGGACTTCTAACCTTTGCACAAACATAAACCAATGCCTAAAATTCAGAATGCACCAAGAGTTTTTCCATTTTCATGACTTGTGCTTCAAGTAATCACAAAAGGGCCAAAAAGTCACAAAGTTGCAAAACCTATGACAAACCCTAATCCACTTGCTGCATTGCTTCTAATCCATTTCCATGGCTCTCCCTAATCTCAGTTGAGCCAAACCATGCCCCTATCACAGCCTCACACTTTCCCATACCTCAAGTACACCTAACTTGGACTTTATGCAAAAACACCCATACCAATCCCACAGTGCCACACCAACTTCTCTGACCCATCCAAATGTGATAAGTGGACCAAAAGGGACTCAACACAACAGACACACAAGCCTGAAGCATCCTCCAAGCCATAGCTCCAAGTTTTCACCTCTTATGCACTTTCCTTCGAAACTCATTACACAAGACACAAACACCCAAACAAACTTCATAGAATCTCTCAGCATGTTCCACTGATCATCCCTGACCCTTCACCTTGCCCTGAAACCCCCTGAAATCAAAACACGATTTCTTCCCCTCTCTGAACAGAACCTCTTCAAACTCACAAGCCAGCCATTCTAAACACCAACCAAGCTTCATAACTTCATCAAGAGGATCATTGGGGCCATTTGGAAGCAAGGAGGCAGGCTGAAAGCTCCAAACTGAAAGCTTCACTTCAGGTAGCTTCAAAAATTATTTTTTCCAGAAACCTTGTTTTAAGTTACTAAAATGATCTACATGCCCCCTGAATGTAATGAGCTTTTTATTTTTGAAAATGATGAAGAAATGAGGATGTATGGTCTGTCTGAAACTTTGCCCGTGAAATTGATTTTTGTTTGTTCTTCATGATTCATGAAAAATAAATAGTTTTTGTTGTTGGATTCTTGTTTGGGATGTTTGTTTGAGTGAATCTGGAGATTTTGGCACGATTTAGTGAGGTTTTGAGAGAGATAGGTTGAAGGTCTCGCCGGAGAAGACGACTGGAAGTCTTCTCCGACCACCTGAGGGTCATTAAACCCTAATCTGTGTAATTAGTCAACTTTGAATTTGGACCTTGGATTCTGTTGACTTCCATTGACTCCCGCGCGAATGAACAAACCAGATCCTCCATTAAACCCTAATTCAAATTAATTAGATTAATTAATTAGGTTTAAATTTGAATTTCCCAGAAGCAATCTCAACCGTCCATGAGCGCGCGCAGTCTTTCCCTCCCCCCTGAGTTTGAATGCTGGCCTTTGATTGCGTTGACTCTCTCTTTTATTCATTTTAATTTCTTTTCTTTTCATTTCTTTTCCTCATTTTATTTAAAATAGTAAAATACATTTAAAAATTATGAAATTTTTTGTCAAAGATTTCATTAATTTTTAAAACCCAAAAATATTTTTTATTTTTACTTTTTGCATTAAATATTATTTTTAAATCATTTAAATGTTTATTTTTAATTAATTAATGAGAATTAATTAATTAAAAATGCATTTAGGTATTTAAAAATCACAAAAAAATTCACATTGCATTTAGAAACATTTAGAAACATTATCCAACTCTCAAACCAAATTTTTTTTTTGTTCTTGATGCCTTTAGATCATTTTCATTGGATTTAATTTCATTTTAAGGCAATATTTTGGTTCAACCTTTGAAAATTTCATTCTGCCTAACCATTGAGAGTTGGATGATTATTCTTTTTGCATTGCATCTTGCATAGCATGTAGTTTATAGGATAAATTTGATTTGAATTGATCTTGCATTTCCAATTTGTTTAGCATTTTTCTTGATGAAGTACCCCAAAACCCTAGCAATCTTAGGAAATTCATAACTTTCACTAGGTTAAGAGTTGGATCCTCTCCTTTGGGCAGTGAGCTTGTATAGGTTTAGGGTATCTTTGGTTGCATTTTCAATTTTTTATCATGCCATATGATTCTGATTTTGAATTTTTGCATTGCATGATGCATGTAACCCTAGTTTGTGCTTTCCTTTGCATCCATCTTTCATTTGCTTGCATTTAATGACTTGCCATGACATTTTGTACATCCACATGATTCATAATACATCTTAGGACATATTAGAATCATTTTTGATCATTGCATCTTTCATTTGCCATGTTGTATGTCCATTGTATGTCATAACTTTTCATGTACTTTCATGTTTCAAAGCATGCTTCACCTACATCCATGTCCTTGTATGATCATTCTCATGTCTTGCCTCATGTTTGCATAATATTTTAGCATCATTAACTTCATGCTCTTGCTCCTGGTTTTGGTTTGCATCATGACATTGCATCTCATTTGCATTGCATTTCATTTTCTTATGCTAACATTTCAGGTGGTAAGTTGTTTGAGAAGTGAATTTGCCTTCACTTCTCACAATATCTTTTCATCTCTTTCATACTTCCTTTGCTGCATTTTGTATGTGTATTAGAGTGAGCTTGCTCATTCATGTTCATCTCTTACTTTCTTCCTTCAAGCAACTTGTCTTCTTAAGTGAAGCAAGTTGTTTTGCTTCTCTTTGCTCCTTTCATCTGCTTCCTTCCTGGTGGTTTCTCTGAAGATCTTCTTGCAAACCTCATTAACCCTAGGAACAACCAAGCATGATAATAATTAGGGTTTGATTAGTCCCCCATTTAGTTTTACCTTTGTGTCATCT
The DNA here is from genome assembly GCA_963966055.1 of Lathyrus aphaca. Classification (NCBI taxonomy): domain Eukaryota; kingdom Viridiplantae; phylum Streptophyta; class Magnoliopsida; order Fabales; family Fabaceae; genus Lathyrus; species Lathyrus aphaca. The sequence goes on from OZ014525.1 coordinate 300,168,857, forward strand.
TTGAGTCTTCTCCTCTCATCTCATAATCAGGGACTAAACCCTAAAGGTTTTAAGGCTTTGTGATTAGGGTTATGCCTGCATCCTTTTATTAGGATGGAGTGTATAACTTTAATCCTAAGTGTTAAACTCTTAATGTGTTTAACTCCTTTAATCAATCCACCTAGTAATCATTAAGACATCAAGCTTGTAACTTGGGCCTTGCATTAGGGTTCTAATTCTTCCTTAATTGGTTAAGAAGGACTAACCCTAGTGTTAATGGACAAGTCCCCCTCAAGTTGTCTTACAAACCATAAAAATCACTTCTTCATCTTATCATTAACTAAAATCCACTTTAATAAAGGCTTTGTTTTGTCATGAGGTTAATCCCTAATCATGGATTAAGTTGAGGAGCCTTCCTCAGCTTAAATGTTCTCATCTATCATCCTTCTATTAGGATGATGTAATGGGTCCATTAAATCCTTGATTATGGCTTAAACTCATTACTTAACACTAAACAAAAACTCCAAAAACATCTAAATAAATGCAAGTAGGATAATGATCTTAATCCTACATCATGGTGATTAAGTGTGAGGTGCTTACTTCATTCTTAAGGTATTCTCATTACCCCTAATCAGAGGGAGGATGTGATGAGTTTACTAACCCTTGGTTTAGGCTTAAGCTCATTAACTTATGACAAACACAAAAAAGCAATAAAAGATTGAAAACACAAAAACAAACAATAATCGTCTCCTCCGGGATTCTTTTCTCACCTCATTCACTCACAAACAAGAACTCGCTTCTTCCGTCTAATGCAAGACAATTAGCACCTGAGCCAGACAGGTCATACACTTGAGCATAGACAAGTAAGTAGTTCACAAGTCAATTTACCTTTCAGTCTCTTTGAGTCGAACTACGGTGTTCTGACTTCCTCATTGCACGAGAGGATACGTAGGCATAACTTAACAGTTATCGAACAAAAGTCTCTGTATATTCCCCTTCTTCCAGCATTATTCCTTAAGCCTCATAGTCTTGAGCATTTCATTCCTGTTCTTGCACTGACACTTCACATATTTCACTTCACTTTCTTTTCCACTGACACTTGCATTCTTTTCCAGCTTTGATATACAGATTGCACTGACATTACCCCTTTAAAACACAAATCTTTTAAGCGTGGATCCCGTCGAGTACGACGGACAATCTGGGTGCTAATACCTTCCCAGGTTGTAACCAACCCCCTTTCTCAGTTTCCCTGGTTCGCAACCGTCTTATCCATATCTTTTCTTAGGTTTATGCAGCATTACCTTTCCTTCGGGATAAAAATGCCTAGCTGGCGACTCTTTTCTTTTCTTCTCTTTCGCCGACCGTTCGCGTCTGTACCCCTTCTGACCTGGGTGTCATTTTGGTGGGAGCGACAGCTTGGCGACTCTGCTGGGGACCCTTATACTGCAACCAGGGCTTCTGGTTCTTTTTGTGGGTTCCTCCTAGCGCTTGTTTGATTTTTGTTTACTGGGGTGTTATGTGATAATTGTGTTTATGTAGTTGCTTTATTTACTGCTTTATGTACAGTTATTTATTGCTTTCTCTTCAGCTTTATACATCATACTGTCATACTGTCATCTTGCTGGATCTGGTTTTTATTTTGGTGGGTGGGGTTTTACTGAGAGTTTAAGGTCCTACACCTGGGACCTGAGTGACACCTAGGCTAGAGTGGTTCATGTTCTTTCCCATTCCATTTCGGTCTGGTGCGGGAATATGAAACACGGTTCAGATGTGGGTTTCTTCTTGAGAACTCTGTGCTACAGATCTCCTGTAGTGCTAGGGCTATCTGGGAAGCCTGCTAAGTCTGGATGACCATTATTATGACCTTCAGAAACTGAGGTGAATTAGAGGAGGATCCTTTATGGTTATTGTAAACGATGTGCCTCCGGGTTAGAAGTGTTTACACTTCTCATAACTGATCCAAGTCTGAGGATCTTTGTTTTAGAGCACCACCTGTGAGGGGGTTGGGCTGTTTACAGGTTTGCAGGTACCATTGGCCACATCATACCCTGTTACTATTTGGTTTAAGAGTACCTCATTTTGGGTCAGTTCTTGTGATTTGAACCCTGGACATGTGACTCTTTATTTGAGTCCCCCACCTTGGTTACTGGATTCCTGAACCTCCATCTGGACTTCTTAAACATACATGGACTTATATCAAGGAAGTTAATCAGATCCAGCTTGATCACAAACCCTTGCATAATCATTTGCATACTCATCATTTGCATCATTTAACGTTTGTTTATTTGATTTTTAGGGTATCCATATTGTATCTGGCTTGGTTTTGACCCCTTCATCTGCATAGACCTCTGTTCATCAGTTTTCTGCTTCAACTATCTTCATCAGTTGCCTGCTTCAGCTACTTTTATCACCAGCCTCAACCTATCAGTGGCTCATCTCCAGTATCAATCTTCATCATCAGCACTTGTTTTCAGCTCTTCATCAGCAGTCATGGCACCCAAGAAAAGCAACATTTCATACCATTTCTTTGAGCCTGTGTTGACTGGCATCAGGCAGGTCCAGGCACTTATCACTCCAGACCACATCCCATTATTCAGAGAGCATTATGGAGGCATCCTTGATATGGTTATGGACTTGGACCCTTCTCAGAGGAGTATGATCCACACTTGCCTACAGTTCTATGACCCTCCTTTGAGATGTTTCACTTTCCAGAACTTTCAGCTAGGACCTCTGCTGGAGGAGTTCTCATCATTGATTGGAGTACCTGTCAGGGGTGGTATCCCCTTCAACCCAGAGATGACTTCTCCCAGCAATGGAGAAGTGGCAAAAGCACTGTACCTGGAACCTATTTTGATTGAGCAGAACATGACAACAAAGGCTGGGATCCCTGGTTTGCACCTGGACTTTCTGACTTCTCAGGCCATCCTGAAGGCCTCTTTGGGAGAATGGAGAGCAGTTTGTGCATTGTTAGCCCTCAGTATATATGGGGTTATACTATTTGCAGATGAGCCTAAGTTTATCAGCAAGAATGCCATTCATCTTTTCCTTCTGAGGAACCCAGTACCCACCTTGCTGGGAGATTTCTATTATTCCATTCATCAGAGGAATGAAAAGCAAAGAGGAAAATTGGTGAGATGCTGTGCTCCCCTATTTCATACCTGGCTGCTCAAACACTTACCTAGGACTGATGCCTTCCTGAATCCTCACCAACAGAAGAATTGGGCTAAAAGACTTATTGCTTTGACTTCAGATGACATCAGATGGTGTACCCAGAGCACCAAAGGCAGGGACATAATAACTAGCTGTGGGCAGTACCCCAATGTACCTCTAGTAGGAGTGAAGGGTTGCATCAACTACAATCCTTTGCTGTTTAAAAGACAATTGGGCTATGCTTTGGTTCACCCTCCTAGAGTGCAAGACTTGGCTGAAACCCTGTATTGTGAGATAAAACCTAATCTAGCTGTTGTCAGACAAGCATCCTGGGCTTGGGACAACATCCAGACCAAAGGGATGGCCATTCTTGGGAGGTGCAATAATGTGGCTTCAGCTCAGTATTATGTTTGGTCTCGTGCTAGAGCTCAGATTTCTGGGATGCCTTTCACCATTGAGGATGCACCTGGACCATCCACAGTGCCACCTCCAGCCACTGTCAGCCTGGAAGAATTTGAGAAGCTGAAGGAAAGGAATGAGAATCTGTCTCAAGCTCTGAAGAAGACCCTCTGAGAGAGGAGTGATGGACGTCTAGACATTGAAAGGTTGGAGAAGCTTAAGGTGGAGCATCTAGCCAAGATTGAGAAAGCAGAGGACTACATCAAGAAATCAAGAGTTGGGGAGCAAATATTGAAGAATTCCTGTAAGGAGGCCATGCATCAGAAGGCTAGGACTGATCTCTATCTGCAAGAAAGTCAAGCTAGGTGGGTCAGGATCACTGAAGCTCGTACTCAAGAAGATAAGAGAACTCAAGCCAGGATTGAGCAGTTAGAGGCCAATGAAAAGAAACAACAGGAAGCTCTGCTAGCAGCCCAGAAGGAGATTTCAGAATTGAAGCTTAGGGCTGGTGTGAAGAGGTCAAAGGACTAGGACAGGCACAAGAAGCTGACCACTGCTATTGCCACCAGAAACCTTCTTATCAGGACTATTACAGAGCATCCGGCTGGTCCTGTAACTGAGGCACTTTTGAAGGAGGTTAAGGAGGATGAGTTCCGATTAGATGTTTGATTTCTTTGCTTGTTGTTCATTTTCATTTCATGTACTTTTCTTTTGTTTTGTTGTATTTTGACCCCTCAGGGGCATGGGTTGTAAAAAACAGACTATGTGCTATGCACCTTTTGTAATATATTTGTTAGTTTGTTTCCATTTGAGTTTCTTCTCTCAAGCAACATCAAAGCATCTTACTCGGGGTCTGGAAAGGTCAAAACCAAGAACCAAGCCGGATACCTTGGAAAATAAATAAGCATACTGCATTGCATGCTAACTTTTGTTTTGTTTTGTAGGTTTCGTTATTATTTTGTCTGTTTCTAACTCTGTTGTGGCTTAGGAATTATTGCTCGCCGCCGGGTGTTCCCTCTCAATCGTCCGCACCAGTATCCTACTCGCAACAACCTTCCTGGTATCCAAATGGATCAAGTTCAGCAGGACCTGACAGAGGTCAGAACTCAGATGGCTAATGAAAGAGTGGAGATGAGGAACCAAATGGCCCAATTCATGACTGTAATGACTGGCTTGGCTCAGAGCCAAGAGAGGCTGAGGGCATTGGTAGAAAGACAAAACCCAGAGGAACCCCACCCTGGGACTAGAGGAACTAGTAATAATGAGGGAGGTCAGCCTCAAGTTAACCCACCAGTATTTGGACCTCATCTAGATCCGGAAGTTAATATCCCAAGGAATGTACCGGGCAACACTGCTGCAGGAAGGATCTTGCAAGAAGATCCTCAAGAGGAGCAATTTACTGTAATGGGAGCTGGGGATGAAGTCTATGATAGAAGGTTTGATGAAATTGCTGAGAAATTGAGATCTTTGGAGTCTCAAAACTCCTTGGGTTTTGATGTGATGGATATGGGGTTAGTGGATGGGGTAAGAATTCCCCACAAGTTTAAACCCCCTTGCTTAGAGAAATAAAATGGAACCTCCTGTCCACGAACTCACCTGCAGTCCTTTCTAGGGAGACTTAAAGCATACACCATGGATGAAAAACTGTGGATGTTTTACTTTGAAGACAGTTTGACTGGGGCTTCAAGGGAGTGGTATTCACACTTGACCAGAGCTACTATCAGATGCTGGAAGGACCTAGCTGAAGCCTTCATCAGGCAGTACCAATACAATCTAGACATGGCTCCTAACGGGACCCTCTTGATGGGAATGTCTCAGTCCTCCAGAGAAAGCTTCAGGGAATATGCCCAGAGGTGGAGACAGCTTGCTGCTGCTGTCCAGCCACCCATGTCGGAAAGAGAAATGGCCGACATGTTTAGAATACTCTGCAAGGAACATATATTGATAGGCTAGCTGCCTTTTCTTCCACCAGCTTCGCAGACGTAGTTATAGCCGGGGAAAGGATTGAAAGCCTTTTGAAAATGGGTAAGATTTCTGATAATGGTGCAAGTTCGTCCAGTAACTCCAGGAAGCCTTTTGTGGGACCTAGAAAAACCGGCGAGACAAATGCCATTCATGCCAGCAGGGGCAGACCTCAATATGTTCATAGGTCAGTAGCAGCTGTCACTATTCCAGCTCCGATTCCTCAGCAACCAGCATATCAACCACCACAACAACCCCACTATCAACAGCAAGTTCAGTATCCGCCACAGAGAGCCTACAACAATAGCAATAAACAACAAAGACCCTTTCAGCAAAGACCATCACAGGCGAATAGGGTGATTGACCCTATCCCTATGCCTTATGCTGCCTTATTGCCACAACTCCTGAAACTCAACTTGGTTGAATTAAGGACATTGGCACCACCAGATCCCTCCAATCTTCCGAGGAATTACGATGTCAACGCCAGATGTGCTTTCCACTCCAATGCACCTGGCCACAATACTGAGAAATGCAGGGCTTTGCAAATGAAAGTCCAAGACCTAGTGGATTCTAAAGCCCTCAACTTTGCACCCCCTCCAAGTGTCACCAAGAATCCCATGCCCAATCATGGAGGACCAAGAATTAATGCCATTGAGGAAGACAAGCCATCTTTCTTAATCACCAGTGTTGGACAGATTCGGACACCTCTGGTTGAAATTAAAGCTCAGCTCCTAGAGTGTCAGATGTTCCCCAGGTGTGAGCTCGGTTGTGGGTATTGCAACATTTCGGTCAACGGGTGTGATAATTTGAGAAGCGGCATAGATGGTCTTATCAAAAGTGGTATACTTCAGATCTCAACAACGGCGCCTACAAATCCAGCAATTCCTTTGACAACAATTCCTGATTCTCCTACAACTGCAACAACAATTATTCCGACCGATTCATCAATATCATCAACAATGGCTTCGTCTATCACTTCAACAAATCATATGTCAACAACCCTTTCTTCTACAACATCAACATCCATTTATTCAGTAGAATCTTCTACAACGCCAACAGAAATTAATGAAGATGTCTCAGCAGTCACCATCTACTATGATCAATCAAATGTTCCTCCGAGCAACAATTTCCAACAACAAACAGTGGCACCTCCTGCCAGGTCACCAGTCACAATTTACTACGATCCGCACACCATTTCAGTACCCTCCTCTGCAGCAGTCAGTCCAGTCACCATTACGGTGCCTGGACCCGTTCCTTATGAAAGCAGTAATGCCATACCTTGGCATTATGGCTCTGATCTTTACTGCAACGGGGAGAAAGTCACTTTTGATTCTTCAACTTCTTCCTCACAGATTGATAATGTTGGGGGAGGCGGAGGCTTCACCAGAAGCGGACGCCTTTTTGCCTCACCATTGCAAAGACCTAATGCCGAAGCAGAAGCTGCTGCCAAAGCAAATGGAAAGAGTGTGATATCTGAAGAACCAATTATCAAGGAAACTCAGAGGACATCTTTTGAGCAAGATGTAGACGAGTTCATGAGAATCATAAAGAGAAGTGATTACAAGGTGGTGGATCAGCTTCACCAGACTCCCTCAAAAATCTCCATATTATCCCTGTTGATGTGTTCCGAAGCTCACAGGAATGCATTATTGAAAGTCCTGCACGCAGCATACGTGCCAGAGGAGATTACCGTTAATCAGCTAGAAACTGTGGTGGCAAATGTCAACACCAGTCATGGACTGGGTTTTACCAATGCTGACTTAACGACTGAGGGACGTAACCACAACAAGGATTTACATATCACCTTGGAATGCAAGGGTGCTGTTCTATCCCATGTACTGGTGGACACTGGGTCTTCGCTCAATGTTCTACCAAAGAAAGCCTTAGTGAAGCTGGAGTATGATGGTTTGGCACTGCGTCCGAGTAATTTGGTGGTGAGAGCGTTTGATGGCTCTAAACGATCAGTGCTTGGAGAGATTGATCTGCCTGTGATGATTGGCCCGCAGACTTTTAAAATTACCTTCTATGTGATGGACATTTAGCCGGCCTACAGTTGTTTGTTGGGTAGACCCTGGATCCATGCCGCTGGCGCTGTTACGTCTACCCTTCACTAGAAGCTGAAATTCGAGTGGGAAGGCCAGATCATCACCATCTGTGGTGAAGAAGACATCTTTGTTAGCCATTTGGCTACGTATAAGTACATAGAAATGGATGGAGAAATCCATGAAACTATGAGCCAGGGGTTTGAGGCCCTGAACATTAATGAAGCATCTGCTGTACTGGGAACCTCCATGACATCTTATCAGCAAGCCAGGAAGGTTGTTGAAGAGGGTACTGCCCAAGGCTGGGGCAAGCTGCTGCCCGTGGAGAAGAAGGAGGACAGATTTGGGTTGGGTTACAGACCAGCTCAACAAGATCAATCAGAGGCTGCCAAGAAGCCCAGTTTTGTCAGCGGGGGAATGCTCACCCCGGATGCAGTAAAAAACTTGGAAGACGAGGAAGAAAGCGACCGCAACCTGGAGAGCTGGATACGTCCAAGGATCCCGGGGAGCCAAGTCCTTAACTGGTCTTCCCAGGAAATTATAAGGGTTACTCCTGCAGAGTAATTATTATTTCCTATATTTTTCAAGCATGCATCAAGTCTTGCATCTTGCCCAAGACGACAAGACTCATTTTGTAATCGGGCCATCTTGTAATTTTGTGCAAACAGATCAATCAATGAATATCGGACATCTTTTGCAAATGAGTCTTTTCCTTTTCTGCTCACTGTTTTCCATTTTTCTTTTTGTACAAAAATAAAATGGCAATGTTTTCCAAAATGATAAACTCATTTCACTTTTTCTAAACAAGATTAAAATTGATCACTAAAATGAACAATCTAAACCCTTGCAGAGAGTGCCTTTCAGACTGCACCGACAACAACACTGCTATGGCTTCGTATGACTTTGACAATCCAATCAATCAAGCTGATGAAGGGGTTGAAGAAGATTATGAGCTACCTGAAGAGCTAGCCAGGTTGTTAAGGCAAGAAGAGAAGGTTATCACTCCTCATCAGGAGGAGGTCGAAACGGTTAATCTTGGTACGGATGAAGATGTGAAAGAGGTTAAGATTGGGGCCTGCCTACAAGATTCAGTAAAAGAGCAACTGATTGACATGCTTCGGGAGTATGTGGATGTTTTTGCTTGGTCTTATCAGGATATTCCCGGGTTGGATACCGATATTGTCATGCACAAGCTGCCTTTAAAAGAAGATTTCCCACCAGTAAAACAGAAGTTGCGCCGTACTCGCCCAGATATGGCAATGAAGATTAAAGAAGAGGTAAAAAAACAGTGGGACACCGGTTTCCTTTCTGTGACTAGCTATCCGCCGTGGGTTGCTAATATTGTACCTGTGCCTAAGAAAGACGGCAAGGTGAGGATGTGTGTGGACTACCGGGATCTGAACAGAGCCAGCCCGAAGGATGACTTCCCTTTACCTCACATTGATGTATTGGTTGATAATACGACTCAGTTCTCGGTGTTCTCCTTCATGGACGGATTTTCAGGATATTATCAGATCAAGATATCACCTGAAGACATGGAGAAGACAACTTTCATCATACCCTGGGGCACGTTCTGTTATAAGGTGATGCCATTCGGGCTGAAGAATGCTGGTGCAACTTATCAACGGGCTATGGTAACATTATTCCACGACATGATACATAAAGAAATTGAATGTTATGTGGATGACATGATTGCCAAGTCCCTCACAGAAGAAGACCACCTGGTAAATCTGTTGAAACTATTCAAGCGCCTGAGGAAGTACCAATTGAAGTTAAACCCCAACAAGTGCACATTCGGGGTGCGATCTGGTAAGTTTCTGGGATTTATCGTAAGTGAAAAAGGGATTGAAGTTGACCCTGATAAAGTTAAATCCATTCAAGAAATGCCTGCACCGAGGACGGAAAAAGAAGTTCGAGGTTTCCTAGGTATATTGAACTACATTTCACGGTTCATATCTCACCTTACTGCAACCTGTGAGCCTTTGTTCAAGCTGTTAAGAAAAGAACAAACGGTCAGGTGGAATGAAGACTGCCAAAGGGCTTTTGACAAGATCAAGGAATATTTACAAGAGCCTCCAATCCTTATGCCTCCAGTCGAAGGAAGACCTCTAATAATGTACTTGACAGTATTAGAAGAGTCAATGGGGTGTGTGCTGGGCCAGCATGACGAGTCTGGTCGAAAAGAGTATGCAATTTACTACCTAAGCAAAAAGTTTACCGACTGTGAACAACGTTATTCACTGCTCGAGAAAACTTGCTGTGCTTTAGCGTGGGCTGCTCGCCGACTAAGGCAGTATATGTTGACCCACACTACTTTATTGATCTCAAAGATGGACCCAGTCAAGTATATTTTTGAGAAGCCAGCACTTATCGGACGGGTTGCAAGATGGCAAATGATCCTCACAGAGTATGATATTCAGTACACATCTCAGAAAGCCATCAAGGGCAGTGTACTGTCTGATTATCTTGCTGAGCAACCTATTGATGATTACCAGCCTATGAGATTTGACTTCCCTGATGAAGACATCATGTTCATAAAAGCAAAAGATCTTGAAGAGCCTGTTCACACTGAAGGGCCTGACCCGGAAGAAGAATGGACTATGATGTTTGATGGGGCTGTTAATATGAATGGTCGTGGTGTTGGTGCAGTACTCATTACACCTAAGGGGGTTCACATGCCTTTCTCGGCAAAACTCACCTTTAACTGCACTAACAACGAAGCTGAATACGAAGCTTGTATTATGGGTCTTGAGGAAGCCATTGACCTCAGGATCAAGACTCTGACTGTGTTCGGAGATTCAGCTCTGGTAGTTAATCAAACCAACGGCAAATGGTACACCCACCAAGATCATCTGATACCTTACAGGGATTATACAAGGAGGTTATTGACTTTCTTTACAACGGTCAAACTTGAGTATATCCCTCGGGATGAGAATCAATTTGCAGATGCTCTGGCTACCATTTCATCCATGATCAAAGTTCAAGCTGCCAACTTTGTACCTCAGATTTCAGTGTCCAGACTTGACAGACCGGCATATGTATTTGCAGCAGACGTTGTAAAAAATGATAAGCCTTGGTTCCATGACATTAAGTGCTTCTTGGAGGATCAAAGATACCCACCTGGGGCATCTTCCAATGACAAGAAGACATTAAGAAGGCTAGCTGGTAGTTTCTTCTTGAATACTGACGGTTCCTTGTACAAAAGAAACTTTGATATGGTACTCCTCAGATACGTTGATAGGACAGAAGTAGACTTGTTGATGCACGAGGTGTATGAAGGATCCTTTGGTACCCATGCAGGAGGGCATGCCATGGCCAAGAAGTTGCTAAGATCAGGTTATTACTGGATCACAATGGATGCTGACTGTTGTGCTTATGCCAGGAAGTGCCATAAATGCCAGATTTACGCGGATAAAGTGCATGTGCCTCCCAATCCTCTGAATGTGATGTCTTCACCCTGGCCCTTCGCCATGTGGGGCATTGATATGATTGGCAAGATTGAACCGACTGCTTCAAATGGCCACAGATTCATCCGGGTAGCCATTGACTATTTCACCAAGTGGGTTGAAGCAGCTTCCTATGCAAATGTTACAAGGCAAGTGGTAGCCCGATTTCTAAAGAGAGACATCATTTGTCGGTATGGAGTGCCCGAGCGAATCATTACTGATAATGGTTCCAACTTAAACAACAAAATGATGGCAGAGCTATGCCGGGACTTCAAGATCCAACACCACAATTCTTCTCCTTACAGGCCAAAAATGAACGGCGCTGTTGAGGCAGCTAATAAGAATATCAAGAAGATTGTGCAGAAGATGGTAGTCACTTACAAGGATTGGCATGAAATGCTACCGTTTGCCTTGCATGGGTACCGTACGTCAATCAGAACATCCACTGGGGCAACACCGTATCAGGTTGTGTATGGTATGGAGGCAGTCCTACCTGTTGAAGTTGAATTACCCTCCCTGCGGGTACTGATGGTTGTTAAGCTGAACGAAGCAGAGTGGGTCCGATCCCGATACGAACAACTGAATCTGATTGAAGAGAAGAGATTGGCTGCAATCTGTCATGGGCAGTTATATGAGAAAAGAATGAAGAAAGCCTTCGATCAGAAAGTCAGGCTCCGAGAGTACCAAGTAGGAGATCTTGTGCTGAAAAGACTCCTCCCTCCTCATACATACCACAGGGGCAAGTGGACTCCGAACTATGAAGGGCCGTTCATAGTAAAGAAAGTTTTCTCTGGTGGAGCACTGATGCTCAGTACTATGGATGGTGAAGACTTCCTGTCCCTTGTGAATTCAGATGCAGTTAAAAAATACTTCGCATAAAATGACCCGTTGGACATAAAAACAGAATGTAAGTCCAGGCAAAAATAGGGCATCCCGACGAGTCAAAAACAGAATAAAAGACTCGGGCAAAAATAAGGGAAAATAAATAAAAAATGTACACCCGTTGAGTTGAAAAGCCGCATTGGACAACTCAGGCAAAAATGGGTATCCCGGTGGATTGAAAACCTGAAAGGGCGATCCATACAAAATAAGGGAATAAGCGAACAACTGTATTCTGAATTCATCTGTATCACTTACGACTTGGTAAGCTTCGAAAGGATCAAGCTTCTTTCAGGATCAGCCTCCTTCAGAAAGCAAGACGAGAAGAACGTCAAATGTCATACGAGTCATAGCAAAGGGAAGCTCCTCGAAGCGTCATCAACATTGCCAGCATCCTTTTGTTTCTCAATTTGTAACAATCTCCTCATTTTAGGGGATTTGTTTCTTTGGCTGTATCTTGCCAATTCAGGGCACACGAATTAATAAAATCAGATTTTCAGTCATGTTTCGTCTCGTACATTTTATTTTCATTTGCGAAAATGTCCGATGTCTTTAAGATACTGATTGCATAAATACAGATGCTTCTCTTCTAAAAATACGTGCTTGCAGGAAATATACTCACTCCCGGGAGTGTCTAAACTCTTATGATGGAATCTGGTAAGGGATACCTCGGGATTACTTGTGCGTTTCTCTGTCTTTTCAGGATTGCAGGTATTCAAAGCACAACATGGGGCATGAAAGCTTCACCCCAACAAGCTGGAAAATCATTATCTACTCAGTCTATCTCACAAGTAGCACCGGAGGTGCTTTCTCCCCAGCTGAGTTGCCATTTATTATTCCTCCTCGGCCAAGTACAAAAGCCAGGGAACCATCTCCCCACAGAGTGTCAACCTCTATCCGGAAAAGCAGTACCTGAGGACCTCACAACAAAGTGGCGAAAGCCTCTACAAACCCCAGCTGGGTCCCCCATTACAAGTATAGGCCTATCAATGACCTATTTCCCTAAGCAGAGTCATACATGACAGATCTACCAGTGATCTCATCCCCAGCTGGGATATTCTTCAAGCAGATCAGCCAGAGATCTTCGCGGCAACGGGATCCGGACCTCGGATCGGTACCTTTGCATAATCATAGCATTCACATCATATTTTCCCCAGAGCGTAGCATTCCGTCTAATACAGAGCATTACGGCAAAAATCAAACATACTGCATAATCGTAAGCCATGTTCTGAATCAGACACTTGTGAATACTGACAATCCATCAACGATATACAGAAAACTCCCCAGATTCCCCGGCAGAGAGCCAAGGCCTCTTCACTAAAGATACAGATACTTCCTGACACCCGTCCGTGTCATATCCCCAGTAGAGAGCCAAAGCGTCCCCTTTGCACTCGCAGATACATATATATACAATTCCTTGACACCCGTCCGTGTCACCTTCCCCAACGTAGTTATCTAAACACCTTGTAAATCATAATACACTTTTTCGACACCCGTCCGTGTCATGCTCTCCACAGCAAGTTAAACACTCGTCTGTACACCTTTCATACTTTTTACTCGTACAGGTACTCGTCCGTATCTTGTAAACGCCCCTTATATCCCCTCAGATTCGACACTTGTCCGTGTTCTTTGTTAACCAGTTGGTACTCGTCCGTATCATCATCTCTGAACACACGTCAGCGTTTGTTTCTACTGATACTCGTCCGTATCTTCGCATCTTTAATCCATACACAATGTCAGATACCTTTACCTCTTTTTAGAATTTAGACACTCGTCTGTGCCTATTATTCCCCAGAAGAGTCCCTTTAGATCCGACACTCGTTTGTGTTTCTTGGTTAACCAGTTGATATTCGTCCGTATCATCATCTCTGAGCATGTGTCAGTGTTTGTTTCTACCTGATACACGTCCGTATCATAGTCTTAAGGATGCCCGTCTGCATCTTTAATCTATACACTGTGTCAAACACTTACACCTTTCATTTCTTGGATGTAAACACTCGTCCGTGTTTGCTATTCCCCAGCGAAGTCTCCAACAAAACTTGTTGAACTATTTCCTTTCTATCTGACATTCGTCCTATGTCATGATACCTTTTAAGGTAGCCGTACCCTGCCAGGTGATCGTCCTTCACCTCTTTGATGATCGTCCTTCATCAACCCCCAGTGGAGTCTCTATTCATTAGAACCCCTTCTTATCCGACATTCGTCCTATGTCGTGATATTTTCAGCAGCCGTCCCCTGCTAGGTGATCGTCCTTCACCTCCTGATGATCGTCCTTCATCATTTTATCCGATGGTCGTCCCCATCGTTGATCTTGTTATCTGACATTCGTCCTGTGTCATGATAAATCCCGAGAGCAGCCGTACCCTGCTAGGTGATCGTCCTTCACCTCTTGATGATCGTCCTTCATCATGCTTACCCGATGGCCGTCCCCATCATCGACCTTGTTACCCGACATTCGTCCTATGTCGTGGTACTTTCGGCAGCCGTACCCTGCCCGGTGATCGTCCTTCACCTTAGATGACCGTCCCTCATCTTATCCCCAATAGAGCAGCCGTCCCCTGCTAGGTGATCGTCCTTCACCTTTTGATGACTGTACCTCATCATTTACTTCATTTACCTATAACCCCCAGAGAGTCTTATAGCTTTACTTGATGGTCGTCCCCATCATAATCCCTTATATCCCCAGCATGTCGGCCATCCCCGTCATTGCTCTCTCTCCAGCAGTCGTCCTCTGCTCGACGGTCGTCCTCCGTCGCTCGCACTTTATAATCATGCTTTATTTTCCTTTACAATCTATATCCCTTTTCTTCTTCATTCTATGAGTGCAAATTTTGAACTGTCTTTGGTATTCAACCACAAGTTATCTTGTTCGTCTGTTAAGCCGTTTCTTACATCCTGCACAAGCTAACTCATGTTCGAATAGGGGCAGCTGTAAACACCCCAAATTTTCCCTCACCCATTCATACCATGGCTTGTGATCTTTTCATATGCATGAGTTCAATCATAGCATCTCATATTGCATTTGTGATTCATTGCATTGCTTCTAAGTCATCTGCATCTAGGGTTTGTGATCTGAGCCATCCCTGAGCTATTTGAACCACTCCAAAGGTCATCAATCACTTCAAAGGGGTCCATGTATGTTCAAGCATCATATTATATCCCCACAAAGTCAATAAAATCAAAGAATCACAAGAACTGAGAAAGGCATGGAAGCAGAGCCAGGTTTAACTACACAGATGACCTAAAATTAGGGTTTTGGTTTCAGAGGCCATAACTACAAAATTTTTGGTCATTCTTGTTTCTATTGGTCTCTATATGTTATAAGGATCATGCATATCAAGTTTCATGAAGAAATTCCATGGGGAAGGCATCTAATCAAGGGTTGACTTCTTGAGCAAGTCAATGTAAAATCAGGGCATCTGAGGCCCCCAATGACCCAACCAAAGGTTGTTCATCCTCATTGTGAATGTGTATGATCTTTATTTGATCATGGGAGGTATTGGAAGTTCACAAAATTGAAGAAATTCAAGCCATTTGCAAAGTTTCCTTTTTGGGAAAATGACTTGTAATGGAAACTTGCCATTTTTGGAAACTTTTTCAACCCTTTCTTTTTGATTCAAAAATGCTTCAAATGGGAAAACTTTGGTCATGAAAGTTGTAGAATGGATCATTCCCTTTTCAAAAAGTACAAGAACTCATTCTAATTCATTTTGGATCAAAAGTTATGGCTTGTCAAAGTTGAAAAAAATCACATAATTTCAAGTTTTGCACCAAAGAGGCAAAGTTGCAAGACCTCTTGCCAAGGCAAAATATGACTTCAAATGGACTTCTAACCTTTGCACAAACATAAACCAATGCCTAAAAATTCAGAATGCACCAAGAGTTTGTCCATTTTCATGACTTGTGCTTCAAGTAATCACAAAAGGGCCAAAAAGTCACAAAGTTGCAAAACCTATGACAAACCCTAATCCACTTGCTGCATTGCTTCTAATCCATTTCCATGGCTCTCCCTAATCTCATCTGAGCCAAACCATGCCCCTATCACAGCCTCACACTTGCCCATACCTCAAGTACACCTAACTTGGACTTTATGCAAAAAACACCCATACCAATCCCACAGTGCCACACCAACTTCTCTGACCCATCCAAATGTGATAAGTGGACCAAAAGGGACTCAACATAACAGACACACAAGCCTGAAGCATCCTCCAAGCCATAGCTCCAAGTTTTCACCTATTATGCACTTTCCTTCGAAACTCATAACACAAGACACAAACACCCAAACAAACTTCATAGAATCTCTCAGCATGTTCCACCGATCATCCCTGACCCTTCACCTTGCCCTGAAACCCCCTGAAATCAAAACACGATTTCTTCCCCTCTCTGAACAGAACCTCTTCAAACTCACAAGCCAGCCATTCTAAACACCAACCAAGCTTCATAACTTCATCAAGAGGATCATTGGGGCCATTTGGAAGCAAGGAGGCAGGCTGAAAGCTCCAAACTGAAAGCTTCACTTCAGGTAGCTTCAAAAATTATTTTTTTCAGAAACCTTGTTTTAAGTTACTAAAATGATCTACATGCCCCCTGAATGTAATGAGCTTTTTATTTTTGAAAATGATGAAGAAATGAGGATGTATGGTCTGTCTGAAACTTTGCCCGTGAAATTGATTTTTGCTTGTTCTTCATGATTCATGAAAAATAAATAGTTTTTGTTGTTGGATTCTTGTTTGGGATGTTTGTTTGAGTGAATCTGGAGATTTTGGCACGATTTAGTGAGGTTTTGAGAGAGATAGGTTGAAGGTCTCGCCGGAGAAGACGACCGGAAGTTTTCTCCGGCCACCTGAGGGTCATTAAACCCTAATCTGTGTAATTAATCAACTTTGAATTTGGACCTTGGATTCTGTTGACTTCCATTGACTCCCACGCGAATGAACGAACCAGATCCTCCATTAAACCCTAATACAGATTAAATAGATTAATTAATTAGGTTTAAATTTGAATTTCCCAGAAGCAATCTCAACCGTCCATGAGCGCGCGCAGTCTTTCCCTCCCCCCTGAGTTTGAATGCTGGCCTTTGATTGCGTTGACTCTCTCTTTTTATTCATTTTAATTTCTTTTCTTTTCATTTCTTTTCCTCATTTTATTTAAAATAGTAAAATACCTTTAAAAATTATGAAATTTTTTGTCAAAGATTTCATTAATTTTTAAAACCCAAAAATATTTTTTATTTTTATTTTTTGCATTAAATATTATTTTTAAATCATTTAAATGTTTATTTTTAATTAATTAATGAGAATTAATTAATTAAAAATGCATTTAGGCATTTAAAAATCACAAAAAAATTCACATTGCATTTAGAAACATTTAGAAACATTATCCAACTCTCAAACCAAATTTATTTTTTGTTCTTGATGCCTTTAGATCATTTTCATTGGATTTAATTTCATTTTAAGGCAATATTTTGGTTCAACCTTTGAAAATTTCATTCTGCCTAACCATTGAGAGTTGGATGATGATTCTTTTTCCATTGCATCTTGCATAGCATGTAGTTTATAGGATAAATTTGATTTGAATTGATCTTGCATTTCCAATTTGTTTAGCATTTTTCTTGATGAAGTACCCCAAAACCCTAGCAATCTTAGGAAATTCATAACTTTCACTAGGTTAAGAGTTGGATCCTCTCCTTTGGGCAGTGAGCTTGTATAGGTTTAGGGTATCTTTGGTTGCATTTTCAATTTTTTATCATGCCATATGCTTCTGATTTTGAATTTTTGCATTGCATGATGCATGTAACCCTAGTTTGTGCTTTCCTTTGCATCCATCTTTCATTTGCTTGCATCCAATGACTTGCCATGACATTTTGTACATCCACATGATTCATAATACATCTTAGGACATATTAGAATCATGTTTGATCATTGCATCTTTCATTTGCCATGTTGTATGTCCATTGTATGTCATAACTTTTCATGTACTTTCATGTTTCAAAGCATGCTTCACCTACATCCATGTCCTTGTATGATCATTCTCATGTCTTGCCTCATGTTTGCATCATATCTTAGCATCATTAACTTCATTCTCTTGCTCCTGGTTTTGGTTTGCATCATGACATTGCATCTCATTTGCATTGCATTTCATTTTCTTATGCTAACATTTCAGGTGGTAAGTTGTTTGAGAAGTGAATTTGCCTTCACTTCTCACAATCTCTTTTCATCTCTTTTATACTTCCTTTGCTGCATTATATATGTGTATTAGAGTGAGCTTGCTCATTCATGTTCATATCTTACTTTATTCCTTCAAGCAACTTGTCTTCTTAAGTGAAGCAAGTTGTTTTGCTTCTCTTTGCTCCTTTCATCTGCTTCCTTCCTGGTGGTTTCTCTGAAGATCTTCTTGCAAACCTCATTAACCCTAGGAACAACCAAGCATGATAATAATTAGGGTTTGATTAGTCCCCCATTTAGTTTTACCTTTGTGTCATCTTTGAGTCTTCTCCTCTCATCTCATAATCAGGGACTAAACCCTAAAGGTTTTAAGGCTTTGTGATTAGGGTTATGCCTGCATCCTTCTATTAGGATGGAGTGTATAACTTTAATCCTAAGTGTTAAACCCTTAATATGTTTAACTCCTTTAATCAATCCACCTAGTAATCATTAAGACATCAAGCTTGTAACTTGGGCCTTGCATTAGGGTTCTAATTCTTCCTTAATTGGTTAAGAAGGACTAACCCTAGTGTTAATGGACAAGTCCCCCTCAAGTTGTCTTACAAACTATAAAAATCACTTCTTCATCTTATCATTAACTAAAATCCACTTTAATAAAGGCTTTGTTTTGTCATGAGGTTAATTCCTAATCATGGATTAAGTTGAGGAGCCTTCCTCAGCTTAAATGTTCTCATCTATCATCCTTCTATTAGGATGATGTAATGGGTCCATTAAATCCTTGATTATGGCTTAAACTCATTACTTAACACTAAACAAAAACTCCAAAAACATCTAAATAAATGCAAGTAGGATAATGATCTTAATCCTACATCATGGTGATTAAGTGTGAGGTGCTTACTTCATTCTTAAGGTATTCTCATTACCCCTAATCAGAGGGAGGATGTGATGAGTTTACTAACCCTTGGTTTAGGCTTAAGCTCATTAACTTATGACAAACACAAAAAAGCAATAAAAGATTGAAAACACAAAAACAAACAATAATCGTCTCCTCCGGGATTCTTTTCTCACCTCATTCACTCACAATCAAGAACTCGCTTCTTCCGTCTAATGCAAGACAGTTAGCACCTGAGCCAGACAGGTCATACACTTGAGCATAGACAAGTAAGCAGTTCACAAGTCAATTTACCTTTCAGTCTCTTTGAGTCGAACTACGGTGTTCTGACTTCCTCATTGCACGAGAGGATACGTAGGAATAACTTAACAGTTATCGAACAAAAGTCTCTGTATATTCCCCTTCTTCCAGCATTATTCCTTAAGCCTCATAGTCTTGAGCATTTCATTCCTGTTCTTGCACTGACACTTCACATATTTCACTTCACTTTCTTTTACACTGACACTTGCATTCTTTTCCAGCTTTGATATACAGATTGCACTGACACTACCCCTTTAAAACACAAATCTTTTAAGCGTGGATCCCGTCGAGTACGACGGACAATCTGGGTGCTAATACCTTCCCAGGTTGTAACCAACCCCCTTTCTCAGTTTCTCTGGTTCGCAACCGTCTTATCCATATCTTTTCTTAGGTTTATGCAGCATTACCTTTCCTTCGGGATAAAAATGCCTAGCTGGTGACTCTTTTCTTTTCTTCTCTTTCGCCGACCGTTCGCGTCTGTACCCCTTCTGACCTGGGTGTCATTTTGGTGGGAGCGACAATCATCAAAACAGGATTAAGTTGATCAGACTCAATACCATAAACATAACATTTAGTTCTACAACGAGATTACGTATATGAATGGAAAGAAACACTTATAATATTCCAAGGCTAGGTCGAGGATACGACCTGCTCTGATACCAATTGTAATACCCATATATAAAAGACATACATCAAAGCATATTTTTCATATATAAATTTAAGTTTGGTACTGAAATACAACAAGTTCTTAGTAACACATTGCATAAGTATAGCCACTACAACATAAGGTACTAATACAAAAGGCTATAATAATACAAGATGTTCAAAAAGATAAAAGTCTAAGAACTAGATCTGAAGATCTCAAAAGTCCACAACGGAAGGAAAAACCATCAAACAAGCAAGGATAATTAAATTGACTTATCCTTGCCCTTTGCGGAACTTGAAACACCTAAAATAATAAAAACAACATGGGGTGAGATAAAACATCTCAATGAGTTCCCTATCTTAGAGTTCTCTCGGCTCTAAAGGTTTGAATCTAACCACTACTCAAGTCGGGGGAAAACCTAGACTTCGAGTTCATACAATATCTAGATACATAAGGTAAAATAAAAACGGAGCACACAAAGTGCTTTAAGGCATCTTTCCTCAGCCAACCATAAAGGGCAATACAACGCGGGTCACTCAACCCTTAACGTGTAGATAACTTTCCCTGCCTAGCCACACCAGTGGCAAACAAGCACGGGTCACTCATTATCTACCAAAGGTACTTTCCCTGCCCAGCCATCCCAGGATACTTCAGCACGGGTCACAGTACCTTGCCACAAAGTAACTTTCCCCGGCCATCCCACACACGAAGATCTCGACACGGGTCACTTGTTAGTTATCCTAATGGATACTTTCCCCTCCCAGGAACACCAGGGAACTCCAACGTGGGTCACGGTCATCCATTAAGGGAAATCGAATCCACAGATTAATTATGTCTCCCCGACCGTCCCGCCTCATGGGACCTCGACACGAGCTAAAAATAATTAAATTAGGATTATAGCCCGATGGGAACACAACGACCATCCATTCACAACTACTTAATACGAGGATACTATTCGAGTATCGACATATAAGCATTGTCATGTCTCTAAATCAGTTTGTATCAACCTAGGGTAACCCTAACTACCTCACAAGTTTGTATCAACCTAGGGTAACCCTAACTACCTCACAAGTTATTTCTTTTCTTTATGTTTCTTCTTTATGAAACATAAAGAAAAGAAAACTTAGGTTATTAGGAAAAACCTATTTTCCTTCACAACGAGTCTAAATAGAAAGTATCCAAAAATGACTCTTAATCCACAATTTTATAAAACCTCTGAGTCAAACAATATTAGTTAATATAAATAAGTCCCGCTGACTGCTCTAATAATTTTTTGTTAAAATCTCTTAGAGCATCCTGAAACATTATTGATATCAATTAATATTATTTAGAGCATTAAATAATTTACGGGGTAATACAGGTAGAGTTGTAACGCCCTGATTTTGTAATTTAATTATTTAATTAATTATTATGATAATTTGGCAGTTTTTGGTGTATATGTTGTGGTGTTTTGATGATGAAATTGTTTAATTAATGGTTATATTGAATAACGTAAGCTATGTTATTTAAATATTATTAGTTAATTAAAATAAAGAAATTAGAAGTATGAGGGGTATAATGGTCTTTTATGGAGAATTAGTAGGGGTATAATGGGGAAAACATATTTGGGGTCCTAGGGGTAAGATTGACAAAAAGGAAGTTGAGGTTTGGGAATACCATCAGTTTCACAATCGCGTTTGGGAGAGAGAGGAGAGAAGAGCACTGAAGAACGAACATAAGAAGTTAAGGTTTGAGAATTTTTCGGAGTTTCGAGAAAAGATCGTAGAAAAGCTTCACTCTAAGGTATGGGGAGTATCGCTTTTCAATGTTCTTGATGTAGAGTTTAGGTAATGGGGATAATTGGGGTTTTAAAGAAAACCTAGGATTTGATGAGTAGAATTGAGGAATTAGTATTGAATTGTCGTGCATTGTATGCTGTAAAGGATGTATCTGTGTTAGCCATATGTTCTATTACTGAATTGGTGATTAAAAACGATGAAAAATTGTATTTTGAGTGAAAATATAGTAGCAGATTTATTGTTATCGCAGAACTAAGATTCTGAATTTCGCCTAGCCCGCTTAGCGAGCAGATTCTCGTTTAGAGAGCAACGAAAAATGGGAATTTTCTCCAACCCAAGAGGAGTCCGCTTAGCGAGCAATGAGGTCATTTAGTGAGTCCTGGAAGTGAAAATTAGTGATTTAATTGTAGAAAATTGTCTAATGATGTGTAGTATGATGTATTGATGTTGTGATGTATCATACTGGTTGCCATGATTTCTATTGATGCTTTAGAGATTATTTTATTATAGAAATGAAGATACGATATAGGTTATTATATGATGATTATTAACATGAATGTCGATGAAAATATTGAATTATGTTGATAATGTTGAATCGTTGTATCGTTGCATTCATGACATACCTATGTGTCGCTCCCGAAGATTTGCATCCCGATGCAGACGCGAACGGTCGGCGAAAAAAGAGAATGAGGTTGAATTGAATAAAGTCGCCAGCTAGGCATTTTTATCTGACCTTTACGAATCTCTTCCAAAATCTCACTAGGCAGCTTTAACATTCCCAATTTCACACTATCAGCAGTAGTTTCACACAACAAGCTCATATCTCTGAATTGCTCGATCATTTCTAATTCTTTCACCATAAGCATTGAAATATGTAACGACTTCCTACTCAAAGCATCAGCCACAACATTTGCCTTACCCGGATGGTAATTCAAATCAAAATCAAAATCTTTCAATAATTCAAGCCACCGTCTCTGTCTCATATTTAACTCTTTCTGATCAAACAAGTATCTTAAACTTTTGTGATCACTGAATACTTCAAATTTCGAACCAAACAAGTAGTGCCTCCAAATCTTAAGCACAAACACCACAGCTGCTAACTCTAAGTCGTGAGTAGGATAGTTCCTCTCATGAACTCTTAACTGTCTAGAAGCATAAGCAACCACCTTATTATCCTGCATCAAAACTCCACCAAGACCCATCTTGGAAGCATCACAATAAACTACAAAGGACTCATCTGGATTCGGTAAGACCAACACTGGCGCGGTCGTTAATCTTTTCTTCAGTTCTATGAAACTCTCTTCACAAGAAAAATCCCACACATACGCTTGACCCTTCCTGGTCAATTGCGTCAACGGTAAAGCTATCTTAGAAAAACCTTCAATGAACTTACGATAGTAACCAGCCAACCTAAGAAAACTACGAATTTCTGTAGCTGACTTTGGAGTCTCCCAATGCAATACCGCATCAATCTTTGAAGGATACACCGAAATTCCACCACTTGAAATTACATGGCCGAGGAAACTCACTTCCCTTAGCCAAAATTCACACTTAGATAATTTAGCAAACAATTTCTTTTCTCTCAACACTTGCAACACAACTCTCAAATGCTCGACATGTTCCTCCTCTGATTTAGAATATACCTAGATGTCATCTATGAAAACCACCACAAACTTATCAAGATACTCATGAAATATTCTATTCATATATTCCATAAACACACCAGGCGCATTAGAAACTCCAAACGACATCACCGTATACTTATAATGCCCATATCTCGTCCTGAAAGCTGTCTTCGGAATATCATCAGCTTTAACTCGAATCTGATGTTAACCAGACCTCAGATCAATTTTACTAAAGACACATGCACCTACTAGCTGATCCATCAAATCATCGATCCTCGGAAGTGGGTACTTATTCTTGATAGTCACTTTATTCAACTGTCGGTAATCGACACACAATCTCATACTACCATCCTTCTTCTTAACAAGTAACACTGGAGCACCCCAAGGAGAAACACTGGGTCTAATGAACCTCTTCTATAACAATTCTTCTAATTGTTTCTTTAACTCATTCAACTCTGAAGCCGACATTCTATAAGGAGCCATCGAGACAGGACTCGTACCCGGTACTAAGTCCACAGAAAAATCAATCTCACGTTTCGGTGGTAAGTCACTTATATCACCAGGAAACACATCTTGAAATTCACAAACCACAGGCAATTCTGCACTGACAGTCTTATCATCAACTTGCAATGAGGTAGACACTGCAAACATCAAAGCTTCATCTAAAACAAGTTCATCCACTTGTTTAGCAGATAAAAACATCAACTCACCATTCCCGTTCAAATCAGGGAACTGCACCGTCTTACTATAACAGTTAATATGAACATAATTGAATTCCAACCAGTTCATACCAAGGATAACATCGATTTGGAGTAATGGTAGGCACATCAAATCCATCACAAAATTCTTCTCGAAAATTGTCAAAGGACATTTCAAACAGACAAGCATGGTAGTCACAGAACCATTAACAGGAGTCTCTATTATCATATTACCATTCATATTAGACAACTTTAAACCCAATCTATTAGCACACACAAGAGAAATAAATGAATGTGTAGCTCCAGTGTCGATAATAGCAATCAACTCAATATTATTAATAAAACAGGTACCTCTGATCAAGTTGTCCTTCTTTGGAGCTTCTGAACCAGCTAATGCAAAAACTCTTCCAGCATTCTGAGTAGTAGCAGCATTCTTCTTTGGTTTCTGGCATTGGGTGCTGATATGCTCTTGTTCACCACAATTGTAACAGGTTGGGCCTTCATTAGGACAATCACTCACCTTATGCCCAAGCTTGCCACAACGGTAACATTTCATAACTCTGGTGGTACACACATCGGCCTTATGACCTGCCTCTCCACACTTGTAACACTTAACAGGTACATTAGCAGCTCCCCTACTTTGCTTCTTCTCATCATATGCCTTCTGCTTCCCCTTATCACCAGTAGTCACATAAGGTTTTCCTCTATACTGACTCTTGCCTTTCTTCTCGCTCAGCTGTTTATAGTGAGCTGACCGAGCTCGACTGTCCTCATCATAAATACGGCTCTTATCCACCAACTCTGCATACTTGCGAATTTGTTGGCATCCAATTCCCTGCTTAATTTCAGATCTCAGCCCATTCTCAAACTTAAGACACTTGGAAAGTTCAGCATCTGCCCTGTTGTAGTGAGGACAAAACTTCACCAGCCTTTCAAATTTGGCAGCATACTCTGCCACAGTCAAGTTTCCTTGCTTCAGCTCAAGGAATTCTATCTCCAACTTACCACGAGCATCTTCCGGAAAATAATTCTTAAGGAAATCCGCCTTAAATACAGTCCAAGTCACCGCAACAGCCTCATCCTCGAGACGCTGACGAGTATTATCCCACCAGTCTTCAGCTTCCTCTGACAACATATGAGTTCTGAATTGAACTTTCTACGCATCAGCACACGCCATCACTCTGAAAATCTTCTCAATTGCCTTGAGCCACTTCTGTGCGCTCGCCAGGTCATGAGTTCCTTCAAACACAGGTGGATTATTCCTCTAGAATTTCTCCAATGCACGGAACTCATCATGCACATTGTTTCGAGCAGCAGTCTGAGCAAGAGCTGCAATAGCATCAGCGAGAGCACGCGAGTTGTTTCCAGCCATTCTGCACAACACATACCACATCAGAAGAGAATAATCGTTAAATAAATAACGACTTGACAACTGACTGACAACAACAAGACTTGGCCGGACAGACCGACTTGCTCTGATACCACTAGTGTAACACCCTTCTACCCCAAAACATAATATTTAAATAATATCAGAGTAATCATCAAAAAGGGTATTACATATCATCAAAATCAACACAACAGTGTCCTGTCCCGTAACACGGGTTAATCAACATCAAAATATCATAAACATTTCACAGCGGAATTTTACTTCATAATTCAAAACTTCATAAAAAAACATTTTCACCATCCTGAATTTAACATCATAAAATGGAAAACATTTGTCCAATAATAACATAACTGAAACAGTTAACAGAATAAAACCCATCCCAGTGTTACATGACACAGAGCAGGACACATAAACCATAACCACTTCTAAATAACACTAAAGCACGCTCCGAGACTCATGAATTACTCCTATTGCACTGCAGGACTATTCTTCGACATCTGCAAGTTACCCATGAAGGAGGCAACATTTCCAAGCAAGTAGGGTGAGTAATCATAATATATCATAAACTTACAAGAATATAGAATCATAAATAAATTAGTACACATATCATGACTTCGTCAACTTCAAAATTCAGCAACAACCACAACACTATCATAAAATAGATCAACACCAACACAGTCATGAAATTCATCCAAAATATGCAATTCTAACATCATGATATGCAATATGCATGTGGTACCATTTTCATCATGTGATGGATACATGACCATCAACCCTTCACAAGGGAGCACACCATAATCATCGAGACACTTCAATCCACACAATGGGATTGAAGCAAATAAATAGGGCGAAGCCCCATCGTGAATGTTATGAAATGCAATGATGCGCTACATCGAAATATTCACCAAAATAATTCGCATCATTCATTTCAATCAGCTAAACAACCATCAAATATTCATATATATCATCATGACATTACACCCTGAACACTGGTTTCCTAACCACTCTGACACATCAAGAATTAACCCGTACCCGGTAATTTATAAGGTAATTATAAGGTTATTTCACAAATTCATTTATCAAAAACTGTTGCATTTTTCTCGTTTCTATTCATCAAAATAAAGTTAAGTTTGTACTCGTTCCGACGCTTCAAACGGAATGCGAATCGGACTTACGGTTTAAAAGATATGAATTTTTAAAGAAATAAAATTTGCTATCCCAACAGTGTTAACCGGTTAACCCATAGCGTTAACCGGTTAACGCCGATGAATTTCCAGAATTTCCCAAAAATTACAATGGTTAACCGATTAACCCATAGCGTTAACCGGTTAACGCACGTTTTCCAGCAGTTCTCTGCTATACAATTGCAGACTGTTCCAATTCCAAAAAAAAACTCCCAAAACCCCATTACGGATTTCACATCATAACACCCAAAAATCATTCAAAAACATCAATTAAACCTCAACAACATCCAGACAACAATTATACAGACAAATATACGATTATAACTCATTCTAATAGCTCTAATTTATCAAGATTTCTCATAAAAACTCAACCTAACTCAAAACCCCAAAAACCCCTAAACTCATACCATTCTAATCCATTCATATTCCAATTCCTATACATTTATCATAGATTATGAAAACTCCCCATCGTAACACGGTGGGAGAACTGACTTTAGTTAAATGTTGCGGATAGCAAGAGTCGCCACCGACTTTTATTTTATCCAAATGAAAGGGCATAAAAGAACAGGAAAGACCTTAAAAGATTTTTGGGTTCGGGGGGTAGGTTATGTAAAGGGAAGGTGTTAGCACCCTTTACATCCATAGTTATCCATGGGCTCTTAGTTACTTAGCTCACTTTAAATTGTTTTGAGAAGTGTAGTGTGTGATTAAAAATTTTCTTAAGTACTTTATAATGACCCTTGTACGGATATATATAAAGACTTTGTTTTGAAAATTGTTTAAAATGTAAAGTGTAATGAAGTAATTTGATGAAAAAAGTGAGCAAGTACTTAAGAGGAACCTACCCTAAGTTAAATCTTTACTGTTCTTAAATGTTCTTTCAATGGTAAGACTATCCCTATTATTAAGGAATAGGTAGTCATTACCTTGGATGTGTGAGGGACAAATGAAGGGACAACTGTGATTAGGCAACTGTAAGGTGTATTTAGCAATTCGAAGGGACTTATCATCTTTATTCGAAAGGGACAAGATCATTTACGAAGGCAACCATGAAGGGACTTGATCTTATTATCTTTTAAGGGACTAGATGATATGAGAGAAGGGACTTTGCTTTATACACCTTACTTGACCTTTTTCTTTAGGCAACATGAGAGGTATCCTTAAGAATGTGAGATGGCGATCCAAGATCGACTTACGTGTGTGTGTGTACAAATTCAAGTATTTATCTTACAAATTAGTGATCTAAATTCAGTTTTAAATACAAACATGTTTACACTCCCTATTTTACTAACCATGGCAATTAAAAATAAATAATAAGAATAATTCTACAACTATTACATAAATTGCACAATTACATAATAATAATAAAATAAATTAAATAAATAAACACATAATAAATAAATAAATAAAGAGGTTAGTAATAATAAACAAAATAAATATAAGGAAAAGAAATTAGCATAATAATATGATAATAAATTAAAAGTTCCCATTTAAATAAATAATTATTTTTTAAGAATTCTAAGAATAATAATTATATAATAATAAATATGATTAATAGTTCTAATAATTTAATTTTATATACATATTAAAAATATTTGTTGATTATAATTATACAAGCATGATAAAAACAAGAAATTAAAATCATAAAATAAAATTAGGGTTTTTAATTGTTTAGGAAAATAAATTAGGGTTTATAAATTAATCTAAATATAATTTATTTACACAAAAATACATACAAATATTAAATATATACAATAAATATAAACAATTTTATTAATAAAGTTTGAATTGTTTTTAAAACTATAAGTTTTTGAATTATATAAGAAAAGAATATAACTATTTTTATTTTAAACTTTTATTATTATTAATTAAATTAACCAAATATAATATAAATAAAACAAAATAAATGAAAAATAATGAGAAAAAGAACTTACCTGGGGCTGGGATTCGAACCCAGGCCCTAGGCTTCACATCTCTAAGACCAACAAGCTGTCCACCAGGCCAGCGCACGCTGATGAGCAATGGATGAGAAGCAAGCTTTATATGTTAAGCCTGAAAAACATAAAGGAAATAAAGCAAAAAAATGTTGGAGGTAGGATTCGAACCCCTGCCTTGGTCTTCATACGCGCACATGCTTACCAGCTGAGCTATTACCACATTTTTGAAATATAACAGAAAACAATTCATAATAAAATAAGCCCATTATTCAAATTAGGGTTTCGCGCCAACAGACTCCATCTTCTTCATTTGAATTCGCAGGTTTTCCTGCGAATTTTCTTGCAATTTTTCTTACAAGTTTTCCTGCGTGCGCAAACCTGCGATTCTTAAACACCAGCCAACAAGCAAAATTGAATCAAATTGATAACATAAAATGATCTCCCATGACTTATACAACAAGACCATGTCATTAGAATCTATTTAAATTAGTTAAATCACAAAACCCCAATTTGGAGCTTAGAACCCTAACTATGGCCGATTGTGGTATAGGGCATGAAGCTTCACGAAAATTATCCAAAAAGCATCTATGGATCAAAACAAACATGAATCAACACTCAAACATAATTTATAATGGCTAAACACCTGAAATCGAAAAGCATAAAATTAAGAAATAAAAACGATTCGGTTTGCATTCATGTTGATGTTTTTGATAGTTATGATGATGCAAGTAGGTTCTAAGAGTCCCAAAGATTCAATTTCCACCTTCAACTTGGCTGGGAGAAGTCCAAAACCTTAAAATCGAATTTGACTTTTTCTTCAAAATTTTGAAAGCTTGAATGTTCACTTGGAGGCAGAATGTTCGTGTCTTGAGGTTGTGATGAGTCCCTCTATATGTAGTGAATCAAATTAGGTTAAAAAGGGCTATCATTCTTTGGATATTTTGATCATTTGAGATTGAGAAAGATTATGCCTTAAAATTTGAATATTCTTTGATATAACATTGCTATTTTGGGACAATCCTCATAACTTGTGTATCAATCTGATCCAAATATCATTTATAACATTCTAGAAGCAAAATCCCTTTTTAAATATATGATTTTATATTTTATTTCAATTTAAATGGTATTTTAATGAATAAAATTCAAATAAATATGAAATAAAAAATAAAAAATCAGAAAATAGGTGGGTTGGGTCGCTCTTGGTGTTTTTGTAAAGATAGGATGGCAATTTGGTGGGCTCATTTAGCAAAAACTTGATTTAAAGCCTTATTTGCTTCATAAGTTTCCCTAAAATTTCCCAACTTTGCAAGGGCACAAATCCTTCAATTTTAATGCTATGAGGGTGTTCTTGGACATTTTGGAAAGCTTAAAGAGTCCTCTAACCAACCTCATTGGTTTCATGTCCATATATTTTACCATTCTCAAGTTATGCTCTTTTGAAGTTGTTGACTTTTTGTTGACTTTCAAAAGGACCTATAATGTCTTAGCTCATACCTTCCAAATGAAGCATTTTTGGGCTTGGCTTGTGAGACAAAAAGTTGTAGAGAATTCAATTTCCTTAAAAATGAGCTTTGGATGGAAAATTATTGATGAAGCATGTGAAAGTTATGGCTGGTCAAAGTTCAATTGACTTTTCCTATGAAAACCCTAATTTAGAAACTCCTGATTCTTTATGATCTGAAATATCCTTGATGAATCATGATCAACCCTTGATCAAATGATGAATTTTACTTCATATACTTGATGTTGGCAAAAATTCATGAAGTTTGACTTTGGTTTGACCACAATTGACCTCAGTTTGACATTTTAACTACTTTGACTGATTTTAACCTATCTGATCATCTGATTGAGCTAACCTTTGAGAAAAGTCTTGAAACTTGTCATGGGGATTCTTGAACACATATAAGATGTTATGAAGCTCACTTGAAGTCTTGGAAGTCCATTTAGCCTGATTAAAATCAAAACCCTAGTTTAGGATGCACTGCTTAGGAGGATGCATTGTCTGAGGGAATTGTCAAACTTCCTGACTAATTGTGAACTTTGTGAACCTCATGAGATGTCTTGTGAACCTTGTGAACCTCTTGGTACACAAAGTCTTGTCTTGTGGAGGGCAAATTTTGGGGTGCAACAACTGCACCTGTTCAATTTTCTGAAACCTGAGGGGTTAGATTGGTATATGTGCCAGTCATGACCTGGAAGGTTGAAGGGGATTGAACACAAAAGCCCAAAAATTTGCACTCACCAGTGCGTAAAGTAACACTGATGATTAGTTGTATGTGTTGGAGTGGGCTTAAAGATGCCACTTGGAAGAACTGGAGATGGGCTTAGAGATGCCATCAGGATGAACTGGAGATGGGCTTAGAGATGCCATTTAAAATATCTGGATGTTGTGATGTTCTGTATGTTGATACTGGATATCAGTACCAGGTCTTTGTATAAGCTGTCTCTGAATCATTTATGCAACATAGTTTTGAACAGTTGAATGAACCAGCAGAAATAAATCTTGTGATGATTATCTCTTTTGGAAGTATCTTGGATTAGGGAATGGATCTTTGTACAGACCGTTTGCCTATTCTCCAAGGTCAAAAGAACGTCAGGATTTGTCCTTCTGAATAATATCTTCAACCAGGGAATGAATCTTTTTACAGACCGTTTGCCTGCTATTCAAGGGGCCAAAAGAACGTCAGGATTTGTTCTTAAGGGTCAAAAGAACGTCCGGATTTGTTCTTCTAAATAAAATATCTTGAACCATGGAATGGATCTTTTTACAGACCGTTTGCCTACTATTCAAGGGGCCAAAAGAACGTCATGATTTGTTCTTAAGGGTCAAAAGAAAGTCAGGATTTGTTCTTCTGAATATTGTCTTGAACCAGGGAATGGATCTTTTTACAGACCGTTTGCCTGCTATTCAAGGGGCCAAAAGAACATCAGGATTTGTTCTTAAGGGTCAAAAGAACGTCAGGATTTGTTCTTCTAAATAAAATATCTTGAACCATGGAATGGATCTTTTTACAGACCGTTTGCCTACTATTCAAGGGGCCAAAAGAACGTCAGGATTTGTTCTTAAGGGTCAAAAGAACGTCAGGATTTGTTCTTCTGAATATTGTCTTGAACCAGGGAATGGATCTTTTTACAGACCGTTTGCCTGCTATTCAAGGGGCCAAAAGAATGTCAGGATTTGTTCTTAAGGGTCAAAAGAACGTCAGGATTTGTTCTTAAGGGTCAAAAGAACGTCAGGATTTGTTCTTCTGAATAATTGCTTGAACCGGGGAATGGATCTTTTTACATACCGTTTGCCTGCTATTCAAGGGGCTAAAAGAACGTCAGGATTAGTTCTTCTGAAAATATCTTGAACCAGGGAATGGATATTTGTACAGACCGTTTGCCTGATATTCAAGGGCCAAAAGAACGTCAGAATTAGTTCTTCTGCAAAATATCTTGAACCAGGGAATGGATCTTTGTATAGACTGTTTGCCTGCTATTCAAGGGCCAAAAGAACGTCAGGATTAGTTCTTCTGCAAAATATCTTGAACCAGGGAATGGATCTTTGTATAGACCGTTTGCCTGCTATTCAAGGGCCAAAAGAACATCAGGATAGTTCTTCTGAAAAATATCTTGAACCAGGGAATGGATCTTTGTACAGACCGTTTGCCTACTCTCCAAGGTCAAAAGAACGTCAGGATTAGTTCTTCTAAAAATATCTTGAACCAGGGAATGGATCTTTATACAGACCGTTTGCCTGTTATTCAAGGGCCAAAAGAACGTCAGAATTAGTTCTTCTGCAAAATATCTTGAACCAGGGAATGGATCTTTGCATAGACTGTTTGCCTGCTATTCAAGGGCCAAAAGAACGTCAGAATTAGTTCTTCTGCAAAATATCTTGAACCAGGGAATGGATCTTTGCATAGACTATTTGCCTGCTATTCAAGGGCCAAAAGAACGTCAGGATTAGTTCTTCTGAAAAATATCTTGAACCAGGGAATGGATCTTTGTACAGACCGTTTGCCTGCTATTCAAGGGCCAAAAGAACGTCAGGATTAGTTCTTCTGAAAAATATCTTGAACCAGGGAATGGATCTTTGTACAGACCGTTTGCCTACTCTCCAAGGTCAAAAGAACGTCAGAATTAGTTCTTCTGAAAATATCTTGAACCAGGGAATGGATCTTTGTACAGACCGTTTGCCTGCTATTCAAGGACCAAAAGAACGTCAGAATTAGTTCTTCTGCAAAATATCTTGAACCAGGGAATGGATCTTTGTATAGACCGTTTTCCTGTTATTCAAGGGCCAAAAGAACGTCATGATTAGTTCTTTTGGAAAATATCTTGAACCAGGGAATGGATCTTTGTACAGACCGTTTGCCTGCTATTCAAGGGCCAAAAGAACGCCAGGATTAGTTCTTCTGAAAAATATCTTGAACCAGGGAATGGATCTTTGTACAGACCGTTTGCCTGCTATTCAAGGGCCAATAGATTAAATCTTCTGAAAAATATCTTGAACCAGGGAATGGATCTTTGTACAGATCGTTTGCCTGCTATTCAAGACCAGATGGATGAAATCTTCTGGAAATATCCTGGATTAGGGAATGGATCCTTGTACAGACCGTCTGCCTACTCTTCGAGGACATCTTAAGTACTGTATGGATCATTTCTGACCTGTTGTGAATTATTGATATAACTATCCTGCAAGGAAAATGTTAGTTTATGCAATATGTATGCATGCATAGTATGATGTACCTAAGTAATGTATTATGTATTTATGAATATGTTATGGTATGATGTAGATGATGTATGTATGAATCATGCAGCCTGAAGCGTCTGGATATCTTTGTATAACAACTGCTGGCTAGGGAAAATAAATCCCGATTCGTTGCTGAAGAATATGAGGAACTTGTTCCCGTCTTTATTTGATAGTATAGTATTCATATCCTCCCGTCTTCGTTCGTCGTACTTTTATTGAAGGAATAAGTTCCTGAGTATCCCGACTGAGGATAAAAGAGATGGACATAAATTCAAGGGGAGACGTAACTTGAAGTATCTATAAAGATAGATTTGCCCTGCTGGGGATTTGTAGTTGTCTTGTGGGGATAAACCGGCGAAGCTTCGTTGAATTCCTACCTTCGTTCGTCCTTAGTAAATACTATTACTGTATTGTATGCATTTCTGGTAAACATCAATCATATTCAAAAGCATGCATACATTCAAACACAACTAATAGACGTTTTCGCTTAGGTAAAAGGGGAAAAGTAACCCTGAATAAAGAGGGAAAAGTAAAGCTGAACTCGAAAACAGAATCGTTTCAACTTTGAAAGTGTATAACCAATTGGATTTAGAGCTCCTGAGATTCTTAACTTTCCTGAATACCTTCCCAGAAATCCTCATAGCTGGATCTGAAGACATGATACTGACACCATATGATACTACTGGCGTAGACAATTAATTTCCACAATGGCTTATGCTGAGAATCCAATATCAAGGTAATACAATGAAAGGAACGTGTCTTCAAATTGTGATGGACCATATATGCTCCGGGTATTAGATTTGAAAAGAAAGCATTGCCCCATGGTTGAGGATGAATTGTCCCATAATGGAAGTATCTGAATGTAGTTACCTCAAGATAAATAAGCAGAATGCCCCACAATAATATGCCCCTGACATCATGAACTTTATAATGTTACCCTTGGTAATTCAAATATATGAGGAGAGCTGCCCCTGGCTATTAAGCATTGTTGAATCTGGACCTGATTGCCCCGAATGAATTGAACAGTAAGTTGGTATGCCCCTTGATTGGGAAACAGTGACTATGCCCCTTTGTATACATGGACTTTGATCCAGGAAGCAACTTTGTTTATCGGAAGGACTTTGGTTTATTGAACATTCATCCTGTAAGTTTCTCGTTTTATCAACCACTCAGGTATATACAAACAAATATATTCAAAAATACAATGCTTATGTTTGTCTTGAAGTTTTTGAAAAAGAGTTATTTTAGAAAAAACAATTTTTATGAAAACTGTGATATTAACTCAAGTTTTATAATAAGCCCTAAAGGAGTCAGGATACCTTTTTGTAGCAGTACGCTTTCGAACTAACCATGCTTCAGTTAGGGATTTTAAAGGGTTGTAACGTGGCCTGGTTCACGGTTTAAGAAATAAAGGATAAAGGCTCAAATTTTATTTGTACCCAACCCAATCTCCATGATGTTCTTCAGTCCTATGCTCAGTTAACTTATGCATTGAGGCTCAAAGGAGTTTGGAATTGTAACACGGACATTTGTGATGGTTCAGAAACCAAAAATTTATTTGAACATTCAGTCATCTTTCTTTTTTGAGGATTCATAGTGACCTCTTTTTTCTTTTGACTTTGTTATCCCTTCTTTTTGCCTGAACTGTTTATTTCAAGGTTACAGTCAGCAGGATATCTCAATGTTTACTAAGTTTCCTTCATAGGTTTTGACTTAGTGAGCTTTTCTTTTTCTAGATATTGACTTGCAGACTTTAGTGATTATAGAGAACCATCATTAGTTGTGTACAACACAAACAATTGGCATAGTTAAGTTAACCGAGTAACTACCCTGCCCCAGGTTATGAATAAGGGTTTTAATTTGTGCGAGAATGAAAACTCCTACTTCATAGGCTCAAAAGGGTTGACTAGGGATTAACTTCCTTATATCTCCACTGTTTAGGAATTGAAACAATGCCTGTACATCGTCAGCGTAGTCTGTTCAAAAGCATACTGCCTAATATTATGGTATTGTTTTCGTCATCCTCCCTCTACAGGCTTATAGCTTTATCAGGAGTTAAATATCACAAGATAGAAATAAGAAGCATAGTTTTAAATATAGTGAAATGAATGGATTAATTCAAGACAAACATATGCAATGCATTAATGAAAACAAAAGTTTAACATAATAGTAAGTGTTTAAACAAACAAAAGAAATTACAAATGAAAATTCAAATGTTCTCAAAGCCTCTTCCTCTAAACCCGTCACTCCAGTTATCTGGAAACTTTGATGCTTGATGGACGATAGAAGAACTCAACCTAGCCTTCTGGAGTAACCTCGAGTATTCCTTCGTCAATTAGGTCTTGAATCTTATTCTTCAATGCCCAACAGTTATTTGTGTCGTGTCCGGGACTGTCGGAGTGGTACATACACATTGCTTTGGGATTATAGCAAGGAGAAGAGGTGTTAGGATTTTTAGGAGAATTTTCCAAGGAAATCAACTTCATCTCCAACAGGCATTGCAAAACTTGTGACATTGGTGTGTTGAACCGGATGAACTGTCTTCTACATTCCTTGTATAGAAGTGGATTAACCTTACAAGGCCTTCTTTCTTCCATTGAAGGATGGTCAGTAGTAGCCTGTCTATTTCCTTCTATTATCCTTACTTTCCTTTCAGCCAAGTCAGCTTGTTTCAACGGAGGTTGACTGATGATTAGATTCCCAACCCTGTTATGCCGAAGCTTATTGACAAAGCTTCTTAGCTCTTCTTGCCCCTGGGCCAAACTCTGGATAAGAGCCATTTGGCCATTCATCTGAATCCTCATCTCTGCTATCTCAGCTTGTAGTTGTTTCAGCTGATCATCTTTGTTGTCCTCAGGATTCTTCTTCTTCATGTCCTTAGAGAGGAGTGCTTTCAATTCTTCTTGCCCCTTGGACAAATTCAGAATCACTTCTTGAAACTGAGCATTCCGAGCTTGAAGATCTTTGACAGATTGTTCGAGAGCCATTTCTGCTGAAATAAACAGCGAGAAGATAAGATACCTGTTCATAAGAAACCTGTGATGCAATGATATGGTATGCATATGCAATGTTTTCAAGAACCGCAGGATTTAAATTTGTTTAAACAACCAAAAAGTAAACTTTTGTTAGCAATCAATAAACTTGTTTGCCCCTTGGGCTTACAATAAAAATGAAATGAATTCAAAAAATGGGGTTTTAAGTCTCCCATGGACGTTTCCTCTTTGTGTTGAGGTATGAGTTGAGATTCCGCTCCTCGTGAAGTTGTTTTGTTAACTCCAAGATTCTTTCTTGACTTGCTTTGTAATGAGTCTCAAAAGTATCCCTTTGCTCCTTCAACTGGATCCAGGACCTCTGTAACTCCTCCATGTCAGTGGGCATGTCTGGATGAAGAATGATATAGGAAGTATCTCCTTCAGCAACGGGCTCCATAGTAACTGGTAGGATGGCAGGATATGGCATCATAAGAGTCTGAGCATGAGACCGCACCCATCTGAGGTAAGGTTCCATAGGAATGGAGTACTTTGGTTCTAGAGTCTTGCTGTCAACCTTGTTCACTTTACCCCATGCTCGTATAAACCTTTGACGGTAATCTTGAAGATCGTTGTCGTAGTCGAACACAATACCCTGAATCAACATGTCATGAGGACCATCACTCCAAGCGTAACCAAACTGACATAGAGCTAAAGAAGGGTTGTAAGTAATGCCCCCTCTTATGCCAAGGAGTGGCACATTAGGGAACTCCCCGCAACGGTCAATGATAGTAAAATTCTACATAGATCTAGAGCACCAATGAATATATGAATGAGAAAGTGACATAATCCTCATGGACCACCCTAACCCTTGTTCATTCTTCATCACTGATCGAGGAAGGTGAGAAATAAACAACCTAGATAGAAAAGGTATGCAACACATCAGAGTTCCTCGTGCCTTCGTAGTACGGGCATGAAAAGAGTGTAAGATGTCTCCAAGTAATGAAGGCACTGAATTATGGGCTAGAAATATGTTGATGGCATGTACATCTATAAACTAGTCTGGATTGGGGAACAACACTAAGCCATAGATCAATAGGGCTAAGATCTCCTCAAAAGCATCATAACTCATAGCTTTCAGGAACACTTGAGCTTTCTCCATCAATACGTTAGCAAGGATACCCTTAACTCCACTCCTTGTTTCTAGGACAATGTCTGATTTCTTCAAATGTAGGGCTCCAACAATGACTTCAGATTTAGGCTCTTTTTCCAAGCCCGTGAAGGGTTTCTGATCAAGAATAGGTGTACCTAAAAGCTTGGAGAACTCTTCTATTGTAGGCATCAGCTGATAGTCGGGGAATGTGAAATATGCATGTGGTACCATTTTCATCATGAGATGGATACATGACCATCAACCCTTCACAAGGGAGCACACCATAATCATCGAGACACTTCAATCCACACAATGGGATTGAAGCAAATAAATAGGGCGAAGCCCCATCGTGAATGTTATGAAATGCAATGATGCGCTACATCGAAATATTCACCAAAATAATTCGCATCATTCATTTCAATCAGCAAAACAACCATCAAATATTCATATATATCATCATGACATTACACCCTGAACACTGGTTTCCTAACCACTCTGACACATCAAGAATTAACCCGTACCCGGTAATTTATAAGGTAATTATAAGGTTATTTCACAAATTCATTTATCAAAAACTGTTGCATTTTTCTCGTTTCTATTCATCAAAATAAAGTTCAGTTTGTACTCGTTCCGACGCTTCAAACGGAATGCGAATCGGACTTACGGTTAAAAAGATATGAATTTTTAAAGAAATAAAATTTGCTATCCCAACAGTGTTAACCGGTTAACCCATAGCGTTAACCGGTTAACGCCGATGAATTTCCAGAATTTCCCAAAAATTACAATGGTTAACCGGTTAACCCATAGCGTTAACCGGTTAACGCACGTTTTCCAGGAGTTCTCTGCTATACAATTGCAGACTGTTCCAATTCCAAAAAAAAACTCCCAAAACCCCATTACGGATTTCACATCATAACACCCAAAAATCATTCAAAAACATCAATTAAACCTCAACAACATCCAGACAACAATTATACAGACAAATATACGATTATAACTCATTCTAATAGCTCTAATTTATCAAGATTTCTCATAAAAACTCAACCTAACTCAAAACCCCAAAAACCCCTAAACTCATACCATTCTAATCCATTCATATTCCAATTCCTATACATTTATCATAGATTATGAAAACTCCCCATCGTAACACGGTGGAAGAACTGACTTTAGTTAAATGTTGCGGATAGCAAGAGTCGCCACCGACTTTTATTTTATCCAAATGAAAGGGCATAAAAGAACAGGAAAGACCTTAAAAGATTTTTGGGTTCGGGGGGTAGGTTATGTAAAGGGAAGGTGTTAGCACCCTTTACATCCATGGTTATCCATGGGCTCTTAGTTACTTAGCTCACTTTAAATTGTTTTGAGAAGTGTATAGTGTGATTAAAAATTTTCTTAAGTACTTTATAATGACCCTTGTACGGATATATATAAAGACTTTGTTTTGAAAATTGTTTAAAATGTAAAGTGTAATGAAGTAATTTGATGAAAAAAGTGAGCAAGTACTTAAGAGGAACCTACCCTGAGTTAAATCTTTACTGTTCTTAAATGTTCTTTCAATGGTAAGACTATCCCTATTATTAAGGAATAAGTAGTCATTACCTTGGATGTGTGAGGGACAAATGAAGGGACAACTGTGATTAGGCAACTGTAAGGTGTATTTAGCAATTCGAAGGGACTTATCATCTTTATTCGAAAGGGACAAGATCATTTACGAAGGCAACCATGAAGGGACTTGATCTTATTATCTTTTAAGGGACTAGATGATATGAGAGAAGGGACTTTGCTTTATACACCTTACTTGACCTTTTTCTTTAGGCAACATGAGAGGTATCCTTAAGAATGTGAGATGGCGATCCAAGATCGACTTACGTGTGTGTGTGTACAAATTCAAG
This sequence comes from Lathyrus aphaca, assembly GCA_963966055.1. Taxonomy (NCBI): domain Eukaryota; kingdom Viridiplantae; phylum Streptophyta; class Magnoliopsida; order Fabales; family Fabaceae; genus Lathyrus; species Lathyrus aphaca. The sequence goes on from OZ014525.1 coordinate 300,208,077, forward strand.
TATTTATCTTACAAATTAGTGATCTAAATTCAGTTTTAAATACAAACATGTTTACACTCCCTATTTTACTAACCATGGCAATTAAAAATAAATAATAAGAATAATTCTACAACTATTACATAAATTGCACAATTACATAATAATAATAAAATAAATTAAATAAATAAACACATAATAAATAAATAAATAAAGAGGTTAGTAATAATAAACAAAATAAATATAAGGAAAAGAAATTAGCATAATAATATGATAATAAATTAAAAGTTCACATTTAAATAAATAATTATTTTTTAAGAATTTTAAGAATAATAATTATATAATAATAAATATGATTAATAGTTCTAATAATTTAATTTTATATACATATTAAAAATATTTGTTGATTATAATTATACAAGCATGATAAAAACAAGAAATTAAAATCATAAAATAAAATTAGGGTTTTTAATTGTTTAGGAAAATAAATTAGGGTTTATAAATTAATCTAAATATAATTTATTTACACAAAAATACATACAAATATTAAATATATACAATAAATATAAACAATTTTATTAATAAAGTTTGAATTGTTTTTAAAACTATAAGTTTTTGAATTATATAAGAAAAGAATATAACTATTTTTATTTTAAACTTTTATTATTATTAATTATATTAACCAAATATAATATAAATAAAACAAAATAAATGAAAAATAATGAGAAAAAGAACTTACCTGGGGCTGGGATTCGAACCCAGGCCCTAGGCTTCACATCTGTAAAGGATGTATCTGTGTTAGCCATATGTTCTATTACTGAATTGGTGATTAAAAACGATGAAAAATTGTATTTTGAGTGAAAATATAGTAGCAGATTTATTGTTATCGCAGAACTAAGATTCTGAATTTCGCCTAGCCCGCTTAGCGAGCAGATTCTCGTTTAGAGAGCAACGAAAAATGGGAATTTTCTCCAACCCAAGAGGAGTCCGCTTAGCGAGCAATGAGGTCATTTAGTGAGTCTTGGAAGTGAAAAATTAGTGATTTAATTGTAGAAAATTGTCTAATGATGTGTAGTATGATGTATTGATGTTGTGATGTATTATACTGGTTGCCATGATTTCTATTGATGCTTTAGAGATTATTTTATTATAGAAATGAAGATACGATATAGGTTATTATATGATGATTATTAACATGAATGTCGATGAAAATATTGAATTATGTTGATAATGTTGAATCGTTGTATCCTTGCATTCATGACATACCTATGTGTCGCTCCCGAAGATTTGCATCCCGGTGCAGACGCGAACGGTCGGCGAAAAAAGAGAATGAGGTTGAATTGAATAAAGTCGCCAGCTAGGCATTTTTATCTGACCTTTACGAATCTCTTCCAAAATCTCACTAGGCAGCTTTAACATTCCCAATTTCACACTATCAGCAGTAGTTTCACACAACAAGCTCATATCTCTGAATTTCTCGATCATTTCTAATTCTTTCACCATAAGCATTGAAATATGTAACGACTTCCTACTCAAAGCATCAGCCACAACATTTGCCTTACCCGAATGGTAATTCAAATCAAAATCAAAATCTTTCAATAATTCAAGCCACCGTCTCTGTCTCATATTTAACTCTTTCTGATCAAACAAGTATCTTAAACTTTTGTGATCACTGAATACTTTAAATTTCGAACCAAACAAGTAGTGCCTCCAAATCTTAAGCACAAACACCATAGCTGCTAACTCTAAGTCGTGAGTAGGATAGTTCCTCTCATGAACTCTTAACTGTCTAGAAGCATAAGCAACCACCTTATTATCCTACATCAAAACTCCACCAAGACCCATCTTGGAAGCATCACAATAAACTACAAAGGACTCATCTGGATTCGGTAAGACCAACACTGGCGCGGTCGTTAATCTTTTCTTCAGTTCTATGAAACTCTCTTCACAAGCAACATCCCACACATACGCTTGACCCTTCCTGGTCAATTGCGTCAACGGTAAAGCTATCTTAGAAAAACCTTCAATGAACTTACGATAGTAACCAGCCAACCCAAGAAAACTACGAATTTCTGTAGCTGACTTCGGAGTCTCCCAATGCAATACCGCATCAATCTTTGAAGGATACACCGAAATTCCACCACTTGAAATTACATGGCCAAGGAAACTCACTTCCCTTAGCCAAAATTCACACTTAGATAATTTAGCAAACAATTTCTTTTCTCTCAACACTTGCAACACAACTCTCAAATGCTCGACATGTTCCTCCTCTGATTTAGAATATACCAAGATGTCATCTATGAAAACCACCACGAACTTATCAAGATACTCATGAAATATTCTATTCATATATTCCATAAACACACCAGGCGCATTAGAAACTCCAAACGGCATCACCGTATACTCATAATGCCCATATCTCGTCCTGAAAGCTGTCTTCGGAATATCATCAGCTTTAACTCGAATCTGATGTTAACCAGACCTCAGATCAATTTTACTAAAGACACATGCACCTACTAGCTGATCCATCAAATCATCGATCCTCGGAAGTGGGTACTTATTCTTGATAGTCACTTTATTCAACTGTCGGTAATCGACACACAATCTCATACTACCATCCTTCTTCTTAACAAGTAACACCGGAGCACCCCAAGGAGAAACACTGGGTCTAATGAACCTCTTCTCTAACAATTCTTCTAATTGTTTCTTTAACTCATTCAACTCTGAAGCCGACATTCTATAAGGAGCCATCGAGACAGGACTCGTACCCGGTACTAAGTCCACAGAAAAATCAATCTCACGTTTCGGTGGTAAGTCACTTATATCACCAGGAAACACATCTTGAAATTCACAAACCACAGGCAATTCTGCACTGACAGTCTTATCATCAACTTGCAATGAGGTAGACACTGCAAACATCAAAGCTTCATCTAAAACAAGTTCATCCACTTGTTTAGCAGATAAAAACATCAACTCACCATTCCCGTTCAAATCAGGGAACTGCACCGTCTTACTATAACAGTTAATATGAACATAATTGAATTCCAACCAGTTCATACCAAGGATAACATCGATTTGGAGTAATGGTAGGCACATCAAATCCATCACAAAATTCTTCTCGAAAATTGTCAAAGGACATTTCAAACAGACAAGCAATGGTAGTCACAGAACCATTAGCAGGAGTCTCTATTATCATATTACCATTCATATTAGACAACTGTAAACCCAATCTATTAGCACACTCAAGAGAAATAAATGAATGTGTAGCTCCAGTGTCGATAATAGCAATCAACTCAATATTATTAATAAAACAGGTACCTCTGATCAAGTTGTCCTTCTTTAGAGCTTCTGAACCAGCTAATGCAAAAACTCTTCCGGCATTCTGAGTAGTAGCAGCATTCTTCTTTGGTTTCTGGCATTGGGTGCTGATATGCTCTTGTTCACCACAATTGTAACAGGTTGGGCCTTCATTAGGACAATCACTCACCTTATGCCCAAGCTTGCCACAACGGTAACATTTCATAACTCTGGTGGTACACACATCGGCCTTATGACCTGCCTCTACACACTTGTAACACTTAACAGGTACATTAGCAGCTCCCCTACTTTGCTTCTTCTCATCATATGCCTTCTGCTTCCCCTTATCACCAGTAGTCACATAAGGTTTTCCTCTATACTGACTCTTGCCTTTCTTCTCGCTCAGCTGTTTATAGTGAGCTGACCGAGCTCGACTGTCCTCATCATAAATACGGCTCTTATCCACCAACTCTGCATACTTGCGAATTTGTTGGCATCCAATTCCCTGCTTAATTTCAGATCTCAGCCCATTCTCAAACTTAAGACACTTGGAAAGTTCAGCATCTTCCCTGTTGTAGTGAGGACAAAACTTCACCAGCCTTTCCAATTTGGCAGCATACTCTGCCACAGTCAAGTTTCCTTGCTTCAGCTCAAGGAATTCTATCTCCAACTTACCACGAGCATCTTCCGGAAAATACTTCTTAAGGAACTCCGCCTTAAATACAGTCCCAGTAACCACAACAGCCTCATCCTCGAGACGCTGACGAGTATTATCCCACCAGTCTTCAGCTTCCTCTGACAACATATGAGTTCCGAATTGAACTTTCTACGCATCAGCACACGCCATCACTCTGAAAATCTTCTCAATTGCCTTGAGCCACTTCTATGCGCTCGCCGGGTCATGAGTTCCTTCAAACACAGGTGGATTATTCCTCTAGAATTTCTCCAATGCACGAAACTCATCATGCATATTGTTTCGAGCAGCAGTCTGAGCAAGAGCTGCAATAGCATCAGCGAGAGCACGCGAGTTGTTTCCAGCCATTCTGCACAACTGTTACCACATCAGAAGAGAATAATCGTTAAATAAATAACGACTTGACAACTGACTGACAACAACAAGACTTGGCCGGACAGACCGACCTGCTCTGATACCACTAATGTAACACCCTTCTACCCCAAAACATAATATTTAAATAATATCATAGTAATCATCAAAAAGGGTATTACATATCATCAAAATCAACACAACAGTGTCCTGTCCCGTAACACGGGTTAATCAACATCAAAATATCATAAACATTTCACAGCGGAATTTTACTTCATAATTCAAAACTTCATAAAAAATCATTTTCACCATCCTGAATTTAACATCATAAAATGGAAAACATTTGTCCAATAATAACATAACTGCAACAGTTAACAGAATAAAACCCATCCCAGTGTTACATGACACAGAGCAGGACACATCAACCATAACCACTTCTAAAGAACACTAAAGCACGCTCCGAGACTCATGAATTACTCCTATTGCACTGCAGGACTATTCTTCGACATCTGCAAGTTACCCACGAAGGAGGCAACATTTCCAAGCAGGTAGGGTGAGTAATCATAATATATCATAAACTTACAAGAATATAGAATCATAAATAAATTAGTACACATATCATGACATCGTCAACTTCAAAATTCAGCAACAACCACAACACTATCATAAAATAGATCAACACCAACACAGTCATGAAATTCATCCAAAATATGCAATTCTAACATCCTGATATGCAATATGCATGTGGTACCATTTTCATCATGAGATGGATACATGACCATCAACCCTCCACAAGGGAGCACACCATAATCATCGAGACACTTCAATCCACACAATGGGATTGAAGAAAATAAATAGGCCGAAGCCCCATCGTGAATGTTATGAAATGCAATGATGCGCTACATCGAAAAATTCACCAAAATAATTCGCATCATTCATTTCAATCAGCAAAACAACCATCAAATATTCATATATATCATCATGACATTACACCCTGAACACTGGTTTCCTAACCACTCTGACACATCAAGAATTAACCCGTACCCGGTAATTTATAAGGTAATTATAAGGTTATTTCACAAATTCATTTATCAAAAACTGTTGCATTTTTCTCGTTTCTATTCATCAAAATAAAGTTCAGTATGTACTCGTTCCGACGTTTCAAACGGAATGCGAATCGGACTTACGGTTTAAAAGATATGAATTTTTAAAGAAATAAAATTTGCTATCCCAACAGTGTTAACCGGTTAACCCATAGCGTTAACCGGTTAACGCCGATGAATTTCCAGAATTTCCCAAAAATTACAATGGTTAACCGGTTAACCCATAGCGTTAACCGGTTAACGCACGTTTTCCAGCAGTTCTCTGCTATACAATTGCAGACTGTTCCAATTCCAAAAAAAACTCCCAAAACCCCATTACGGATTTCACATCATAACACCCAAAAATCATTCAAAAACATCAATTAAACCTCAATAACATCCAGACAACAATTATACAGACAAATATACGATTATAACTCATTCTAATAGCTCTAATTTATCAAGATTTCTCATAAAAACTCAACCTAACTCAAAACCCCAAAAACCCCTAAACTCATACCATTCTAATCCATTCATATTCCAATTCCTATACATTTATCATAGATTATGAAAACTCCCCATTGTAACACGGTGGGAGAACTGACTTTAGTTAAATGTTGCGGATAGCAAGAGTCGCCACCGACTTTTATTTTATCCAAATGAAAGGGCATAAAAGAACAGGAAAGACCTTAAAAGATTTTTGGGTTCGGGGAGTAGGTTATGTAAAGGGAAGGTGTTAGCACCATTTACATCCATGGTTATCCATGGGCTCTTAGTTACTTAGCTCACTTTAAATTGTTTTGAGAAGTGTAGTGTGTGATTAAAAATTTTCTTAAGTACTTTATAATGACCCTTGTACGGATATATATAAAGACTTTGTTTTGAAAATTGTTTAAAATGTAAAGTGTAATGAAGTAATTTGATGAAAAAAGTGAGCAAGTACTTAAGAGGAACCTACCCTAAGTTAAATCTTTACTGTTCTTAAATGTTCTTTCAATGGTAAGACTATCCCTATTATTAAGGAATAGGTAGTCATTACCTTGGATGTGTGAGGGACAAATGAAGGGACAACTGTGATTAGGCAACTGTAAGGTGTATTTAGCAATTCGAAGGGACTTATCATCTTTATTCGAAAGGGACAAGATCATTTACAAAGGCAACCATGAAGGGACTTGAACTTATTATCTTTTAAGGGACTAGATGATATGAGAGAAGGGACTTTGCTTTATACACCTTACTTGACCTTTTTCTTTAGGCAACATGAGAGGTATCCTTAAGAATGTGAGATGGCGATCCAAGATCGACTTACGTGTGTGCGTGTACAAATTCAAGTATTTATCTTACAAATTAGTGATCTAAATTCAGTTTTAAATACAAACATGTTTACACTCCCTATTTTACTAACCATGGCAATTAAAATAAATAATAAGAATAATTCTACAACTATTACATAAATTGCACAATTACATAATAATAATAAAATAAATTAAATAAATAAACACATAATAAATAAATAAATAAAGAGGTTAGTAATAATAAACAAAATAAATATAAGGAAAAGAAATTAGCATAATAATATGATAATAAATTAAAAGTTCACATTTAAATAAATAATTATTTTTTAAGAATTTTAAGAATAATAATTATATAATAATAAATATGATTAATAGTTCTAATAATTTAATTTTATATACATATTAAAAATATTTGTTGATTATAATTATACAAGCATGATAAAAACAAGAAATTAAAATCATAAAATAAAATTAGGTTTTTTAATTGTTTAGGAAAATAAATTAGGGTTTATAAATTAATCTAAATATAATTTATTTACACAAAAATACATACAAATATTAAATATATACAATAAATATAAACAATTTTATTAATAAAGTTTGAATTGTTTTTAAAACTATAAGTTTTTGAATTATATAAGAAAAGAATATAACTATTTTTATTTTAAACTTTTATTATTATTAATTAAATTAACCAAATATAATATAAATAAAACAAAATAAATGAAAAATAATGAGAAAAAGAACTTACCTGGGGCTAGGATTCGAACCCAGGCCCTAGGCTTCACATCTCTAAGACCAACAAGCTGTCCACCAGGCCAGCGCGCGCTGATGAGCAATGGATGAGAACCAAGCTTTATATGTTAAGCCTGAAAAACATAAAGGAAATAAAGCAAAAAAATGTTGGAGGTAGGATTCGAACCCCTGCCTTGGTCTTCATACGCGCACATGCTTACCAGCTGAGCTATTACCAAATTTTTGAAATATAACAGAAAACAATTCATAATAAAATAAGCCCATTATTCAAATTAGGGTTTCGCGCCAACAGACTCCATCTTCTTCATTTGAATTCGCAGGTTTTCCTGCGAATTTTCTTGCAATTTTTCTTACAAGTTTTCCTGCGTGCGCAAACCTGCGATTCTTAAACACCAGCCAACAAGCAAAATTGAATCAAATTGATAACATAAAATGATCTCCCATGACTTATACAACAAGACCATGTCATTAGAATCTATTTAAATTAGTTAAATCACAAAACCCCAATTTGGAGCTTAGAACCCTAACTATGGCCGATTGTGGTATAGGGCATGAAGCTTCACGAAAATTATCCAAAAAGCATCTATGGATCAAAACAAACATGAATCAACACTCAAACATAATTTATAATGGCTAAACACCTGAAATCGAAAAGCATAAAATTAAGAAATAAAAACGGTTCGATTTGCATTCATGTTGATGTTTTTGATAGTTATGATGATGCAAGTAGGTTCTAAGAGTCCCAAAGATTCAATTTCCACCTTCAACTTGGCTGGGAGAAGTCCAAAACCTTAAAATCGAATTTGACTTTTTCTTCAAAATTTTGAAAGCTTGAATGTTCACTTGGAGGCAGAATGTTCGTGTCTTGAGGTTGTGATGAGTCCCTCTATATGTAGTGAATCAAATTAGGTTAAAAAGGGCTATCATTCTTTGGATATTTTGATCATTTGAGATTGAGAAAGATTATGCCTTAAAATTTGAATATTCTTTGATATAACATTGCTATTTTGGGACAATCCTCATAACTTGTGTATCAATCTGATCCAAATATCATTTATAACATTCTAGAAGCAAAATCCCTTTTTAAATATATGATTTTATATTTTATTTCAATTTAAATGGTATTTTAATGAATAAAATTCAAATAAATATGAAATAAAAAATAAAAAATCAGAAAATAGGTGGGTTGGGTCGTGCTTGGTGTTTTTGTAAAGATAGGATGGCAATTTGGTGGGCTCATTTAGCAAAAACTTGATTTAAAGCCTTATTTGCTTCATAAGTTTCCCTAAAATTTCCCAACTTTGCAAGGGCACAAATCCTTCAATTTTAATGCTATGAGGGTGTTCTTGGACATTTTGGAAAGCTTAAAGAGTCCTATAACCAACCTCATTGTTTTCATGTCCATATATTTTACCATTCTCATGTTATGCTCTTTTGAAGTTGTTGACTTTTTGTTGACTTTCAAAAGGACCTATAATGTCTTAGCTCATACCTTCCAAATGAAGCATTTTTGGGCTTGGCTTGTGAGACACAAAGTTGTAGAGAATTAAATTTCCTTCAAAATGAGATTTGGATGGAAAATTCTTGATGAAGCATGTGAAAGTTATGGCTGGTCAAAGTTCAGTTGACTTTTCCTATGAAAACCCTAATTTAGAAACTCCTGATTCTTGATGATCTGAAATCTCCTTGATGAATCATGATCAACCCTTGATCAAATGATGAATTTTACTTCATATACTTGATGTTGGAAAAAAATCATGAAGTTTGACTTTGGTTTGACCACAGTTGACCTCAGTTTGACTTTTTAACTGCTTTGACTGATTTTAACCTATCTGATCATCTGACTGAGCAAACCTTTGAGAAAAGTCTTGAAACTTGTCATGGGGATTCTTGAACGCATATAAGATGTTATGAAGCTCACTTTAAGTCTTGGAAGTCCATTTAGCCTGATTAAAATCAAAACCCTAGTTTAATATGCACTACTTAGGAGGATGCATTGTCTGAGGGAATTGTCAAACTTCCTGACTAATTGTGAACTTTGTGAACCTCATGAGATGTCTTGTGAACCTTGTGAACCTTGTGAACCTCTTGGTACACAAAGTCTTGTCTTGTGGAGGGCAAATTTTGGGGTGCAACACCCATACCTTAGAGAATTTCGACGCTTTACACTCTTCTCTAGGGTTCTCCACAGCCTCTTGACTCTGAGCTTCTCCTTTCTTCAGAGCACTTCCCAAACACGATAGAAAACAAAATATGAGAAAATGATCGTATTCTCTTCTTTGGATATATTATCCCAGTTTAGCCTTTTCCCATCTTACCCTCATAATTTCACAAAAGATTACCTTACCCTTTTCTTTAATATATTTTTAATAATAATAATAAAATAGCATAATAAAACACTATTTATCCTTATTATATAAAAATACTCATTTTCTCCAAAATTCTCAAAATAATCCAAACTTTCCAATTTTTCTAAATTAATTAAATAAATGATTAAATAATTAAATTTAGATTTTCGGGGCGTTACAACTCTCCCCTACTTAAAGAATTTTCGTCCTCGAAAATTACCTGAAGTAAGTAGAGTCGGATACGACTCCCTCATCTGATCTTCTCGCTCCCAAGTCCAACTTTCTCCAGCTGGTCCTCCCCACAATACTTTCACTAAAGCAATTTCTTTACCTCGAAGTCACTTCAATTCTCTACCATCAATCCTCACTAGTAAAGCTTCAACCGTCAGATTATCTCTCACCTGAACATAATTTATCTGAATTACATGTGATGGGTCTGGAATGTACTTCCTCAACTGTGATACATGGAATACATCATGTAAATTCGCAAGAGAGGGAGGTAAAGCCACCCGATAGGCCACTTCCCTTATCCTCTGCATAATCTGATACGGACCGACGAAACGTGGAGTGAGCTTTCTGGACTTCAAAGCTCTTCCCACACCAGTCATTGGAGTAACTCTTAAGAACACGTGATCTCCCTCTTTGAACTTAAGTGCTTTCCTTCTCTTATCGTGATAACTCTTTTGACGACTCTGCGATGTTTTCATCCTTTCCTGAATCATTTTTATCTTTTCAGTTGTTTCTTGGACAATCTCTGGCCCAAGCACCAAACTCTCTCCTGACTCATACCAACATAATGGAGTACGACAACGTCTACCATACAACGCCTCATACAGAGCCATCCCGATACTAGCATGAAAACTGTTATTGTACGTAAACTCGACCAACGACAAATGACTATCCCAAGACCCTCCTTGATCTAATACACAAGCTCTCAGCAAATCTTCTAAAGATTGGATGCTTCTCTCTGTCTGACCATCCGTTTGAGGGTGATAAGTAGAACTCATCCTCAACTTAGTACCCAAAGCATCCTGCAAACTCTTCCAAAACCTCGATGTAAACCGCGGATCTCTATCCGATACAATGCTTAAAGGTACACCACGCAACTTCACAATTTCCTCAATATAAATCTCAGCTAACCTTTGCATGGAATGGTTAATCCTCATCGGCAAGAAATGTGCCGACTTAGTTAACCGATCAATAATTACCCAAATCGAATCATTACCTCTAGAAGTCTTAGGTAACCCAGTCACGAAATCCATGGAAATACTATCCCATTTCCACTCAGGAACATTCAATGGTTGCATCATACCTGTAGGTCTCTGATGTTCTATCTTTGACTTCTGACATGTCAAACAAGCATATACAAATTCAGCAATGTCTCTTTTCATACCCGGCCACCAAAACAACCTGCGTAAATCCTGATACATCTTCGTAGCACCAGGATGAATACTCAGTCGACTCTTGTGCCCCTCTTCTAGAATACTCTTTTTAATTCCTGCAATATCCGGAACACATACTCTATCTCGGAATCTTAAAACTCCATCTTCATCAACTCGAAAGTCACCTGCATTACCTTGATCAACCAACATCAATTGGTCAACTAATTTCAAATCAGATTTCTGACCTTTACGAATCTCTTCCAAAATCTCACTGGTCAGCTTTAACATTCCCAATTTCACACTATCAGCAGTAGTTTCACACAACAAGCTCATATCTATGAATTGCTCGATCATTTCTAATTCTTTCACCATAAGCATTGAAATATGTAACGACTTCCTACTCAAAGCATCAGCCACAACATTTGCCTTACCCGGATGGTAATTCAAATCAAAATCAAAATCTTTCAATAATTCAAGCCACCGTCTCTGTCTCATATTTAACTCTTTCTGATCAAACAAGTATCTTAAACTTTTGTGATCCCTGAATACTTCAAATTTTGAACCAAACAAGTAGTGCCTCCAAATCTTAAGCACAAACACCACAGCTGCTAACTCTAAGTCGTGAGTAGGATAGTTCCTCTCATGAACTCGTAACTGTCTAGAAGCATAAGCAACCACCTTATTATCTTGCATCAAAACTCCACCAAGACCCATCTTGGAAGCATCACAATAAACTACAAAGGACTCATCTGGATTCGGTAAGACCAACACTGGCGCGGTCGTTAATCTTTTCTTCAGTTCTATGAAACTCTCTTCACAAGCAACATCCCACACATACGCTTGAGCCTTCCTGGTCAATTGCGTCAACGGTAAAGCTATCTTAGAAAAACCTTCAATGAACTTACGATAGTAACCAGCCAACCCAAGAAAACTATGAATTTCTGTAGCTGACTTCGGAGTCTCCCAATGCAATAACGCATCAATCTTTGAAGGATCCACCGAAATTCCACCACTTGAAATTACATGACCGAGGAAACTCACTTCCCTTAGCCAAAATTCACACTTAGATAATTTAGCAAACAATTTCTTTTCTCTCAACACTTGCAACACAACTCTCAAATGCTCGGCATGTTCCTCTTCTGATTTAGAATATACCAAGATGTCATCTATGAAAACCACCACGAAATTATCAAGATACTCATGAAAGATTCTATTCATATATTCCATAAACACGCCAGGCGCATTAGAAACTCCAAACGGCATTACCATATACTCATAATGCCCATATCTCGTCCTGAAAGCTGTCTTTGGAATATCATCAGCTTTAACTCGAATCTGTTGTTAACCAGACCTCAGATCAATTTTACTAAAGACACAAACACCTACTAGCTGATCCATCAAATCATCGATCCTCGGAAGTGGGTACTTATTCTTGATAGTCACTTTATTCAACTGTCGGTAATCGACACACAATCTCATACTACCATCCTTCTTCTTAACAAGTAACACCGGAGCACCCCAAGGAGAAACACTGGGTCTAATGAACCTCTTCTCTAACAATTCTTCTAATTGTTTCTTTAACTCATTCAACTCTGAAGCCGACATTCTATAAGGAGCCTTCGAGACAGGACTCGTACCCGGTACTAAGTCCACAGAAAAATCAATCTCACGTTCTGGTGGTAAGTCACTTATATCACCAGGAAACACATCTTGAAATTCACAAACCACAGGCAATTCTGCACTGACAGTCTTATCATCAACTTGCAATGAGGTAGACACTGCAAACATCAAAGCTTCATCTAAAACAAGTTCATCCACTTGTTTAGCAGATAAAAACATCAACTCACCATTCCCGTTCAAATCAGGGAACTGCACCGTCTTACTATAACAGATAATATGAACATAATTGAATTCCAACCAGTTCATACCAAGGATAACATCGATTTGGTGTAATGGCAGGCACATCAAATCCATCATAAAATTCTTCTCAAAAATTGTCAAAGGACATTTCAAACAGACAAGCATGGTAGTCACAGAACCATTAGCAGGAGTCTCTATTATCATATTACCATTCATATTAGACAACTTTAAACCCAATATATTAGCACACTCAAGAGAAATAAATGAATGTGTAGCTCCAGTGTCGATAATAGAAATCAACTCAATATTATTAATAAAACAGGTACCTCTAATCAAGTTGTCCTTCTTTGGAGCTTCTGAACCAGCTAATGCAAAAACTCTTCCAGCATTCTGAGTAGTAGCAGTATTCTTCTTTGGTTTCTGGCATTGGGTGCTGATATGCCCTTGTTCACCACAATTGTAACGGGTTGAGCCTTCATTAGGACAATCACTCACCTTATGCCCAAGCTTGCCACAACGGTAACATTTCATAACTCTGGTGGTACACACATCGGCCTTATGACCTGCCTCTACACACTTGTAACACTTAACAGGTACATTAGCAGCTCCCCTACTTTGCTTCTTCTCATCATATGCCTTCTGCTTCCCCTTATCACCAGTAGTCACATAAGGTTTTCCTCTATACTGACTCTTGCCTTTCTTCTCGCTCAGCTGTTTATAGTGAGCTGACCGAGCTCGACTGTCCTCATCATAAATACGACTCTTATCCACCAACTCTGCATACTTGCGAATTTGTTGGCATCCTATTCCCTGCTTAATTTTAGGTCTCAGCCCATTCTCAAACTTAAGACACTTGGAAAGTTCAGCATCTGCCCTATTGTAGTGAGGACAAAACTTCACCAGCCTTTAAAATTTGGCAGCATACTCTGCCACAGTCAAGTTTCCTTGCTTCAGCTCAAGGAATTCTATCTCCAACTTACCACGAGCATCTTCCGGAAAATACTTCTTAAGGAACTCCGCCTTAAATACAGTCCAAGTCACCACAACAGCCTCATCCTCGAGACGCTGACGAGTATTATCCCACCAGTCTTCAGCTTCCTCTGACAACATATGAGTTTTGAATTGAACTTTCTGCGCATCAGCACACGCCATCTCTCTGAAAAATCTTCTCAATTGCCTTGAGCCACTTCTGTGCGCTCGCCGGGTCATGAGTTCCTTCAAACACAGGTGGATTATTCCTCTGGAATTTCTCCAATGCACGAAACTCATCATGCGCATTGTTTCGAGCAACAATCTGAGCAAGAGCTGCAATAGCATCAGCGAGAGCACGCGAGTTGATTCCAGCCATTCTGCACAACACTTACCACATCAGAAGAGAATAATCGTTAAATAAATAATGACTTGACAACTGACTGACAACAACAAGACTTGGCCGGACAGACCGACCTGCTCTGATACCATTAATGTAACACCCTTCTACCCCAAAACATAATATTTAAATAATATCAGAGTAATCATCAAAAAGGGTATTACATATCATCAAAATCAACACAACAGTGTCCTGTCCCATAACACGGGTTAATCAACATCAAAATATCATAAACATTTCACAGCGGAATTTTACTCCATAATTCAAAACTTCATAAAAAATCATTTTCACCATCCTGAATTTAACATCATAAAATGGAAAACATTTGTCCAATAATAACATAACTGAAACAGTTAACAGAATAAAACCCATCCCAGTGTTACATGACACAGAGCAGGACACATAAACCATAACCACTTCAAAAGAACACTAAAGCACGCTCCGAGACTCATGAATTACTCCTATTGCACCGCAGGACTATTCTTCGACATCTGCAAGTTACCCACGAAGGATGAAACATTTCCAAGCAGGCAGGGTGAGTAATAATAATATATCATAAACTTACAAGAATATAGAATCATAATTAAATTAGTACACATATCATGACATCGTCAACTTCAAAATTCAGCAACAACCACAACACTATCATAAAATAGATCAACACCAACACAGTCATGAAATTCATCCAAAATATGCAATTCTAACATCCTGATATGCAATATGCATGTGGTACCATTTTCATCATGAGATGGATACATGACCATCAACCCTCCATAAGGGAGCACACCATAATCATCGAGACACTTCAATCCACACAATGGGATTGAAGCAAATAAATAGGCCGAAGCCCCATCGTGAATGTTATGAAATGCAATGATGCGCTACATCGAAAAATTCACCAAAATAATTCGCATCATTCATTTCAATCAGCAAAACAACCATCAAATATTCATATATATCATCATGACATTACACCCTGAACACTGGTTTCCTAACCACTCTGACACATCAAGAATTAACCCGTACCCGGTAATTTATAAGGTAATTATAAGGTTATTTCACAAATTCATTTATCAAAAATTGTTGCATTTTTCTCGTTTCTATTCATCAAAATAAAGTTCAGTTTGTACTCATTCCGACGCTTCAAACGGAATGCGAATCGGACTTACGGTTTAAAAGATATGAATTTTTAAAGAAATAAAATTTGCTATCCCAACAGTGTTAACCGGTTAACCCATAGCGTTAACCGGTTAACGCCGACGAATTTCCAGAATTTCCCAAAAATTACAATGGTTAACCGGTTAACCCATAGTGTTAACCGGGTAACGCACGTTTTCCAACAGTTCTCTTCTATACAATTGCAAACTGTTCCAATTCCAAAAAAAACTCCCAAAACCCCATTACGGATTTCACATCATAACACCCAAAAATCATTCAAAAACATCAATTAAACCTCAACAACATCCAGACAACAATTATACAGACAAATATACGATTATAACTCATTCTAATAGCTCTAATTTATCAAGATTTCTCATAAAAACTCAACCTAACTCAAAACCCCAAAAACCCCTAAACTCATACCATTCTAATCCATTCATATTCCAATTCCTATACATTTATCATAGATTATGAAAACTCCCCATACCTTAGAGAATTTCGACGCTTTACACTCTTCTCTGGGGTTCTCCACAGCCTCCTGACTCTGAGCTTCTCCTTTCTTCAGAGCACTTCCCAAACACGATAGAAAACAAAATATGAGAAACTGATCGTATTCTCTTCTTTGGATATATTATCCCAGTTTAGCCTTTTCCCATCTTACCCTCATAATTTCACAAAAGACTACCTTACCCTTTTCTTTAATATATTTTTAATAATAATAATAATAAAATAGCATAATAAAACACTATTTATCCTTATTATATAAAAATACTCATTTTCTCCAAAATTCTCAAAATAATCCAAACTCTCCAATTTTTCTAAATTAATTAAATAAATGATTAAATAGTTAAATTTAGATTTTAGGGGCGTTACAACTCTCCCCTACTTAAAGAATTTTCGTCCTCGAAAATTACCTGAAGTAAGAAGAGTCGGATACGACTCCCTCATCTGATCTTCCCGGTCCCAAGTCCAATTTTCTCCAGCTGGTCCTCCCCACAATACTTTCACTAAAGCAATTTCTTTACCTCGAAGTCGCTTCAATTCTCTACCATCAATCCTCAATGGTAAAGCTTCAACCGTCAGATTATCTCTCACCTGAACATCATCTATATGAATTACATGCGACGGGTCTGGAATGTACTTCGTCAACTGTGATACATGGAATACATCATGTAAATTCGCAAGAGAGGGAGGTAAAGCCACTCGATAGGCCACTTCCCCTATCCTCTGCATAATCTGATACGGACCGACGAAACGTGGAGTGAGCTTTCTGGACTTCAAAGCTCTTCCCACACCAGTCATAGGAGTAACTCTTAAGAACACGTGATTTCCCTCTTTGAACTTAAGTGCTTTCCTTCTCTTATCATGATAACTCTTTTGACGACTCTGCGATGTTTTCATCCTTTCCTGAATCATTTTTATCTTTTCAGTTGTTTCTTGGATAATCTCTGGCCCAAGCACCAAACTCTCTCCTGACTCATACCAACATAATGGAGTACGACAACGTCTACCATACAACGCCTCATACGGAGCCATCCCGATACTAGCATGAAAACTGTTATTGTACGTAAACTCGACCAACGGCAAATGACTATCCCAAGACCCTCCTTGATCTAATACACAAGCTCTAAGCAAATCTTCTAAAGATTGGATTGTTCTCTCCGTCTGACCATCCGTTTGAGGGTGATAAGCAGAACTCATCCTCAACTTAGTACCCAAAGCATCCTGCAAACTCTTCCAAAACCTCGATGTAAACCGCGGATCTCTATTCGATACAATGCTTGAAGGTATACCATGCAACTTCACAATTTCCTCAATATAAATCTCAGCTAACCTTTGCATGGAATGGTTAATCCTCATCGGCAAGAAATGTGCCGACTTAGTTAACCGATCAACAATTACCCAAATCGAATCATTACCTCTAGCAGTCTTAGGTAACCCAGTCACGAAATCCATGGAAATACTATCCCATTTCCACTCAGGAACATTCAATGGTTGCATCATACCTGAAGGTCTCTGATGTTCTATCTTTGACTTCTGACATGTCAAACAAGCATATACAAATTCAGCAATGTCTCTTTTCATACCCGGCCACCAAAACAACCTGCGTAAATCCTGATACATCTTCGTAGCACCAGGATGAATACTCAGTCGACTCTTGTGCCCCTCTTCTAGAATACTCTTTTTAATTCCTGCAATATCCGGAACACATACTCTATCTCGGAATCTTAAAACTCCATCTTCATCAACTCGAAAGTCACCTGCATTACCTTGATCAACCAACATCAATTGGTCAACTAATTTCAAATCAGATTTCTGACCTTTACGAATCTCTTCCAAAATCTCACTAGTCAGCTTTAACATTCCCAATTTCACACTATCAGCAGTAGTTTCACACAACAAGCTCATATCTCTGAATTGCTCGATCATTTCTAATTCTTTCACCATAAGCATTGAAATATGTAACGACATCCTACTCAAAGCATCAGCCACAACATTTGCCTTACCCGGATGGTAATTTAAATCAAAATCAAAATCTTTCAATAATTCAAGCCATCGTCTCTGTCTCATATTTAACTCTTTCTGATCAAACAAGTATCTTAAACTTTTGTGATCACTGAATACTTCAAATTTTGAACCAAACAAGTAGTGCCTCCAAATCTTAAGCACAAACACCACAGCTGCTAACTCTAAGTCGTGAGTAGGATAGTGTAAACACCCCAAATTTGCCCTCACCCATTCACCATGGCTTGTGATCATCTCATATGCATAAACACAGTCATATCATCTCACATCTCATTTTTAAGTCATCTGCACTTAGGGTTTGTGATCTGAGCAATCCCAATGCTTCTTGAGCCATTCCAAAGGCCACCAATCAACTCAAAGAGGTCCATGTGTGTTCTTGTATCATGTTACATCCTCACAAAGTCCAAATTGCAGAGGAATCACAAGAACTAGGGTTTGAGTGGATGCAGAGCCAGGATGAACTGCACAGTTGACTGAAAATTAGGGTTTTGGTTTCAGAGGCCATAACTCCAAATTTTTTGGTCATTCTTGTTTCCATTGATCTCTATATGGTATAGGGAGTGTGCATATCAATTTTCATGAAGAAATTCCATGGGGAAGTCATCTGATCAAGAGTTGACTTTTCAGACAAGTCAGTGCAAAATCAGGGCATCTGAGGCCCCCAATGACCCAACCAATGGTTGATCTTCATCATTTTGAGTGTATATGATCTTTATTTGATCATGGAAGAAGGTTGAAGTTCATAAAAATCAAGAATTTGGAGTTTTTGCAAATGTTGACTTTTTGGGCATAGTTGACTTTTCAAGAATGCACCATTTTAGGTCAATTTTCAAGCCTTGATTCATGATCCAAAAAGGCTTCAAATGGAAAAACTTTGGTCATGAAAGTTGTAGATCTCATCTTTCCCTTTTCAAAAAGTACAAGAACATGATCAAATTCTTCTTGGATCAAAAGTTATGACCATGCAAAGTTGCCAAAAATCACTTATTTTCAAGTTATGCACCAAGTGGAAATTTTGCAAAGTCTTGGATCAAAACACATTGCAGCCTCTAGTTCACTACAAACCATTACACAAACATTTCCCTAAGTCATAAAATCAGATTTTTGATCAAGTTTGCCCATGGTTTAGTTCATGTAACTTGAATTTTTCACATGTGACCCAAAAGCTAGCCAACTTGCAAAAACCACTCATTTCACTTCCTACAACTTATGACATTGGAAGCTGACTTTGGCTAGCCTCTCCCTCACCTTTTGTTGCGCCAGCCATGCTTTGTCCTTGCCTAGATTTGGAGCCATGCCCTATCTTACACAAAAGTGGTTTTTGAGCAAAAAGTGATCTACCAATCCATAAAGCACAAGTCACATCAGCCAGCCAATCAGAATTGTTTATGATTTCAATTTGCAAGTTGAACATAACACAAGCCAAGGCTGAAACACACACACTCACCACTTTCACAAAAACCTTCCACATTGCAACTTGCTTCGAATCTGCTTAGACAGCCATCAAACACCCAAGCAACCTTCATCAATCATCTCACCACACTCCATAGGCCACCCAGCACCCAAAGCACAAGCCTAAAACAGCCAAGAAATCCCACTGCCATTTCTTACTTCAGTTTGCAAAAACTTTCGAATCTTCCATCCTAGCTCACAAACACACAAACCAATACCACAAATCTTCTCTACACACTGCATAGACCTCAAACAACCCATCACCATGACCTGAGAGTGCCTGAAACTCCATTGCCATTGTTGAGCAAGCTTGAGCAGAAGCTGTCGAATCTCCCTATCCAGCCAGCATAAATTGTTTTTGAGCATTCAAACATCATCTGGGGGCCAAGAGGAGCAGCTTGCACTGAGGGAAGTGGCCAGAAAGTTCCAAAACTGAAAGCTCCAAATCTCAGGTAGCTCGAAAATAATTTTTCCAGAAATCATTTCTTTTGTTACAAACTTGTTCTTCATGATGCACTGATCATTCTGGTACCTTTAGTTTTTGAAATGGTTGCGTTTTGAGCATTTAATTTGTTTCTGAAGCTTACGAACCCTAGTTTTTCTTTCCTTCGATTCAGATGATTTAGGAAGAATAAATTTGTTTTGAGAGAGGGGTTTGGTTCGTGAGAGGATAAGGATCGTTTCCCTGGTCTTAGACTTCATTTTTGTAACGTTTTGAGGAAGTTGGGTGATTCTCAGGTGAGAGCTGGCCGGAGAAGACGACCGGAAGTCTTCTCCGGCCACCTGAATGTGATTAGGGCTTAATCCAGTCATTAATGTCAGTTTGAATTTAGGCCATAGGATGCGTTGACTCCCTTGACTTCGCGCGCAGATAGAAGGCCAGGATCACTTTAATTAGCCCTAATCCACGTGTTAGGGTTAATTAATCATAATTTATTTAATTAAATCAGAAACTGTGTGGACCCTTGGATCTGGCGCGTGGTCAATCCATTTAAACCCAGGATCAATCTCATCCGTCCTTTTGTTTGACTTTCATTTTATTTTATTTTAATTCATTTTCTTTTCAATTAATTTGCACATTTATTTTAAAATAGCAGAAAATTTATAAAAATTATGAAACTTTTTCTTTAAGGTTTTATTAATTTTTATGACACAAAATATTTTTATTTTACTTTTTATCATTAAAAAAGTATTTTTAAATATTTAAAAGATTATTTTAATTGATTAATGGGAATTAATTAATTAAAAATACTTTTAGGTATTTAAAAATTACAAAAAAATTCATGAAATGTTCTAAGACATTTAGAAACATTGTCCAACCTTCAAACCAAATTTCTTTTTTGATCTTGATGCATTTTAAGAATTTTTCATGGAATTAAATCATATTTTGTGCATTATTTTGATCATATGTTTGAAAATTCATTTCTGCCTATTGGTGAAGGTTGAGACATTGATTCTTCTTGCATTGTTTTCCATTTAGCATGTACTTTCAAGGATAAAAAGGCCATGAATTGATCTTGCATTTTCTAATTGATTGGCATTTCTTTTGTTAAGAACCCTAAAAAACCCTAATAACTTGCAAAAATCATAACTTGAGTTTGGTTGAGAGTTGAGAGCTCCCCTTTGGGCAGTGGTTCATTGTAGGTTTAGGGTTTCTTTGGGTACCATTTTCCATTTTTTATCTTGAGGTTTGCTTCTGTTTTGGGTTTTGGTTTGATGTTTGTTTCATGAACCCTAATTTGGGCTTTCATTTGCATCCCTCTTGCACTTCCTTGCATAACTTGACTTGTCATTGCATCTTGTGTATTCTCATGATTCATTTGACATCTTAAGACATGTATGAAGCATCATTGATCATTGCATTACATGTTTGCCATGTCATTTGTCTTGTATGCTTCATAACATTTCATGCTTGCTCATGCTCCTTAGTTTGCATCATTTGCATTCATAATCTTGTATGAACATCTCCTTGTCTTGCCTCATGTTTGCAGCACTTCATAACATCATAATCATCATGTAATTGCTTCTGGTTTGGTCTAGCATCATACCATTTCATCTCATCTTGCCTTGCATTGCATTTCTTTCTAACATTTCAGGTGGTAAGTAAACTTGAGAAGTGAATTTGCCTTCACTTCTCATAACTTTTCTTTTCATCTTTCTTGCATACCTTGCTGCATTCTTACATGTGTTTGAGTTTGAGCTTGCTCATTCTTCTTCCCCCCACTTTCTTTCTTCAAGTGACTTGACTTCTTGAATGAAACAAGTCACTTTGCTTCTCTTGATCTTGTTCATCTGCTTCCTGGTGGCTTCCTTTGAAGATTGTTCTTGCAAACCTCACAAACTCTAGGGACTACCAAGCATGATAATGAATTAGGGTTTTGATTAGTATCCCCTCATAGTTTTTACCTTTGTGTCTCTCTTTGAGTTTTCTCTTCTCACCTCATAATCAGAGACTAAACCCTAAAGGTTTTAAGACTTTGTGATTAGGGTTATGCCTGCATCCTTCTCTTAGGATGGAGTGTATAACTTTAATCCTAAGTATTAAACCCTTAAGGTGTTTGAATCTCTTAATCAATCCATCTAATAATCATCAAGACATCACACTTGTAACTTGGGCCTTGCATTAGGGTTCTAATTCTTCCTTAATTGGTTAAGAAGGACTAACCCTAGTGTTAATGGACAAGTCCCCCTCAAGTTGTCTTACAAACAATAAAACTCACTTCATCATCATACCATCAATAAAATCCACTTAATCAAAGGCTTGTTTTGTCATGGGTTTAATCCCTAATCATGGATTGAGTTGAGGAGCTTTCCTCAGCTTAAACACCCTCATCTATTATCCTTCTATTAGGATGGTGTAATGAGCCTGTTTAATCCTTGATTATGGCTTAACCTCATTACTCAGCACTAAACAAAAATACCAAAAACATCTAAATAATCACAAGTAGGTTAATGATCTTAATCCTACACCAAAGGTGATTAAGTGTGAGAATCTGACTTCACACTTGAGGTATTCTCATTACCCCTAATCAGAGGGAAGATATGATGAGTTTACTAAATCCATTGGTTTAGGCTTAAGCTCATTAACTTATGACAAACTTTCAAAAGCAATAAAAGATTGAAAACACAAAAACAAACAATAATCGTCTCCTCCGGGATTCTTTTCTCATCATCTTCACTCATAAGCGAGAACTTGCTTCTTCCGTCTAATGCAAGACAGTTTGCATCTGTGCCAGACAGGTCATACACTTGAGCATAGACAAGCAAGCAGTTCACAAGTCAATCCTTTCAGTCTCTTTGGGTCGAACTACGGTGTTCTGACTTCCTCATTGCACGAGAGGATACGTAGGCATAACTTAACAGTTATCGAACAAAAGTCTCTGTATATTCCCCCTCTTTCCAGCTTCATTCTTTAGGCCTCATTATCATGAGCAATTCATTCTCATTCTTACACTGACACATCATTATACACTTCACTTCTTTTACACTGACACCTGTACATTCTTTTCCAGCTATTCTATACACAGATTGCACTGACACTACCCCTTTAAAACACAAATCTTTTAAGCGTGGATCCCGTCGAGTACGACGGACAATCTGGGTGCTAATACCTTCCCAGGTTGTAACCAACCCCCTTTCTCAGTCTCTCTGGTTCGCAACCGCCTTATCCATTCTTTTTCTAGGCTTATGCAGCATTGCCTTTCCTCCGGGATAAAAATGCCTAGCTGGCGACTCTTTTCATCCTCCAGTGAGTTCACGGCTGTGTGTTCTCACTGTTCCTCTCGCCGACCGTTCGCGCTTGTACCGGGATGCGAATCTTCGAGAGCGACAGCTTGGCGACTCTGCTGGGGAGCCTTATACTGCAACCAGGGCTTCTGGTTCTTTTTGTGGGTTCCTCCTAGCGCTTGTTTGATTTGTGTTTACTGGGGTGTTATGTGCTATCTGTGCTTGTATATTTGTTTTGTTTATTGCTTTATGTACAGTTGATTTATTGCTTTCTTTATAGCTTAATATTTTTCATACTGTCATACTGTGCTGGCTGGATCTGGTTTTCTTTGGTGGGTGGGTGTTTCATTGAGAGTTAAGGTCCTATACCTGGGACCTGAGTGACACCTAGGCTAGAGTGAATCATATTCTTTCCCATTCCATTTCGGTCTGGTGCGGGAATATGAAACACGGTTCAGATATGGGTTTCTTCTTGAGAACTCTGTGTTGCGGATTTCCTGCAATGCTAGGGCTATCTGGGAAGCCTGCTAAGTCTGGATGACCTTTTAGTATTGACCTTCAGAAACTGAGGTGAATTAGAGGAGGAACTGTTATGGTTATTGTAAACACTGTACCTCCGGGTTAGAAGTGTTTACACTTCTCATAACTGATCCAAGTCTGAGGATCCTTGTTCTAGATCACCACCTGTGAGGGGGTTGGGCTGGTTACAGGTTTGCAGGTACCTTGACCTCAGAATACCCTGTTATTTTGACTTTGTTAAGAGTGCTCCATGTTGGACAGTTCTTGTGATTCTAAAACCCTGGACATGTGGCTCTTTATTTGAGTCCCCTACCCTGGTTACTGGATTTATAGACCTCCAACTGGAATTCTTGAACACACATGGATCTATACCAAGGCAGTTAATCAGATCCGGCTCAGTCACAAACCCTTTGCATATCATCTGCATACATACTCATTGCATCATATTAACATGTGCTTATTTGTGTCTCAGGGTATCCACATTCATCTGGTTTTGGTTTTGACCCCATCTGCAGTTTTGACCTGTCTCCACCAGCACTTGCTTCAGCTTGTCAGCTATACTTCAGTTACCTGTACTAGCCAGCCAGTGGCCCACCTCTCAGCATCTTCATCAGCACTTATTCTACTCAGTCTTCAGTACTCATGGCTCCAAAGAAAAGCAACATCACCTATCATTTCTTCCAACCTGACTTATCAGACATCAGGAGAATCCAAACCCTGATCACTCCAGAGCACATACCTTTGTTCAGGGAGCATTATGGAGATATACTTGACTTGGTTATGGACATGGACCCATCTCAGAGGAGTTTGATCCACACCTGCATTCAGTTCTATGACCCCCCATTGAGGTGCTTCACCTTTCAAGACTTCCAGTTGGGGCCTCTGTTAGAAGAATACTCCTTTTTGATTGGATTGCCTATCAAGAGGGAAATCCCTTTCAATCCTGAAATGGTCTTTCCCAGCAATGGAGAGATAGCAAAAGCTTTGCACCTGGAGCCTGCCTTGATAGAGCAGCATATGACCTCTAAAGCTGGGATCCCTGGTTTTCATCTGGACTTCCTGATTTCCCAAGCTAGTCTGAAGGCCTCCCTGGGGGATTGGAAAGCTGTTTGTGCTTTGTTGGCTTTAAGTGTATATGGAATTGTGTTGTTTGCAGATGAGCCTCGATTCATCAGCAAGAATGCAATCCATTTGTTCATCCTGAAGAACCCAGTGCCAACCTTGTTAGGAGATCTCTACTACTCAGTGCATCAGAGGAATGAGAAGCAGAGGGGTAAGTTAGTGAGGTGTTGTGCTCCATTATTCCATGCTTGGCTTCTCAGGCATCTACCCAGGACAGATGCATTTCTAAATCCTCACCAGCAAAGCAACTGGGCTAAAAGACTCACTGTCCTAACTTCAGCAGACATCAGATGGTGTACTCAAAGCACCAAGGGCAGAGACATAATCACCAGCTGTGGACACTTTCCCAATGTGCCCTTGGTAGGGGTTAAGGGAAGTATCAATTACAACCCTCTGCTGTTCAGAAGGCAATTGGGCTATGCTCTGGTCCACGCTCCCAAGGTACAAGACTTGGTGGAGACCCTCTACTGCGAGAACAAGATTAGTCTGGCAACTGTTAGGCAAGCTGCCTGGGCCTGGGATCATGTTCAAACCAAGGGAATCACCATTCTGGGGAAGTGCAATAATGTGGCATCAGCCCAATATCATGAGTGGTCCCATGCCAGGGCCCAATTCTCCGGATTACCCTTCACCATAGAAGACATGCCTGAGTCATCTTCAGCACCACCCCCTGCCACTATCAGTTTGAAGGAGTTTGAAAGCTTGAAGGACAGAAATGAGAAGCTAACCCAAGCCTTGCAGAAGACCCTCCGGGAGAGGAGTGAAGGTGTGAGGGAGATTGAAAGATTGGAGAAGTTGAGAGTGGAACACTTGACTAAGATTGAGAAGTCTGGAGATTATATCAACAAGTCTAAAGCTGGTGAACAGATTCTGAAGAATGCTTGTAAAGAAGCCCAGTTCCAAAGAGCAAGAACAGACTTGTACTTGAAAGAGAGTCAGGCCAGGTGGGTCAGGATCACTGAGGCCCGTACTCTAGAAGACAAGAGAGTTCAGGACAAGATGGAGCAGATAGAAAAAGCCCTGGCAGCAGCCCAGGAGGAAATATCAGAACTAAAAATCAAAGCTAGAGTGAAGAAGTCCAAAGATCAAAGTCAGGACAAGAAGTTGACTGCAGCTGTTGCAACAAGAAACCTTCTCATCAGGAATCTCACGGAGCGCCCGGCTGATCCTGTGACCGAAGCACTTCTTAAGGAAGTTCGTGAGGATGAGTTTGGCCTCGGAGTTTGATCATTTGCTTGTTGTTGTTTCTTTCCATGTACTTTTGCTTTTTGTGATGTATTTTGACCCCTTAGAGGGCTTGTGTTGTAAAAAGAACAATTTGTATTATTTCACCTTTGTAATATATTTGTATTGGTTTCCATCTGAGTTCACTTCAAAAGCAACTTCAGCAGCATCACCTTCAAGGGTCTGGAAGGGTCAAAACTGAAGACCAAACCGGATACCTTGAGAGCGAATAAGCATAACTGCATTGCATGCTAACCTTTTGTTTGTTTTGTAGGTTTTGTTTTATTGCTACTAACCTCTGTTGTGATGTTCAGGAATTATTGCTCGCCGCCGGGTATTTCCTCTCAACAGGCCACACAGGTACCCAACTAGAAACAACCTTCCGGGGATCCAGATGGATCAGATGCAACAAGACCTTACGGAGGTCAGAAACCAGATGGCCAACGAAAGGTTGGAGATGAGAACCCAGATAACGCAGTTCATGGAAGTGATGAACAACTTAGCACAAAGCCAGGAGAGGCTCAGGGCTTTGGTGGAAGGGAGGAATCAAGATGAACCTCATGTGGGGACTGCAGGCACAAGTAATAATGAAAGGGTGCAACCACATGTTAACCCCCCTGTGTTTGGTCCACATCTACATCCTGAGATCAATATTCCGGCAAATGTTCAAGGAACAGCCACTGCAGCCAGAGTACTTCAAGAAGATCCTCAGGAGGACCAATTTACAGTCATGGGTGCTGGAGAGGAAACTTATGATAGGAGATTGGAAGAAATAGCTGAGAAGTTAAGGTCCTTAGAATCTCAAAATTCTTTGGGTTTTGACGTGATGGATATGGGCTTAGTAGACGGGGTTAGGATTCCCCACAAGTTCAAGCCTCCATGTTTTGAAAAGTATAATGGGACTTCCTGTCCCCGAACTCATCTGCAATCTTTTCTCGGAAGATTAAAAGCTTATACCATGGATGAGAAATTGTGGATGTTCTATTTTGAAGATAGTTTGACTGGAGCATCAAGGGAGTGGTATTCCCATTTGACAAGAGCAACTGTAAGATGCTGGAAGGACCTGGCAGAGGCCTTCATCAGACAGTATCAGTATAATCTGGATATGGCGCCCAATAGGACCCTTCTAATGGGGATGTCACAATCATCAAGGGAGAGCTTCAGAGAATATGCTCAAAGATGGAGACAGCTTGCTGCTGCTGTCCAGCCACCAATGTCTGAAAGAGAGATGGCTGATATGTTCATGAATACTCTTCAGGGAACCTATATTGATAGGCTAGCTGCCTTCTCCTCCACCAGCTTTGCAGATGTTGTCATAGCCGGGGAGAGAATTGAAAGCCTATTGAAAATGGGTAAAATTTCTGATAATGGTGCTAGTTCGTCCAGTGGAACGAGAAAGCCTTTTGTAGGCCCGAGAAGAACTGGCGAGACCAATGCCATCCATTCAAGCAGAGGTAGGCCCCAATATGTTCAGAGGTCAATAGCAGCAGTCACTATCCCTGCTCCAGCTCATCCTCAGCCCGTCCATCAACCTCCGCAACAAAACTTCCAACAGCAACCTCAGTATCATCAGAATCAATACCCTCCAAGAAACAACTACAACAACAACACCAACAACAATCAACAGAGGCCATTCCAGCAAAGGCCATCCCAAGCTAACAGAGTGATCGACCCGATCCCAATGCCGTATGCTACCTTGCTGCCACAACTTCTGAAACTCAACCTGGTTGAGCTAAGAACGTTGGCACCTCCGGATCCCAACAGTCTGCCAAGAAACTATGACTCCAATGCTAGGTGTGCTTTTCATTCAAACGCACCTGGTCACAGTACGGAAAAATGCAGGGCTCTGCATATGAAGGTACAAGACTTGGTAGACTCCAAGGCTCTAAATTTTGCACCTCCGCCCAATGTCAATAAAAACCCTATGCCAAACCATGGTGGTCCCCGAATTAATGCTATTGAAGAAGACCAACCGTCTTATTTAATAACTAGTGTGGATCAGATCAGGACACCATTGGTGGAAATCAAAGCTCAACTCCGTGAAAACCAAATATTTCCGGGGTGTGAACTAGGGTGTCCCTATTGCAATATTTCATGGAATGGGTGCGAGGACCTGAGGAATGGCATTGACAGCCTTATTCAGAGTGGCCTGCTACAGATCACTACATCATTTCCGACAAATCCAGCAACTTCATCAACAACGGTTTCAGATCCTCCTACAACTGCAGCAAC
This sequence comes from Lathyrus aphaca, assembly GCA_963966055.1. NCBI lineage: Eukaryota > Viridiplantae > Streptophyta > Magnoliopsida > Fabales > Fabaceae > Lathyrus > Lathyrus aphaca. The sequence goes on from OZ014525.1 coordinate 300,236,449, forward strand.
TATTGTTCCCGATAATTCAGCAACATCAACAAGTACTTCGTCTGTCCTTCCAAATGATCAGATTTCAACAGTTTCTCCTGCTACAACTTCAGCTTCATTCCATTTCGAATCTCCATCAGCAACAACAACAGTTCTTCCAACAGAACCTCCTACAACACCAGCAATCAATCATGAAGATGTCTCCACTGTTACCATATTCTACGATCCAAAAAATAACTCCGCCTACCATTCGGAGGGTGCTGCTCCTACTAGAGCACCAGTTACAATATTTTATGATCCGCAAACAATAACAGTCCCTTCAGCAGCAGCAATCAGTCCAGTTACCGTCACGGTGCCTGGACCAGTACCATATGAAAGCAATAGGGCCATCCCTTGGCACTATGGCTCTGACGTGTACTGTGAAGGGAAAAGAATCACTCTTGAAACAACAGCACCTGCACCACAAGTAGATAATGTGGGCGGAGGCGGAGGCTTCACTCGAAGCGGACGTCTCTTTGCTTCACAAGTTCAAAGACCTACTGCCGAAGCAGAAGCTGCTGCCAAGGCAAAAGGAAAAGGCCCGGTGCAGGAAGATCCAGCTGCCAAAGAAGCCCTGAAGACTCCATTTGATCAGGAAGTTGATGAGTTTATGCGGATCATCAAAAAGAGTGATTACAAAATTGTGGATCAACTTCACCAGACGCCATCCAAAATCTCTATCCTCTCACTGCTGATGTGTTCCGAAGCTCATCGGAATGCATTACTTAAAGTCCTGCACGCAGCTTACGTGCCCGAGGAAATTACTGTCAACCAATTGGAAACCGTGGTTGGGAATGTTACTGCTAGCAATGGGCTAGGGTTTACCAATTCTGACCTGACAGTGGATGGTCGCAATCACAACAAAGCCTTGCACATAACCGTGGAATGCAAAGGAGCTGTCCTTTCTCATGTGCTGGTGGACACAGGTTCTTCCCTGAATGTCTTACCAAAGAAGGCTCTGGTGAAGCTTGAATATGATGGACTGGCATTGAGACCCAGCAACCTGGTGGTACGAGCCTTCGATGGTTCGAAGAGATCGGTTCTGGGAGAGATTGAGCTGCCCGTGACAATTGGCCCGCAGACCTTTAAAACTATCTTTTATGTGATGGACATTCAGCCCGCCTACAGCTGTTTGTTGGGTAGACCCTGGATTCACGCCGCTGGCGCAATAACGTCTACCCTTCACCAAAAGTTAAAATTTGAGTGGGAAGGCCAAGTTGTCACAATCTGTGGAGAGGAGGACATTTTTGTCAGCCACCTGGCAACCTATAAGTACATTGAAATGGATGGAGAAATCCATGAAACAATGAGCCAGGGGTTTGAAGCCTTGAATGTCAATGAAGCATCTGCTGTATCTGGTATTTCCATGTCATCTTACCAACAAGCCCGGAAGGTTGTTGAGGAAGGAACGGCCCTAGGCTGGGGCAAGGTCTTAGCTGTGGAGGAGAAGAAGGACAAATTTGGGTTGGGTTACAGACCAACTCAACATCAAGCAGAGGCTGCTGCAGAGCCTGGTTTTGTCAGTGGGGGGATGCTTACCCCCGATGCTATCAACTTTCTGGAAGACGAGCTGGAAGAGGAGCGCAATCTGGAGATTTGGATTCGTCCGAAGATCCCGGGGAGCAGTGTCTCGAACTGGTCTTCCCAGGAAATTATAAGTGTTACTCGAGCAGAGTAATTATTATTTCCTGTATCTTTTATAGCATGCATCAAAGTCTTGCATCTTGCCCAAGATGACAAGACTCATTTTGTAATCAGGGCCATCTGTACTTTTGTGCAAACAAGATTAAATTAATGAAATATCAGACAATCTTTTTGCAAACGAGTTTTTTTCTTTCCTGCTCACTGTTTTTCCATTTTTCTTTTTGTACAAAAATAAATGGCGGTGTTTTCAAAATGATAATTTCATTTCACCTTTTTCTAAAGCAAGATAAAATCAATCACTAAAATGAACCAACTTAACCCTTGCAGAGAGTGCCTTCCTGACAGCACCGACAACAGCACGGCTATGACATCGTATGACTTTGGCAATCCGATCAATCAAGCTGATGAAGGGGTTGATGAAGAGTATGAGCTTCCTGAAGAGCTAGCCAGATTGTTAAGACAAGAGGAAAAGGTCATTACTCCTCACCAGGAGGAGGTTGAAGTGATTAATCTTGGTACAAACGAAGACGTGAAAGAGGTTAAAATCGGGGCCTGCCTGCAAGACTCAGTGAAGAGACAACTGATAGATCTGCTTCAAGAGTATGTTGATGTGTTTGCTTGGTCGTATCAAGATATGCCAGGGTTGGATACCGATATAGTTGTACACAAGCTGCCTTTGAGGGAAGAATGCCCACCGGTCAAGCAGAAGCTGCGCCGTACTCGTCCAGACATGGCTATGAAAATCAAGGAAGAGGTACAAAAGCAATGGGACGCCGGGTTCCTTGCCGTAACTAGCTACCCGCCGTGGGTTGCTAACATAGTACCTGTGCCTAAGAAGGACGGCAAAGTAAGAATGTGTGTTGATTATCGGGATCTGAACAGAGCCAGCCCGAAAGATGACTTCCCATTACCTCACATTGACGTATTGGTGGATAACACGGCTCAGTTCTCGGTATTCTCCTTCATGGATGGATTTTCAGGATATAATCAGATCAAGATGTCACCTGAAGACATGGAGAAGACAACATTCATCACACCCTGGGGCACGTTCTGCTACAAAGTGATGCCATTCGGACTGAAGAATGCTGGTGCCACATATCAACGGGCTATGGTGACATTATTCCACGATATGATCCATAAGGAAATCGAGTGTTATGTGGATGACATGATTGCCAAGTCCCTTACAGAGGAGGATCATCTGGTGAATCTGCTCAAGTTATTCAAGCGTCTGAGAAAATACCAACTGAAGTTGAACCCCAATAAATGCACATTCGGGGTGCGATCCGGTAAGCTGCTGGGATTTATTGTAAGCGAGAAAGGGATTGAAGTTGACCCTGATAAAGTCAAAGCCATCCAAGAGATGCCTGCACCGAAAACCGAGAAAGAGGTTCGAGGGTTCTTAGGTCGATTGAACTACATCTCACGGTTCATATCTCACCTCACGGCAACCTGTGAACCCTTGTTCAAGCTGTTAAGAAAGGAACAAACGGTCAGGTGGAACGAAGATTGCCAGAAAGCTTTTGACAAGATCAAGGAGTATTTGCAAGAACCTCCGATCCTTATGCCGCCAGTTGAAGGAAGACCTCTGATTATGTACTTGACAGTATTAGAAGAGTCAATGGGGTGTGTGCTGGGCCAGCATGACGAGTCTGGTCGAAAAGAGTATGCAATATACTACCTAAGCAAAAAGTTTACCGACTGTGAACAACGTTATTCACTGCTCGAGAAAACTTGCTGTGCTTTAGCGTGGGCTGCTCGCCGACTGAGACAGTATATGTTGACCCACACTACCTTACTAATCTCAAAAATGGATCCAGTTAAGTACATTTTCGAGAAGCCAGCTCTTACCGGACGGGTTGCAAGATGGCAGATGATTCTCACAGAATATGACATACAGTACACATCTCAGAAAGCCATCAAGGGCAGTGTACTATCTGAATATCTTGCTGAGCAACCCATTGATGATTACCAGCCAATGAGGTTTGACTTCCCTGATGAAGACATCATGTTCATTAAAGCAAAAGATCACGAAGAGCCTATTCACACTGAAGGGCCTGACCCGGAAGAAGAATGGATTATGATGTTTGATGGGGCTGTTAACATGAATGGCCGTGGTGTTGGTGCAGTACTCATTACACCTAAAGGAGTTCACATGCCTTTCTCGGCAAAACTCACTTTCAACTGCACTAACAACGAAGCTGAATACGAAGCTTGCATTATGGGCCTTGAGGAAGCCATTGACCTCAGGATCAAGACATTGACCGTATTCGGAGATTCAGCTTTGGTGGTCAATCAAACCAACGGGAAATGGTACACCCACCAAGATCATCTAATACCTTACAGGGATTATACAAGGAGGTTATTGACTTTCTTCACAACAGTCAAGCTTGAGTATATCCCTCGGGACGAGAATCAGTTTGCGGATGCTCTTGCTACCATTTCGTCCATGATCAAAGTTCAAACTGCCAACTTTGTACCTCAGATATCAGTGTCGAGACTTGATAGACCAGCATATGTATTTGCAGCAGATATTGCTAAAGATGGTAAGCCTTGGTTCCATGACATCAAGTGCTTCTTGGAGGATCAAACATACCCACCTGGGGCATCTTCCAATGACAAGAAGACCTTGAGAAGGCTTGCTGGAAGTTTCTTTCTGAACACTGATGGGTCTTTATACAAGAGGAACTTTGATATGGTACTCCTCCGATGTGTTGACAAGACGGAAGCAGATTTGCTGATGCATGAAGTGCACGAAGGATCCTTTGGTACCCATGCTGGAGGACATGCAATGGCTAAGAAATTGCTAAGATCAGGCTATTATTGGATCACAATGGATGCAGACTGTTGTGCCTATGCCAGAAAGTGTCATAAATGCCAGATCTACGCAGATAAAGTGCATGTGCCTCCGAATCCTTTGAACATCATGTCTTCACCATGGCCCTTTGCCATGTGGGGCATTGATATGATTGGCAAGATTGAGCCAACTGCTTCAAACGGCCACAGATTCATCCTGGTCGCCATCGACTATTTCACCAAGTGGGTTGAAGCAGCCTCCTATGCAAACGTCACTAGGCAAGTGGTAGCCAGATTTCTGAAAAGAGATATCATCTGTCGGTACGGAGTACCCGAGCGAATCATTACTGATAATGGTTCCAATTTAAACAACAAAATGATGGCAGAGCTGTGCCGGGACTTCAAAATCCAACATCACAATTCTTCTCCCTACAGGCCAAAGATGAACGGCGCTGTTGAGGCAGCAAATAAGAATATCAAGAAGATTGTGCAGAAGATGGTAATCACCTACAAAGATTGGCATGAAATGCTACCGTTTGCCTTGCATGGGTACCGCACGTCAATCAGAACGTCCACTGGGGCAACACCTTATCAGCTTGTGTATGGTATGGAAGCAGTCCTACCTGTTGAAGTTGAACTACCCTCGTTACGGGTATTAATGGATGTTAAACTGAGTGAAGCAGAATGGGTTCGGTCCCGATTCGAACAATTGAGTCTGATTGAAGAGAAAAGATTGGCTGCAATTTGTCATGGGCAGTTATATCAGAAGAGAATGAAGAAAGCCTTTGATCAGAAAGTCAGGCATCGAGAGTACCAAGTAGGGGATCTTGTGCTGAAAAGAATCCTCCCTCCTCATACAGACCACAGGGGCAAATGGACTCCAAACTATGAAGGACCATCCGTTGTAAAGAAAGTTTTCTCTGGTGGGGCACTGATGCTCAGCACCATGGATGGTGAAGATTTCCCGTCCCCTGTGAATTCAGATGCAGTTAAAAAATACTTCGCATAAAGATGACCCGCTGGACATAAAAACAGAATGTAAGTCCAGGCAAAAATAGGGCATCCCGGCGAGTCAGAAACAGAATAAAAGACTCGGGCAAAAATAAGGGAAATAAATGAAAAAAGTGTACACCCGCTGAGTTGAAAAGCCGCATTGGACAGCTCAGGCAAAAATGGGTATCCCGATGGATCGAAAACCCGAAAGGGCGATCCATGCAAAATAAGGGAATAAGCGAACAACTGCATTCTGAATTCGTCTGTATCACCTACAACTTGGTAAGCTCCAAAGGATCAAGCTTCAATCAGAATCGACTCTCTCCGGAAAGCAAGACGAGAAGAACGCCATTGCCATACGAGTCATAGCAGAAGAGGAAGCTTCTTAAAGCGTCGTCAGCATCGCCAGCACTTTATTTCTCAATTTGTAACAATCTCCTCATTTCAGGAGATATGTTTCTTTGACTGTATCTCGCCAATTCAGGGCACAGGAATTAATAAAATCAGATTTTCAGTCATGTTTCGTTTTACATTTATGTTTTGCAAAGAGTTGTCTGATATCTCTAAAAATACAGTTGCATGAGTACAGATGCTTTTCTCTAAAAATAAAACACATGCTTACAGGGAATGTGATTACTCTCGAAAGTACTTAACTCCTATGACGGAATCCAGTAAAGGATACCTCGGGACCCTTTTGTGCGTTTCCTTATCTTTGCAGGATTGCAGGTATCTAGAACGCAACCTGGGGCATGCAAGTTACGTCTCAGCAAACTGGCGAATCATTATCAACTCACATGGCACTGGGGGGTGCCCACTTCCCCAGCAAGGTTGCCAAATCAAGATATCAGCATCCGAAATGCTCTATCCCCAGCTGATCTGCTTCTTGTTGCTGTCCCCAGCTGAGTTGCATCTCATGGTTCCCCAGCTGAGTTGGCCACTCATTACTTATCCCCATCAGAATGGGCAGGTATCACAGAAGATGCCCATATCCCTGGCTGAGTCAAGAAGCCACCGTAACAGAATTTCTAGGGAGGTCCTTCAGTGATGCCTCTCTCTTTCCCCAGTCGAGTTGCCATTTCATCCTCAGCTGAGTACGGAAGTCGGGGAATCATCTCCCCACAGAGCCTCAGCCCCTATCCGGAGGAGCAACGCGCATAGAAGATCACAACAGAGTGAAGAAAGCTTCTACAAACCCCAGCTGGGTCCCGTATTATAAGGATGTCAACCAGTGACCTATATCCCCAAGCAAATATCCTCTTATTGGATCTACCAATGATCTCATCCCCAACTGGGATGTTCACTTCAAGCAGATCAACCAGAGATCTTCGCAGCAACGGGATCCGAATCCCGGATCTGTGCCTCTTTGCATAATCATAGCATTCACATCATATTATCCCCTCAGAGCGTAGCATTCCGTCTAATACGGAGCATTACGGCAAAAATCAAATACATAGCATAATCATAAGCCATGTTCTGAATTAACACCTGTGGATAATAAACCGTTCATACGAAAATCCCCACCAAAGCCTCAGCAAAAGCAGTTGCCTCTCCAATCACCAAACACCAGTATAAATTTCTGACACCCGTCCGTATCATCACTCCCCAGTAAAATCGCTGGAACACTCTTTATAACAAAATCACCCGTATTACAGATACTTCCTGGCACCCGTCCGTGTCATAACTCCCAGCAGAAAGCCAAAGACGTCCCCTTTGCACTCACATATACTTGTATATACATTTCCCTGACACCCGTCCGTGTCATATCCCCAGCGCAGTCACCTAGACTTTGTATATCAGATACTTGTTAATATTTTACTTTTCTCTCTTGACACTCGTCCGTGTCATTCTCCCCAACAGATAAACACTCATATTTATATACTCATACTACTCATGGTACACTTATACAGATACTCGTCCGTATCTTGCATACATCACCACTCATATCCCCACAGATTCGGCAATAGTCCTTGTTCTTTGTTAACCAGTTGGTACTCGTCCGTACCATCATCTCAGAACATTGCGTCTAGTGTTTGTTTCTACATGATACTCGTCCGTATCATAGTCTTAAGGATGCTCGTCCGCATCTTTAATCCATACACCGTGTCAAACACCTTTGTCTTCTTGAATATAGATACTCGTCCGTGTCTATTATTCCCCAGAAGAATCCTTTCAGATGCAACACTCGTCCGTGTTATTTGTTAACCAGTTGATACTCGTCCGTATCATCATCTCTGAACATGTGTCAGTTGGTTTCTACATGATACTCGTCCGTATCATAGTCCTAAGGATGCTCGTCCGCACCTTTAATCTATACACAATACCAAACACTTATACCTTTTGTTTCTTGGATGTAAACGCTCGCCCGTGTTTACCACTCCCCAGTAGATTGCCAACAAATTTTCTTTTTATCTAACACTCGTCCTGTGTTATGATACCTCTGAGAGCAGCCGTACCCTGCTGAGTGGTCGTCCTCCACTTCTTGATGGTCGTCCTCCATCTTGCTCGTCCGATGGCCGTCCCCATCGTTGACCTTTTCTATCCGATGGCCGTCCCCATCGTTGACTTTAGCAGCCGTCCCCTGCTAGGCGGTCGTCCTCCACCTTTTGATGATCGTCCTTCATCAATTTTATCCAATGGCCGTCCCCATTGTTGATGTTGGTTATCTAACACTCGTCCTGTGTTATGATAAACCTTGAGAGCAGCCGTCCCCTGCTGAGTGGTCGTCCTCCACTTCTTGATGGTCGTCCTCCATCTTGCTCGTCCGATGGCCGTCCCCATCGTTGACCTTTTCTATCCGATGGCCGTCCCCATCGTTGATATTTTCGGCAGCCGTACCCTGCCAGGTGGTCTTCCTCCACCTTTGATGGCCGTCCCCATCATATTTCTTTTATACCCAACAGAGCAGCCGTCCCCTGCTAGGTGATCGTCCTTCACCTTTGATGGCCGTACCCCATCATCTGTTTATTTCATTCATTCTTTAACCCGATGGCCGTCCCCGTCGTGGTCCCTTTTCCTTTTTTTAGCCCGATGGCCGTCCCCATCGTCGGTTACCTTTACTTTATGGAACTTGATGGCCGTCCCCGTCATGTTTCATTTGATCCCCAGAGAGCTTTATCTTGATGGCCGTCCCCATCATGATATTTTATTTTCCCCAGCTAGTCGGCCGTCCCCGTCTTAGCTTTACCTCATATCCCCAGCATGTCGGCCGTCCCCGTCATTGCTTTATACACTTTACCAGCATGTCGGCCGTCCCCGTCATCGCTTTGCTTCACATACCACCTTACCCAGCAGTCGTCCTCTGCTCGACGGTCGTCCTCCGTCGCCCATACTTTACAATATACTTTCTTTTCCTTTACAATCTATATCCCTTTTCTTTTTCATTCTGTGAGTGCAAATTTTGGATTGTCTTTGGTATTCAACCACAAGTTATCTTGTTTGGCCTGTTAAGCCGTCGCTTACAACCTGCACAGCTAACTCATGTTTGAATAGGGGCAGCTGTAAACACCCCAAATTTGCCCTCACCCATTCACCATGGCTTGTGATCATCTCATATGCATAAACACAGTCATATCATCTCACATCTCATTTTTAAGTCATCTGCACTTAGGGTTTGTGATCTGAGCAATCCCAATGCTTCTTGAGCCATTCCAAAGGCCACCAATCAACTCAAAGAGGTCCATGTGTGTTCTTGTATCATGTTACATCCTCACAAAGTCCAAATTGCAGAGGAATCACAAGAACTAGGGTTTGAGTGGATGCAGAGCCAGGATGAACTGCACAGTTGACTGAAAATTAGGGTTTTGGTTTCAGAGGCCATAACTCCAAATTTTTTGGTCATTCTTGTTTCCATTGATCTCTATATGGTATAGGGAGTGTGCATATCAATTTTCATGAAGAAATTCCATGGGGAAGTCATCTGATCAAGAGTTGACTTTTCAGACAAGTCAGTGCAAAATCAGGGCATCTGAGGCCCCCAATGACCCAACCAATGGTTGATCTTCATCATTTTGAGTGTATATGATCTTTATTTGATCATGGAAGAAGGTTGAAGTTCATAAAAATCAAGAATTTGGAGTTTTTGCAAATGTTGACTTTTTGGGCATAGTTGACTTTTCAAGAATGCACCATTTTAGGTCAATTTTCAAGCCTTGATTCATGATCCAAAAAGGCTTCAAATGGAAAAACTTTGGTCATGAAAGTTGTAGATCTCATCTTTCCCTTTTCAAAAAGTACAAGAACATGATCAAATTCTTCTTGGATCAAAAGTTATGACCATGCAAAGTTGCCAAAAATCACTTATTTTCAAGTTATGCACCAAGTGGAAATTTTGCAAAGTCTTGGATCAAAACACATTGCAGCCTCTAGTTCACTACAAACCATTACACAAACATTTCCCTAAGTCATAAAATCAGATTTTTGATCAAGTTTGCCCATGGTTTAGTTCATGTAACTTGAATTTTTCACATGTGAACCAAAAGCTAGCCAACTTGCAAAAACCACTCATTTCACTTCCTATAACTTATGACATTGGAAGCTGACTTTGGCTAGCCTCTCCCTCACCTTTTGCTGCGCCAGCCATGCTTTGTCCTTGCCTAGATTTGGAGCCATGCCCTATCTTACACAAAAGTGGTTTTTGAGCAAAAAGTGATCTACCAATCCATAAAGCACAAGTCACATCAGCCAGCCAATCAGAATTGTTTATGATTTCAATTTGCAAGTTGAACATAACACAAGCCAAGGCTGAAACACACACACTCACCACTTTCACAAAAACCTTCCACATTGCAACTTGCTTCGAATCTGCTTAGACAGCCATCAAACACCCAAGCAACCTTCATCAATCATCTCACCACACTCCATAGGCCACCCAGCACCCAAAGCACAAGCCTAAAACAGCCAAGAAATCCCACTGCCATTTCTTACTTCAGTTTGCAAAAACTTTCGAATCTTCCATCCTAGCTCACAAACACACAAACCAATACCACAAATCTTCTCTACACACTGCATAGACCTCAAACAACCCATCACCATGACCTGAGAGTGCCTGAAACTCCATTGCCATTGTTGAGCAAGCTTGAGCAGAAGCTGTCGAATCTCCCTATCCAGCCAGCATAAATTGTTTTTGAGCATTCAAACATCATCTGGGGGCCAAGAGGAGCAGCTTGCACTGAGGGAAGTGGCCAGAAAGTTCCAAAACTGAAAGCTCCAAATCTCAGGTAGCTCGAAAATAATTTTTCCAGAAATCATTTCTTTTGTTACAAACTTGTTCTTCATGATGCACTGATCATTCTGGTACCTTTAGTTTTTGAAATGGTTGCGTTTTGAGCATTTAATTTGTTTCTGAAGCTTACGAACCCTAGTTTTTCTTTCCTTCGATTCAGATGATTTAGGAAGAATAAATTTGTTTTGAGAGAGGGGTTTGGTTCGTGAGAGGATAAGGATCGTTTCCCTGGTCTTAGACTTCATTTTTGTAACGTTTTGAGGAAGTTGGGTGATTCTCAGGTGAGAGCTGGCCGGAGAAGACGACCGGAAGTCTTCTCCGGCCACCTGAATGTGATTAGGGCTTAATCCAGTCATTAATGTCAGTTTGAATTTAGGCCATAGGATGCGTTGACTCCCTTGACTTCGCGCGCAGATAGAAGGCCAGGATCACTTTAATTAGCCCTAATCCACGTGTTAGGGTTAATTAATCATAATTTATTTAATTAAATCAGAAACTGTGTGGACCCTTGGATCTGGCGCGTGGTCAATCCATTTAAACCCAGGATCAATCTCATCCGTCCTTTTGTTTGACTTTCATTTTATTTTATTTTAATTCATTTTCTTTTCAATTAATTTGCACATTTATTTTAAAATAGCAGAAAATTTATAAAAATTATGAAACTTTTTCTTTAAGGTTTTATTAATTTTTATGACACAAAATATTTTTATTTTATTTTTTATCATTAAAAAAGTATTTTTAAATATTTAAAAGATTATTTTAATTGATTAATGGGAATTAATTAATTAAAAATACTTTTAGGTATTTAAAAATTACAAAAAAATTCATGAAATGTTCTAAGACATTTAGAAACATTGTCCAACCTTCAAACCAAATTTCTTTTTTGATCTTGATGCATTTTAAGAATTTTTCATGGAATTAAATCATATTTTGTGCATTATTTTGATCATATGTTTGAAAATTCATTTCTGCCTATTGGTGAAGGTTGAGACATTGATTCTTCTTGCATTGTTTTCCATTTAGCATGTACTTTCAAGGATAAAAAGGCCATGAATTGATCTTGCATTTTCTAATTGATTGGCATTTCTTTTGTTAAGAACCCTAAAAAACCCTAATAACTTGCAAAAATCATAACTTGAGTTTGGTTGAGAGTTGAGAGCTCCCCTTTGGGCAGTGGTTCATTGTAGGTTTAGGGTTTCTTTGGGTACCATTTTCCATTTTTTATCTTGAGGTTTGCTTCTGTTTTGGGTTTTGGTTTGATGTTTGTTTCATGAACCCTAATTTGGGCTTTCATTTGCATCCCTCTTGCACTTCCTTGCATAACTTGACTTGTCATTGCATCTTGTGTATTCTCATGATTCATTTGACATCTTAAGACATGTATGAAGCATCATTGATCATTGCATTACATGTTTGCCATGTCATTTGTCTTGTATGCTTCATAACATTTCATGCTTGCTCATGCTCCTTAGTTTGCATCATTTGCATTCATAATCTTGTATGAACATCTCCTTGTCTTGCCTCATGTTTGCAGCACTTCATAACATCATAATCATCATGTAATTGCTTCTGGTTTGGTCTAGCATCATACCATTTCATCTCATCTTGCCTTGCATTGCATTTCTTTCTAACATTTCAGGTGGTAAGTAAACTTGAGAAGTGAATTTGCCTTCACTTCTCATAACTTTTCTTTTCATCTTTCTTGCATACCTTGCTGCATTCTTACATGTGTTTGAGTTTGAGCTTGCTCATTCTTCTTCCCCCCACTTTCTTTCTTCAAGTGACTTGACTTCTTGAATGAAACAAGTCACTTTGCTTCTCTTGATCTTGTTCATCTGCTTCCTGGTGGCTTCCTTTGAAGATTGTTCTTGCAAACCTCACAAACTCTAGGGACTACCAAGCATGATAATGAATTAGGGTTTTGATTAGTCTCCCCTCATAGTTTTTACCTTTGTGTCTCTCTTTGAGTTTTCTCTTCTCACCTCATAATCAGAGACTAAACCCTAAAGGTTTTAAGACTTTGTGATTAGGGTTATGCCTGCATCCTTCTCTTAGGATGGAGTGTATAACTTTAATCCTAAGTATTAAACCCTTAAGGTGTTTGAATCTCTTAATCAATCCATCTAATAATCATCAAGACATCACACTTGTAACTTGGGCCTTGCATTAGGGTTCTAATTCTTCCTTAATTGGTTAAGAAGGACTAACCCTAGTGTTAATGGACAAGTCCCCCTCAAGTTGTCTTACAAACAATAAAACTCACTTCATCATCATACCATCAATAAAATCCACTTAATCAAAGGCTTGTTTTGTCATGGGTTTAATCCCTAATCATGGATTGAGTTGAGGAGCTTTCCTCAGCTTAAACACCCTCATCTATTATCCTTCTATTAGGATGGTGTAATGAGCCTGTTTAATCCTTGATTATGGCTTAACCTCATTACTCAGCACTAAACAAAAATACCAAAAACATCTAAATAATCACAAGTAGGTTAATGATCTTAATCCTACACCAAAGGTGATTAAGTGTGAGAATCTGACTTCACACTTGAGGTATTCTCATTACCCCTAATCAGAGGGAAGATATGATGAGTTTACTAAATCCATTGGTTTAGGCTTAAGCTCATTAACTTATGACAAACTTTCAAAAGCAATAAAAGATTGAAAACACAAAAACAAACAATAATCGTCTCCTCCGGGATTCTTTTCTCATCATCTTCACTCATAAGCGAGAACTTGCTTCTTCCGTCTAATGCAAGACAGTTTGCATCTGTGCCAGACAGGTCATACACTTGAGCATAGACAAGCAAGCAGTTCACAAGTCAATCCTTTCAGTCTCTTTGGGTCGAACTACGGTGTTCTGACTTCCTCATTGCACGAGAGGATACGTAGGCATAACTTAACAGTTATCGAACAAAAGTCTCTGTATATTCCCCCTCTTTCCAGCTTCATTCTTTAGGCCTCATTATCATGAGCAATTCATTCTCATTCTTACACTGACACATCATTATACACTTCACTTCTTTTACACTGACACCTGTACATTCTTTTCCAGCTATTCTATACACAGATTGCACTGACACTACCCCTTTAAAACACAAATCTTTTAAGCGTGGATCCCGTCGAGTACGACGGACAATCTGGGTGCTAATACCTTCCCAGGTTGTAACCAACCCCCTTTCTCAGTCTCTCTGGTTCGCAACCGCCTTATCCATTCTTTTTCTAGGCTTATGCAGCATTGCCTTTCCTCCGGGATAAAAATGCCTAGCTGGCGACTCTTTTCATCCTCCAGTGAGTTCACGGCTGTGTGTTCTCACTGTTCCTCTCGCCGACCGTTCGCGCTTGTACCGGGATGCGAATCTTCGGGAGCGACAGATAGTTCCTCTCATGAACTCTTAACTGTCTAGAAGCATAAGCAACCACCTTATTATCCTGCATCAAAACTCCACCAAGACCCATCTTGGAAGCATCACAATAAACTACAAAGGACTCATCTGGATTCGGTAAGACCAACACTGGCGCGGTCGTTAATCTTTTCTTCAGTTATATGAAACTCTCTTCACAAGAAACATCCCACACATACGCTTGACCCTTCCTGGTCAATTGCGTCAACGGTAAAGCTATCTTAGAAAAACCTTCAATGAACTTACGATAGTAACCAGCCAACCCAAGAAAACTACGAATTTCTGTAGCTGACTTCGAAGTCTCCCAATGCAATACCGCATCAATCTTTGAAGGATCCACCGAAATTCCACCACTTGAAATTACATGGCCGAGGAAACTCACTTCCCTTAGCCAAAATTCACACTTAGATAATTTAGCAAACAATTTCTTTTCTCTCAACACTTACAACACAACTCTCAAATGCTCGGCATGTTCCTCTTCTGATTTAGAATATACCAAGATGTCATCTATGAAAACCACCACGAACTTATCAAGATACTCATGAAAGATTCTATTCATATATTCCATAAACACACCAGGCACATTAGAAACTCCAAACGGCATCACCGTATACTCATAATGCCCATATCTCGTCCTGAAAGCTGTCTTTGGAATATCATCAGCTTTAATTCGAATCTGATGTTAACCAGACCTCAGATCAATTTTACTAAAGACACAAGCACCTACTAGCTGATCCATCAAATCATCGATCCTCGGAAGTTGGTACTTATTCTTGATAGTCACTTTATTCAACTGTCGGTAATCGACACACAATCTCATACTACCATCCTTCTTCTTAACAAGTAACACCGGAGAACCCCAAGGAGAAACACTGGGTCTAATGAACCTCTTCTCTAACAATTCTTCTAATTGTTTCTTTAACTCATTCAACTCTGAAGCCGACATTCTATAAGGAGCCTTCGAGACAGGACTCGTACCCGGTACTAAGTCCACAGAAAAATCAATCTCACGTTCTGGTGGTAAGTCACTTATATCACCAGGAAACACATCTTGAAATTCACAAACCACAGGCAATTCTGCACTGACAGTCTTATCATCAACTTGAAATGAGGTAGACACTGCAAACATCAAAGCTTTATCTAAAACAAGTTCATCCACTTGTTTAGCAGATAAAAACATCAACTCACCATTCCCTTTCAAATCAGGGAACTGCACCGTCTTACTATAACAGTTAATATGAACATAATTGAATTCCAACCAGTTCATACCAAGGATAACATCGATTTGGTGTAATGGTAGGCACATCAAATCCATCACAAAATTCTTCTCGAAAATTGTCAAAGGACATTTCAAACAGACAAGCATGGTAGTCACAGAACCATTAGCAGGAGTCTCTATTATCATATTACCATTCATATTAGACAACTTTAAACCCAATCTATTAGCACACTCAAGAGAAATAAATGAATGTGTAGCTCCAGTGTCGATAATAGCAATCAACTCAATATTATTAATAAAACAAGTACCTCTGATCAAGTTGTCCTTCTTTGGAGCTTCTGAACCAGCTAATGCAAAAACTCTTCCAGCATTCTGAGTAGTAGCAGCATTCTTCTTTGGTTTCTGGCATTGGGTGCTGATATGCCCTTGTTCACCACAATTGTAACAGGTTGGGCCTTCATTAGGACAATCACTCACCTTATGCCCAAGCTTGCCACAACGGTAACATTTCATAACTCTGGTGGTACACACATCGGCCTTATGACCTACCTCTCCACACTTGTAACACTTAACAGGTACATTAGCGGCTCCCCTACTTTGCTTCTTCTCATCATATGCCTTCTGCTTCCCCTTATCACCAGTAGTCACATAAGGTTTTCCTCTATACTGACTCTTGCCTTTCTTCTCGCTCAGCTATTTATAGTGAGCTGACCGAGCTCGACTGTCCTCATCATAAATACGACTCTTATCCACCAACTCTGCATACTTGCGAATTTGTTGGCATCCAATTCCCTGCTTAATTTCAGGTCTCAGCCCATTCTCAAACTTAAGACACTTGGAAAGTTCAGCATCTGCCCTATTGTAGTGAGGACAAAACTTCACCAGCCTTTAAAATTTGGCAGCATACTCTGCCAAATTCAAGTTTCCTTGCTTCAGCTCAAGGAATTCTATCTCCAACTTACCATGAGCATCTTCCGGAAAATACTTCTTAAGGAACTCCGCCTTAAATACAGTCCAAGTCACCACAACAGCCTCATCCTCGAGACGCTGACGAGTATTATCCCACCAGTCTTCAGCTTCCTCTGACAACATATGAGTTTTGAATTGAACTTTCTGCGCATCAGCACACGTCATCACTCTGAAAATCTTCTCAATTGCCTTGAGCCACTTCTGTGCGCTCGCTGGGTCATGAGTTCCTTCAAACACATGTGGATTATTCCTCTGGAATTTCTCCAATGCACGAAACTCATCATGCGCATTGTTTCGAGCAGTAGTCTGAGCAAGAGCTGCAATAGCATCAGCGAGAGCACGCGAGTTGTTTCCAGCCATTCTGCACAACACTTACCACATCAGAAGAGAATAATCGTTAAATAAATAACGACTTGACAACTGACTGACAACAACAAGACTTGGCTGGACAGACCGACCTGCTCTGATACCACTAATGTAACACCCTTCTACCCCAAAACATAATATTTAAATAATATCAGAGTAATCATCAAAAAGGGTATTACATATCATCAAAATCAACACAACAGTGTCCTGTCCCGTAACACGGGTTAATCAACATCAAAATATCATAAACATTTCACAGCGGAATTTTACTCCATAATTCAAAACTTCATAAAAAATCATTTTCACCATCCTGAATTTAACATCATAAAATGGAAAACATTTGTCCAATAATAACATAACTGAAACAGTTAACAGAATAAAACCCATCCTAGTGTTACATGACACAGAGCAGGACACATAAACCATAACCACTTCTAAAGAACAATAAAGCACGCTCCGAGACTCATGAATTACTCCTATTGCACTGCATGACTATTCTTCGACATCTGCAAGTTACCCACGAAGGATGCAACATTTCCAAGCAGGCAGGGTGAGTAATAATAATATATCATAAACTTACAAGAATATAGAATCATAAATAAATTAGTACACATATCATGACATCGTCAACTTCAAAATTCAGCAACAACCACAACACTATCATAAAATAGATCAACACCAACACAGTCATGAAATTCATCCAAAATATGCAATTCTAACATCCTGATATGCAATATGCATGTGGTACCATTTTCATCATGAGATGGATACATGACCATCAACCCTCCACAAGGGAGCACACCATAATCATCGAGACATTTCAATCCACACAATGGGATTGAAGCAAATAAATAGGCCGAAGCCCCATCGTGAATGTTATGAAATGCAATGATGTGCTACATCGAAAAATTCACCAAAATAATTCGCATCATTCATTTCAATCAGCAAAACAACCATCAAATATTCATATATATCATCATGACATTACACCCTGAACACTGGTTTCCTAACCACTCTGACACATCAAGAATTAACCCGTACCCAGTAATTTATAAGGTAATTATAAGGTTATTTCACAAATTCATTTATCAAAAACTGTTGAATTTTTCTCGTTTATATTCATCAAAATAAAGTTCAGTTTGTACTCGTTCCGACGCTTCAAACGGAATGCGAATCGGACTTACGGTTTAAAAGATATGAATTTTTAAAGAAATAAAATTTGCTATCCCAACAGTGTTAACCGGTTAACCCATAGCGTTAACTGGTTAACGCCGACGAATTTCCAGAATTTCTCAAAAATTACAATGGTTAACCGGTTAACCCATAGCGTTAACCGGTTAACGCACGTTTTCCAGCAGTTCTCTGCTATACAATTGCAGACTGTTCCAATTCCAAAAAAAACTCCCAAAACCCCATTACGGATTTCACATCATAACACCCAAAAATCATTCAAAAACATCAATTAAAGCTCAACAACATCCAGACAACAATTATACAGACAAATATACGATTATAACTCATTCTAATAGCTCTAATTTATCAAGATTTCTCATAAAAACTCAACCTAACTCAAAACCCCAAAAACCCCTAAACTCATACCATTCTAATCCATTCATATTCCAATTCCTATACATTTATCATAGATTATGAAAACTCCCCATACCTTAGAGAATTTCGACGCTTTACACTCTTCTCTGGGGTTCTCCACAGCCTCCTGACTCTGAGCTTCTCCTTTCTTCAGAGCACTTCCCAAACACGATAGAAAACAAAATATGAGAAACTGATCGTATTCTCTTCTTTGGATATATTATCCCAGTTTAGCCTTTTCCCATCTTACCCTCATAATTTCACAAAAGACTACCTTACCCTTTTCTTTAATATATTTTTAATAATAATAATAAAATAGCATAATAAAATATTATTTATCCTTATTATATAAAAATACTCATTTTCTCCAAAATTCTCAAAATAATCCAAACTCTCCAATTTTTCTAAATTAATTAAATAAATGATTAAATAATTAAATTTAGATTTTCGGGGCGTTACATGACTCGTCTGGCTCGAGTGCTAACTGTCTTGTGTTAGAAGGAAGAAGAAAGTTCTCCTTTGTGAATAAGTGTGATGAGAGAAGAATCCCGAAGGAGACGATTATTGTTTGTGTTTTGTATTTTCAGTTTTGTTATTGTTTTTGGTGTTTTGCATAAGTTAATGAGCTTGAGCCTAAATCAAAGGTTGCAAACTCATTATATCCTCCCTGATTAGGGATAATGAGCCTACTTAAGTATGAGATAAGCATCTCGACTTAATTACTGTGATGATGTAGGATTAAGATCATTAACATACCTGTAATTACTTAGATGGTTTTGGGTTTTTGTTTAGTGTTAACTAATGAGTTTAATCTCTAATCACAGATTAGTGAACTCATTACACCATCCTAATAGAAGGATAATAGATGAGAACACTTAAGCTGAGGAAGATACCTCAACTTAATCTATGGTTAGAGATTAAATTCTTTATATTCCAAGCCTTTATTAAGTGTATTTTAAATAAGAGATGAGATTAAGAAGTGGATTTTAAGTTTGTAAGACAACTTGAGGGGGACTTGTCCATTAAACACTAGGGTTAGTCCCTCTTAACCATAAGGAAGAGTTAGAACCCTAATGTAAGGCCCAAGTTACAAGATGAAGTCTTGGTGATTATTAATGTGATTTGATTAAGAGGTTTAAACAAATTAAAGATTTAACACTTAGGATTAAATTTATACACTCCATCCTAAGAGAAGGATACAGGCATAACCCTAATTCCGAAGTCCTAAAGCTTTAAGAGTTTAGCCTTTAATTATTGAGATGAGAAGAGAGACTCAAGGAGACTCAAAGGTAAAGAGCTAAGGGGGACTAAACACAACCCTAAATATTATCATGCTTGGATATCCAATGGTTTGTGAGGCTTAAGAGAAAAGATCTTCAAGGAAGCCACCAATGGAAGAAACAGATGGAAGGAGGAAGAAGCAGAAGAATAAGTTACTTACTTCCTAAGAAGATAAGTAACTTAAATGAAGAAAGTGAGAAAGATGGAACATAAGTGAATTTGATTCACTTCAAAGACATGCAAAATGCACATGAATGAGATAAGAAGAAGTGGGAAGTGAAGGCAAACCCACCTCCCACAATAACTTACCAAAAGCTCCTGAAAAGTTAGTATGAATGCATAAGACATAAATCATAAAGAAATGAATTGAAATGAGATGAAATGACCAAAGTCAGAAGTGATTATGCAATGCAAATGGCATATGAGATGATGCAATGTCATACAATGTGCATATGGATGACCATACAAAGATGAGATGTCATGAAAGCATGCTTAGAAGCTTGAAAACACATGGATGTTTATGAAATGAAATGAATGCAACATATGGAACATGAATGAAGATATGATCAAGCAAGGTTCCATCATGTCCTAATATGTCTAAGATGACATATGAATGCTTGAGATGCCATGGCAAGTTTATGTGATGATGAATATGCAAGGTGAATGCAAATGAACATGAGAAATTAGGGTTTTATGGACATGTGAGATGCAAATGAACAAAACAGAAGCATGCAACATGATAAAAATTTGAAATCAAGCTCAAACAAACCCTAATCCCGTATTAGGTCACACCCCAAAGGAGAAGGTCAGAAGCTATTCCTATTGGAAGTTATGATTTTCCTAAGTTTTCTAGGGTTTTTGGATGATTCAAAAGGAAAAATGCAAGATAAATTCATGAGGAAAATATCATAGAAACGACATGCAATATATGAAACAATGCAAAAAGAATCAAGTTCAAACTCTTCTTGGTTAGGCAGAAATGATTTTTTCAAAGTTAAGGTTTAAAATTGTGATTTTAAAGACCCTTAATTCAAAGAAAATTGGGAAACTATGATCAAACCTAAAAAGAAATTTATATGAAGAGTTTGAAAATGTTTCTAAATGCATTGGGATGGTTCATGATTTTTTTGGTGATTTTTAGAAACCTAAATGCATTTTTAATTAATTAAAATACTTTAATTAATTAAAAATAACATTTAAATATTTTAAAAATACTTTTTATATGCAAAAAATAAAATAAAAATCATTTTCAGGTTTGAGAAAAATATTTAAAATCAGAATGCAAAGTTTCATATTTTTGTGATGAGTTTTGGCATTTTAAAATAAATATGCAAAAGAAATGAAAAGAAAAGAAAATAAAATGAAATAAAGGAAAAGTATACGCATCCAAAGGCCAAGATTCAAACAAAATTGGAGGGAGTTGACTGGCGCGTGTTTGGAGGGTCAGGATTCAATCTGGCATTTTTAAAATTAATCCTAATTAATTAAATTAATTAATCTGATTAGGGTTTTAATGAACTCATCATGGCCCTTCATTCACGCGCTAATCATAATCCTACGGTCCACATTCAAACTGACCCTTAAACCCTAATTAAGAACCCTAACCACTTTCAGGTGACCAGAGCTAGCTCCGATCATCTTCTCCGACAGGCCACTCACCCTAACTTCTTCCCTAAATCAAATTAAACCCTCTAACTCTCTAGAAATGATCCCCTAACAACCCTAAGCAAGAATCCAGCATCAAACAACATTTATCACTCACGAAAATCATGATTCGATGCAAAACAAAAAAACATTCAAAACTTTCAGAAGTTCAATACATGCTTGATTCTTAACCATTTTCAAAAATAAACATATCAGGATGATCAGCTAAACATGTAGAAGCATTTAAGAACTTAAAATAAGAGTTCTGGAAAAATTGTTCTTCATGGTTAACTGAGATGAAGCTTTCGATTCCTGAGCTTTCTGGCCTCGTTCTTGATTCAAAACATCTCCACTGAACCTCGTGATGATGTTTCAATTCTTAGAACAAGTTTGTATGGCCTGGTTTGTGAGTTTCAGTTCCTCTGCACCAAGAATCGTGTTTTGTTTTGGCTATGTTTTAAGGCTTTTCAGTGGGTGGTTTATGTTCTATGAGTGATTTGAAGATGATTGGTGAAGTTTGTTTTTGAGATTCGAAGAGAGGAAGGTTTTGATGGATTTTGTGAATTCTGATGTTGTGTGTGGTTTCAGCCTTGTGTGTTATGATGTTTGAGGTCCATGAGGTTCACATAAGTCATGTTGATTGGTTCAGAGAGTTGGTGTGGCATAGTTTGATTGGTATAGGCCAAGTTGCAAAAAGTCAAGGTTATGTGTACTTGAAGCATGACACGGGTCAGAGCTTGTTTGAAGGGGTGTCTAGCCTTAGCTTGCATCAAGGATGGCCTTTGGATCAATGTTATGCAGCTGGATTGCTTGGATGAAGAGTTCTCATGGTTTATGCAATTTTCCAACTTTGGTGTTTCTTGTGATTCAAGCCATGAAAGTCTTCAATTCTTGGGCCAATTCTGATTCTTTGAAGTTTTTTTGACATGTTGTAACATATCTGTGCACATTAGAAGTCATTTAGAAGCTTGAACATGCCAAAATGCAAAATCCCTCTTTGACATGAAACTTGAAATTATGTGATTTTTGCCAATTTTGAAAGGCCATATCTTGAGTTCTAGGATGAATCAAGACATGTTCTTGTACTTTGTGAAAAGGGAAAAACCTAATCTACAACTTTCATGCACAAGGATTTTTCATTTGAAGCATTTTTGGTCATGAAAGAGGAGGTTGAAAATCTTTCCCAAAATGGAAAGTTTGCATTTCAAGTCATTTCCAAAAATGGAAAGTTTGCAATTGGCTCAAAATTCTTCAATCTTGTGAACTTCCAACCACTTCTAAGATCAAATAAAGATCATAGAACTTCAATTTGATGAAAATGAACCTTTGATTCCATTGTTGGGGGCCTCATATGCCCTAATTTTGACTTAACTTGCTCAAGAAGTTACCCAGTGAACATATGACTTCCACAATGAATTTCTTCATAAAACTTGGTACATAGGATCCTTATAACATATTAAGAACATTAGAAACAAGAATGACCCAAAAATTGGAGTTAAGGCCTCTGAAACCAAAACCCTAATTTTGGTCATCTGTGTAGTGAAAACCCTAGCTCTGCTTCCATGCCTTTGCCAATCTTTGTGATCTTTTGACTTTCATGAACTTTGGGGAGCATAATATGATCATAGAACACACACGAACCATCTTGGAAGGCCTCAAGACCTTTGGGATGGCTCAGATGAAATCTTGGATTGCTCAGATCACAAACCCTAGATGCAGATGAACTTGAACTATGTAGTGAAGCAAGTATGCAATATGAGGTAGTATGCTTATGCTAATGCAAAAATGAGAGATCACAAGCCATGGTGTGATAAAGAGTGAGGGAAAATTTGGGGTGTTTATAGCTGCCCCTATTCAAACATGAGTTAGCTGTGCAGGGTGTAAGCGCCTAGCTTAACAGACAAACAAGATAACTTGTGGTTGAATACCAAAGACAATCCGAAATTTGCACTCGCTGGATAGACGAAGAAAAGGGATATAAATTGTAACAGGTAGTATAGTATGATTATCAAATGAAGGCGAT
The DNA here is from genome assembly GCA_963966055.1 of Lathyrus aphaca. Taxonomy (NCBI): domain Eukaryota; kingdom Viridiplantae; phylum Streptophyta; class Magnoliopsida; order Fabales; family Fabaceae; genus Lathyrus; species Lathyrus aphaca. The sequence goes on from OZ014525.1 coordinate 300,259,611, forward strand.
GGAGGATGACCATTGAGCAGAGGACGACTGCTGGGGATAAGGTGGTAAGCAAAGCAATGACGGGGACGACCGACAAGCTGGGTAAATAAAGAGATCATGATGGGGACGGCCATCGGGTAATAATTTTTTTTGGGGATTTAGACAAGCATAGATGGGGACGGCCATTAGGCTTGGGAAGTAGAGTAAAAAACGACGGGGACGACCATCGGGTTAAAGAATAAATGAAATAATGATGAGGGACGGTCATTAAGAGGTGAAGGACGATCACCTAGCAGGGGACGACTGCTCTTTATCACGACATAGGACGCATGTCGGATAGAAAAGGTCGACGATAGGGACGACCATCAGATAAGCATGATGAAGGACGATCATTAAGAGGTGAAGGACAATCACCTAGCAGGGTACGACTGCTCTCGGAGATTATCACGACATAGGACGAATGTCGGATAACAAGATCAACGATGGGGACGGCCATCGGGTAAAATGATGAGGGACGGTCATCAAAAGGTGAAAGACGATCACTTAGCAGGGTACGACTATTAAAAAGTTATCACGACATAGGAAGAATGTCGGATAGAAGGTTCCCATAATGGAAATTCCGCTGGGGAAAATGATGAGCGACGATCATCCAAAGGTGAAGGACAATCACCTGGCAGGGGACGGCTGCCGAAAGTATCACGACATAGGACGAATGTCGGATAGGAAAAGTTGTTCTGTTGACGACTTATTGGGGAATCGTAAACACGGACGAGTGCTTACGCTTTCAAAAAATAAAAGGTATAAGTGTTTGACAATGTGTATAGACTGAAGATGCGGACGAGCATCCTTAGGACCATGATACGGACGAGTATCGGTAGAAATAAAAGTTGACGCGTGCTCAAAGAGGATGATACAGACGAGTATCAACTGGTTAACCAGGAACACGGACGAGTGTCGAATCTGTTGAGGAGGGATATATACAGTGATACGGACGAGTATCAAAGACTTCCGTATAAGTGTGTACAAGTATTGATTTGTTGGTGAAGTATGAGCAAGATACAAACGTGTTTTTGACTTGCTGGGGAAGTATGACACGGACGAGTGTCCAACATGTAAGTATAAACAGGCATCTGTTTTGAGAGTGCAAAGGAGATGCTTCGGCTTTCTGTAGGGGGATGAGATGACACGGACGAGTGTCGAGAAAAGCATGTATGAAACAAACATATGCTTGCAAAAGGTGTTCTGGTGATTTTATTGGGGAATGATGACATGGACGAATGTCAAAGAGAGCACATATAGGTATTTGTATTTGAAAGTGCAAAGGGAACGATTTGGCTTTTATGTGCAGGGGATGTATTATGTATATTGTTGATGAAATATTGATGATACTTGCAGGTGACTGGCTCGAACCTGGCTTGTGATCATGCAAATGTTGGATTTTTGTTGTAATGCTCCGTATTAGACGGAATGCTACGCTTATTTCGGTGATTTATGATGTGAATGCTATGATTATGCAAAAGAGAAAATGATCCAAAGCTCGGATCCTGCGGGGATAAATATCTCTGGCTGATCTGCTTGGAGGGATAACCCGGCTGGGGGAAGAGATCATTGATAGATCCATCTGAAGGGAGAACTCTGCTTTGGGGGAATAGATCATTGGTAGATCTATCCGAAGGGAGAACTCAGTTGGGGAGAAGGATGTTTTAGCCACTCCGTTGGGGATGTGTTTCAGGTATTGCTCTACTGGGGAGAGAATGGAAACTCTGTGGGGAATTGGTTCCATCAACTCTGCTGAGGATGATATAAATCTGGCATCCTGGTGGGGAATAGGAAATTCCTTGCCCATCTTGCTGTGGAATAGTTGTCAGGAACTGCTCGGGGAGGTCCTACTTGGGGAGGAAATAACTTATGGGAAGTAGCATGCTGGGGATTCAATGCTTGACATGCCCCATGTTGTGAAAGATTTCCTGTATTGAATACCTGCAACCTGTTAAGACAAGGGAAACACACAAGTATCCTGAGGTATCCCTAACCGGATTCCGTCATAGGAGTTAGACTTAACTGAAAGTAATATATTTCCTGCAAGCATTTATTAAAAATGGCTCATATGTTTTATGCAAGTGTTGTATTATGAACTTTGGACATTTTGCAAATGAATTAAAAATGTACAAAACAAAGTGTGACTGAAAACTCTGATTTCATTAATTTGTGTGCCCTGAATTGGCAAGTACAATCAAAGAAGCGAATCCCCTGGGAGGAGGAGAATGTTGTAAATTGAGAAAATAAAAGTGTTGGAAATGTTGACGACGACGTTCCAGTGAGCTTCCTTTGCTATGACCTGTATGACCTTGACGCTCTTCTTATCTTGCTTTCTGAAGAAAGTTGATTCTGACTGATGCGTTGTCCTTTCGGAGCTTACCCTGTTGTGAGTGATACAGACGAATTCAGAATGCAGTTGTTTGCTTATTCCCTGATTTTGCGTGGATCTCCCTTTCGGGTTTTCAATCCATCGGGATACCCATTTTTGCCTTAACTGTCCAATGCGGCTTTTCAACTCAACGGGTGTACATTTTATTTCAACTTTCCCTTATTTTTGCCTGAGTCTTTTTATTCTGTTTTTGACTCGCCGCGATGCCCTATTTTTTCCTGGAAGTACATTCTGTTTTTATGTCCAGCGGGTCATTTTATGCGAAGTATTTTTTAACTACATCTGAATTCACGGGGGATAAGAAATCCTCGCCATCCATAGTAATGAACATCAGTGCTCCACCAGAGAAAACTTTCTTCACTATGAATGGGCTGTCGTAGTTTGGCGTCCATTTGCCCCTGTGGTCTGTATGAGGAGGAAGAAGTCTTTTCAGCACAAGCTCTCCCACTTGGTATTCTCGAAGTCTGACTTTCTAATCGAAGGCTTTCTTCATCCGCTTCTGATACAACTGCCCATGATAGACGGCAGCTAGCCTTTTTTCCTCGATCAGATTCAGTTTATTGTACCGAGACCGGACCCATTATGCTCCATCCAGTTTCACATCCATCATTACCCGTAAGGAGGGTAGCTCAACTTCAACAGGTAGGACAACTTCCATACCGTACATAAGTTGATAAGGCGTTGCCCCAGTAGATGTTCTGATTGAGGTTTGATACCCATGCAGGGAAAATGGTAGCATTTCCTGCCAGTCTTTATAGGTAACTTCCATCTTCTGCACAATCTTCTTGATATTCTTGTTAGCTGCCTCAACAACGCCGTTCATCTTTGGCCTGTAAGGAGAAGAGTTGTGGTGTTGAATTTTGAAGTCCCGACACAGTTCTTCCATCATTTTGTTGTTCAAATTGGAACCATTATCAGTAATGATTCGCTCGGGAACTCCATATCGACAGATGATGTCTCTTTTCAGAAATCTGGCTACCACTTGTCTGGTGACGTTTGCATATGAAACTGCTTCAACCCATTTGGTGAAGTAATCAATGGCTACCAGGATGAATCTGTGGCCATTTGAAGCAGTCGGTTCAATCTTTCTGATCATGTCAATTCCCCACATGGCAAAGGGCTAGGGTAAAGACATTACGTTCAACGGATTTGGAGGTACATGCACTTTATCTGCATAGATCTGGCATTTGTGGCATTTTCTGGCGTAGGCACAACAGTCTGCATCCATTGTGACCTAGTAGTAACCTGATCTTAACAATTTATTTGCCATTGCATGTCCTCCGGCGTGGGTACCTGTTGCACCCCAAAATTTTCCCTCACAATACAAGACTTTGTGTGCTAAGAAGGGTCACAAGGTTCACAAGATTCACAACACTTACAAGACCTTTCATGAGGTTCATGAAGTCTACAAGTCACTTTATGAGGTTCACAAGGTTCACAATATTCACAATGCTTACAAGACCTTTCATGAGGTTCATGAAGTCTACAAGATACTTTATGAGGTTCACAAGGTTCACAATACCTCCCCTGAGGTTCACAAAGTTCACAACTGGTCAGAAGAGTTGATAATTCCCTCAGACAATGCACCTCCTAAGCAGTGCATCCAAAACTAGGGTTTTGACATTAATCAGGCTAAATGGACTTCCAAAACTTCAAGTGAGCTTCATAACATCTTATATGTGTATAAGAACCCCCATGACAAGTTTCAAGACTTTTCTCAAAAGTTTGCTCAGTCAGATGATCAGATAAGTCAAAATCAGTCAAAGTAGTTAAAAAGTCAAATTGAGGTCAACTGTGGTCAAACCAAAGTCAAACTTCATGATTTTTTGCCAACATCAAGTATATGAAGTAAAATTCATCATTTGATCAAGGGATGATCATGATTCATCAAGGAGATTTCAGATCATCAAGAATCAGGAGTTTCTAAATTAGGGTTTCCTTAGTAAAAGTCAGCTGAACTTTGACCAGCCATAACTTTCACATACTTCATCACCAAGTCTCCATCCAAAGCTCATTTTGAAGGAAATTGAATTCTCTACAACTTTGTGTCTCACAAGCCAAGCCCAAAAATGCTTCATTTGGAAGGTATGAGCTAAGACATTATAGGTCCTTTTGAAAGTCAACAAAAAGTCAACAACTTCAAAAGGGCATAACTTGAGATTGGTAAATGATATGGACATGAAACCAGTGGGGTTCGTTAGAGGACTCTTCAAGCTTTCCAAAATGTCCAAGAACACCCTCATAGCATTAAAATTGAAGGATGTGTGCCCTTGCAAAGTTGGGAAATTTTTGGTTGGTTTATGAAGAAAATGGAGGTCTAAAACCAATTTCTTCCAAATGGGCTTGCCAAATGATGACCCAATCCACACTATAACTTCATGCACGACCCAAGTCATCAAAAATAAGATTTTTTATTATTTTATTTTTATTTATTTTGATTTAATTCATTTAAAATCATTTTAAATTAAAATAAAATACAAAAATCAAAGATTTAAATATGATTAAGCTTCTAGAAAATCATAATTATGTCTTGGATCAAATTGATATGGGAATTATGATGATTGTCTTAAAATAGCAAGTGTTCATACAAAAATATTTGACTTTTAAAGGCTTATCATTTTAAATCTTTTTGGATCAAATCTTATACACAAGTATCCAATTTTTTGACCTAAATTGATCACTCTATAAGTATACAATGTAACCCTAACACAAGCCACGATTTTGCAGCCTCCAAGAGTAAGTTTCACAAATCAAAAAACCATCCAAAAACTCAAATTCGGTTTCAATCAAACAAGGCATTTGAAGGTAATCTAATGACACGGCAATGATCCTTGGACATCATTGAGTGGATCCCAACTCTTATTTGCAGCCAATACACTCCATAATGCATGAACCGAATCATCCATGTCCTTCATACATTTTTTTTCCGAATCATCATATTTACTTATTGATAATGAATTTTGATGATATATTGATGTTTGTTATTGGCTATAGATGAATTCTGGATAGTTTGGTGAAGAGTTATAGCCGAATCATGAACATACCATGTTTAGGGTTTAAAGCTCTAAATTAGGGTTCTTCATTCACACAATATAAATGAATTTTATTGGCATAATTGGATTGTACAGGTTGCAAGGAATTCAAAGATGTCTCTAATTTGATAAAATTGTGTTGTTTGATGGTGGTTTGAAATTCGCAGGTTTAGGGTGCAGGAAAATTCGCAGGTATTTTCCCAGATAGTTTCGCAGGAAAACCTGCGAATTCAATGAAGAAGATGAAGTTATGCTGGCGCCAAAATTCAAATTTAAAAAAACTGTTTTAAAATATTATGAATTGTTTCTGTTTGTATTTCACAAGCACATGCTTGTCCCAGTGGAAAGACAGGCACGCGTATTATGAGAGGGCAGGGGTTCGAATCCTGGCTTCAATCCTTTTTGCTTTTTTTTTCCAGATATCTAGCCATTATAATATATTATGCATTGTGGTGATTATATGAACAGATGCGTTCACCTAGCTGGGATGGTAATGTGTTTGTGTGATACTATGAAGGTCCTGGGTTCGATTCCCCCAGGCCTTTTGTTTTCTTTCTTTTTTTTTTTAATTTCCAGATTTGAGGCATAAAACAAATTCTTCTCATCTCATTAGCACCTGCGCATGGATAGCCTGGTGGTGTGTGTTGTTATTGGCAAGCCTAAGGTGCTGGGTTCAAACCCCAGCCAGGTAAGTTCCAACTTTTTTTTTATATTTGTTTTGATTATTTTATTATTAATTAGAGATAATTTTGTATATATATATATATATATATATATATATATATATATATATATATATATATATATATATATATATATATATATATATATATATATATATATATATATATATATATAAATAATTCAAAAAATAAAACATATGTATATCTTATATTTTCTAAATTCTAAAATTAGTTTTTTATTATTATTATGTACTTAAATTATAATATGTATATATTTATTAACTTAATATTATTGATATTGTATATTAAATTATGAACCCTAATTTATTTTCTTAAAAAATCTCTAATCTTAATAATTTTCACAAAACCCTAATTATATTATAAACCCTAATTTATTTTTTTTCTAAACAATTAAAAAAAACCTAATTTTATTTTGTGATTTTAATTTCTAATTTTTTGTGAATATAATTGTATGATCACATTTTTTAATCATGTACATATTTTATTTAATATAATTAAATTTTGTAAATACAATTATAATTAATCCTATTTTTCATAATATGTAAATATTCTATAAATTATTTATAATATAATTTTGTATGTAAATAATTTCTATTATATGTTTAAAAATTGCTAATTTAATTTTAATTATAATTTACTTTTCATAATATGTTCATGATTTATTTAATTTGTTTATAATTTTAAATTTCATAATAATTGATATGATTGTTTATAATTTTTATTAACCATTAAAATTTTGTTTATTATAATCTTTTTGTTTATTATTATTATTAACCATGCTTATTACTAACCCCATTTATTTTTTAATTATTATTATTATTATTTTCACTAACCCAATTATATTACTTGTTTTGCTTATTATTTCTATTTTGCTTATTTATTTATTTATTTATTCTGCTATTTATTTAAATTGCTTTTTTTATTTTTGTAATTGTTCCTGGATGTAATTTTTATAATGTTTAAATTATTTAATTTTTATGCTATGGTTAGTAAATAGGGAGTGTAAACTTGTATGTTATTTAAAATTAATTTAGATCACCTAATTTAAAAGATAAATATTTAAAACTGTACACTCACACACGTAAGTCGATCTTTGATCGCCATCTCACTTCCTTAGGGTTACCTCTCATTGTTGCCTAATCACAAGGTCAAGTGGGGTGTATAAAGCAAAAGTCCCTTAAAAGAAAAGTCATCTAGTCCCTTCATAATCAAATATCAAGTCCCTTGAATGGTTGCCTTCATAATGATCTTGTCCCTCTCGAATAATGATGACAGTCCCTCCAAAAATGCTTAATACACCCTACAGTTGCCTTCATTAAATAGATGTCCCTTTACTTGTCCCATACATCCAAGGTGATGACTACCTATTCCTTAATAATAGGGATAGTCTTACCACTTAAAGGATTCAAGAACAGAAAGACTTAAACTTTAGGGTAGGTTCCTCATAGTTACTTGCTCACAACTTCAAAACTTTTCAAACACTTCACAAATTTCAAACAATTTTCAAACACAAGTTTTTTACGCATCCGTACATGGATCATTATCAAACTCTTATGAAAATTTCTATTCACACACTTCACCTTTTCAAAGACAATTCAAAGTGAGCTAAGTAACTAAGAGCCCATGGTTAACCATGGATGTAAAGGGTGCTAACACCTTCCCTTTACATAACCTACCCCCCGGACCCAAAATTTTTTTAAAAGGTCTTTCCTGTTCTTTTATGCCTTTCCTTTGGATAAAATAAAAGTCGGTGGCGACTCTTGCTATCCGCAACATAACTAAAGTCAGTTTTCCCACCGTGTTACAGGACCGAAAGAACCTTCGTGCACCTCATGCATCAGCAAGTCTGCTTCCTTCTTGTCAACACATCTGAGCAAGACCATGTCGAAGTTTCGCTTGTATAATGAACCATCAGCATTGAGGAAGAAACTGCCGGCCAGCCTTCTTAATGTCTTCTTATCATTGGATAATTCCCCAGGTGGGTACGTCTAATTCTCTAAGAAGCATTTGATGTCATAGATCCAAGGCTTATCATCACTAGCAATGTACACGGAGAATACATATGTTGGTCTGTCTAGTCTGGATACCAAAATCCGAGGCATATAATTGGCAGTTTGAACTTTGATCATGGAGGAAATGGTAGCCAAAGCGTCCGCAAACAGATTCTCATCTCGAGGGATGTACTCAAGTTTGACTGTTGTGAAGAAATTCAATAATCTCCTCGTATAGTCACGGTACGAAATCAAATGCTCCTGATGGGTGTACCATTTGTCGTTGGTCTGATTGATTACCAAAGCTGAATCCCCAAATACATTTAAGGTTTTGATCCAGAGGTCAATAGCTTCCTCAAGACCCATGATACAGACTTCGTATTCCGCTTCATTGTTAGTGCAGGCAAATGTGAGTTTTGCTGAGAAAGGCATATGAACTCCTTTAGGTGTAAATCACTGCACCAACCCCACGACCATTCATATTGACAGCCCCGTCAAACATCATAGTCCATTCTTCTTCTGGGTCAGGCCCTTCAGTGTGAACTGGCTCTTCACAATCTTTTGCTTTTAAGTACATGATGTCTTCATCAGGGAAGTCAAATCTCATGGGCTGGTAATCATCAATGGGTTGCTCAGCCAAATAGTCAGACAATACACTGCCCTTGATGACTTTTTGAGAAGTGTACTGAATGTTGTATTCCGTCAGAATCATTTGCCATCTAGCAACCCTCCCGGTAAGTGCTGGCCTCTCAAATATGTACTTGACGGGGTCCATTTTTGAGATCAACAAGGTAGTGTGAGTCAGCATATACTGTCTTAGTCGGCGAGCAACCCACGCTAAAGCACAACAAGTTTTCTCGAGCAGTGAATAATGTTGTTCACAGTCGGTAAACTTTTTGCTTAGGGTAGTATATTGCATACTCTTTTCGACCAGACTCGTCATGCTGGCCTAATACACACCCCATTGACCATTCTAATACTCTCAGGTACATTATTAGAGGTCTTCCTTCAATTGGAGGCATGAGAATTGGAGGTTCTTGCAGGTACTCCTTGATCTTGTCAAAAGCTTTTTGACAATCGTCATTCCACCTAACTGTTTGTTCTTTTCTTAATAGTTTGAAAAGGGGCTCACAGTTTGCAGTGAGATGAGATATGAACCTTGATATGTAGTTCAATCTACCTAAGAACCCTCAAACTTCTTTTTCAGTCCTAGGTGCAGACATATCCTGAATGGCTTTGACTTTGTCGTGATCAACCTCAATTCCCTTTTCACTTACGATAAATCCCAACAACTTACCAGAACGTACCCCGAATGTGCATTTGTTGGGGTTCAACTTCAGTTGATACTTCCTCATACGCTTAAATAATTTCAGCAGATTTACCAGATGGTCTTCTTCAGTAAGGGACTTGGCAATGATGTCATCCACATAGAATTCAATTTCTTTGTGGATCATATCGTGGAATAATGTTACCATAGCCCGTTGGTAAGTTGCCCCGGTGTTCTTCAGTCCAAACGGCATTACCTTGTAACAAAATGTGCCCCAAGGTGTGATGAAGGTTGTTTTCTCCATGTCTTTGGGTGACATCTTGATCTGATTATACCCAGAAAATCCATCCATGAAAGAAAAAACCAAGAACTGAGTTGTGTTGTCAACCAATACATCAATGTGAGGTAATGGGAAATCATCCTTCGGGCTAGCTCTGTTCAGGTCCCGGTAATCCACACACATATGCACCTTGCCACCCTTCTTAGGCATGGGTACAATGTTAGAAACCCACGACGGGTAACTAGTTACAGCAAGGAAACCGGCGTCCCACTGTTTTTGTACTTCTTCCTTAATCTTCATGGCCATATCTGGGCGAGTGCGGCGCAACTTTTACTTGACTGGAGGACAATCATCTTTCAAGGGTAGCCTGTGCATGACAATATCTGTATCTAGACCTGGCATGTCTTGATAGGACCAAGCAAAGACGTCGACATATTCTCGAAGCATGCTGATAAGCTGTTCTTTTACTGAAGCTTACAGACCGGCCCCAATCTTCACTTCTTTCAAATCTTCCTCGGTACCAAGATTAACAGTTTCAATTTCCTCCTGATGAGGAGTAATCACTTTCTCTTCTTGCCTCAACAACCTGGCTAACTCTTCAGGCAACTCATAGTCTTCATCAACCCCTTCATCTGCTTGATTGATTGGATTGTCGAAGTCATACAAGGTCAAAGCAGTGTTGTTGTCAGTGCAATTTGGAGGATTATTTCTGCAAGGGTTGAGATTTGTTCATTTTAGTGATCAATTTTAATCTTGTTTAGAAAAAAATGAAGTTATTTATTTTGAAAACATTGCCATTTTATTATTTTGGGCGAAAAATAACAAAAATGAAAAGATAGTGAGCGAAAGGGAAAATTGTTTGCAAAAGATGTCCGATATTCATTGATATTCCATTTGCACAAAAATACAAATATGGCCCTATTACAAAATGAGTCCTGACACCTTGGGCAAGATGCAGGACTTGATGCATGCTAAAAAACAGGAAATAATAATTACTCTGCAGGAGTAACCCTTATAATTTCCTGGGAAGACCAGTTAAAGACTTGTTGACCTGGAATCCTTGGACGAATCCAACTCTCCAGGTTAAGGTCGCTTCTAACCTCGTCTTCCACGTTATTGACATCATCTGGGGTTAGCATCCCCCCACTTACGAACTTGGGAGCCTTAGCAGCCTCTGCTTGATCTTGTCGGAATGGTTTGTAACCCAAACCGAATTTGTCCTCCTTTTTCTCCACCGGTAGCAGCTTGCCCCAGCCTTGGGCGTTTCCATCTTCAACAACCTTCCGAGCTTGTTGATAGGAGACAATTGAAGTACCCATCCTATCTTCCTGGGATGCAGCAAATACTTCAGTTGTCGCCTCATTGACGTTAGTGCTTCGAAACCTTGGCTCATGGTTTCGTGGATTTCACCATCCATCTCAATGTATTTGTAGGTGGCCAGATGGCTAACAAAAATATCCTCTTCACCACAGATTGTGATAATCTGCCCTTCCCACTCATATTTCAATTTCTGGTGAAGGGTCAACGTAACTGAGCCAGCGGCGTGAATCCATGGTCGACCCAACAAACAGTTGTAGGCCGGCTGAATGTCCATCACGTAGAAAGTAGTCTGAAAAACCTGCGGGCCAATTATCACAAGAAGCTCCACCTCTCCAAGAACAGACCTCTTGGAACCATCAAAAGCTCTAACCACCAGATTGCTTGGTCGGAGAGCTATACCATCATATTCAAGCTTGATAAGGGCTTTCTTTGGCAAGACATTGAGTGAAGACCCAGTGTCAACAATAACATGTGAAAGCACAGCCCCTTTACACTCCAGAGTAATGTGTAAAGCCTTGTTATAGTGATGACCTTCCGTAGTCAAATCAGCGTTGGTGAAGCCTAGCCCATGGCTAGTATTAACATTAGACACCACTGTCTCGAGTTGATTTACCGTGATCTCCTCCGGCACGTAGGCTGCGTGCAGGACTTTAAGTAATGCATCCCGATGAGCTTCGGAACACAACAAGAATGATAAAATGGAGATCTTTGAAGGAGTCTGGTGGAGCTGATCCATAACCTTGTAGTCGCTTCTCTTGATTATCCTCATAAATTCATCCACATCTTGATCAAAGGATGTTTTATGGGCTTCTTTTGGTACAGGTTCCTCAGGCACCACATTTTTACCTTTGGCTTTGGCAGCAACCTCTGCCTCAGTATTAATTCATGGTACTTGTGACGCGAAGAGACATACGCTTCTAGTAAAGCCTCTGCCTCCCCCGACATTATCCACCTGTGGTGTATGAGCTGAAGAATCAAGAAGGACTCTCTCCCCATTGCAGTAGAGGTCTGAACCATAGTGCCATGGTACAACATTATCTTTCTCATATGGAATAGGTCCAGGTACCGTGATGGTGACTGGACTGACTGCAACAAAGGTAGGCACTATTATTGTCTGTGGATTATAATATATGGTAATAGGACTTCTGACTGGTGGTGGTGGTGAATGACTGAAGCTGGGTTGTTGCTGAGATTGTTGTTGAGATTATTGCTGAAAATTGTTGGAATCAGGGACCATCGCAGGGTCGTAGTATATGGTGATTGTGGAGACGTCGTTGTTAATGGTTATTTCAGTTGTGGAAGCGGATGCGGTTGAACTAGTGCTTGTTGAAGTGGTAGAGGAGATGATTGTTGATTTTGTATATGAGTATGTAGGAACAATTGTTTTTGCAGTTGTGGGAGGAGTGTTTGTTGTTGTTGTAAAAGGAGTTGTTGATGTTGTAGAAACCATTGTTATTTGCAGGATACCTTCTCTGATAAGGCCATTATGCCACTTCTTAAACTTGCACACCCATTGACGGAAACTTTTCAAGATTCACAACAGGCCTCAAAACCTGGGAACACCTGGCATTTTAAAAGCTGAGCTTTAACCTCTGCCAGAGGTGTTTGAATGTTTGTAGTATCTTCAATTAAATTCATGGGTTGGCCCTCCTCAATTGCATTTATCCTGGGCCCACCATGGCTGGGCATAGGATTCTTCGTGACATTAGGATGTGGTGCAAAATTTAGGGCCTTTGAATCAACTAGATCCTGGACCTTCATGTGCAAAGCTCTACACTTCTCTGTGGTGTGGCCAGGTGCATTAGAATGGAAGGCACATCTGGCATTGACGTCGTAATTCCGTGGAAGGTTCTGAGGATCTGGTGGTGTCAGAGTCCTTAATTCGACAAGGTTGAGCTTCAGAATTTGTGGTAACAAAGTGGCATATGGCATTGGTATAGGTTCAATTACCCTGCTAACTTGAGACAGCCTTTGCTGGAAAAGGCGTTGTTGTTGGTTGTTGTTGTTGTTATAGGACCTTTGTTGAGGATAATGTTGCTGTTGAGGGAAATGTTGTGGTTGCGGAGTGTATTGTTGTTGAGGAGGTGGAGTAGGAATTATGACAATGGCAATTGATCTTGGCATATACTGGGGTCTTCCTCCGCCCATGTGTACAAAATTGGTTTCACCCGACCTTTGAGGCCCTGCAAAAGGTTTCCTTGTGCTACTTGAGCTGGTGTCGTTATCAGAAATCTTTCTCGTTTTCAATAAACTCTCAATCCTTTCTCCAGCTATGACCACGTCTGCAAAGCTAGTGGAAGAGAAAGCAACCAACCTATCAATGTATGTTCCCTGGAGGGTGTTCATAAACATATCTTCCATTTCTCTTTCTGACATTGGAGGTTGAACCGCAGTAGCCAATTGCCTCCATCTCTGAGCATACTCTCTAAAGCTTTCCCTGGAGGATTGTGACATACACATTAGAAGGGTTCTGTTAGGAGCCATGTCTAGATTGTATTGGTATTGGCGTATGAAAGCCTCGGCCAAATATTTCCAATTTCTAATGGTTGCCCTAGTCAAATGAGAGTACCACTCACAGGATGCCCCTGTCAAGCTATCCTCAAAATAAAACATCCATGGCTTTTCATCCATGGTGTAGGCCTTTAATCTTTCCAGGAAAGATTGAAGATGGGTGCGAGGGCAAGATGTTCCATTATATCTTTCAAAGCAGGGAGGTTTGAACTTGTGAGGAATTCTCACTCCCTCTACCAGCCCCATATCCATAACATCAAAGCCCAAGGAGTTTTGGGACTCCAGAGACCTCAGATTTTCTGCTATCTCATCCAGGCGATGATCATAGACTTCATCTCCTGCCCCAACTACAGTGAATTGTTCCTCCTGAGGGTCCTCATGCAAGGCACGCCCTCCAGTATTACCCTGGGTATTCCTTATGGCATTAATGTCAGGGTTAAGATGAGGTCCAAACTCCGGGGGATCAGTACGAGGTTGTACATGATCATTGTTGCTAGTACCCCCTGTACCTGGGTGGTTTTCTTCAGGAGTTTGTCGCTTGACCAACTCTCTTAATCTTTCTTGGCTTTGGACCAACCCAGTCATTAGTGCCATGAACTGGTTCATCTATGCCCTCATTTCAGTTCTTTCATTAGCCATCTGGGTTCTCATGTCAGTCAGATCTTGCTGAACCTGGTCCATCTGTAAGCCCGAAAGGTTGTTTCTTGTCAGATACCGGTGAACTCTATTGATGGGGAAGACTCTCCTATGAGCAATGTTTCCTGAAACTACAACAAAGTGAGAAACAACAAAAACAAATACCTACAAAACAAAGAAATGAGGTTAGTATGCAATGCAGGATGTCTATTTGTCTTCCGAGGATATCCGGTTTGGTTCTTTGGTTTTGACCTTCCAGACCTCGAGGAATGATGATATTGGAGAGAAGTGAAGCCCACAGAATAACACACAAACCATATATTACAAAATGTAAAGATACATAGTTTTGATTACAACAAATCCCCATGGTGAGTCAAAATACAACAACAAAAGTACAAAGAAAATAAAGTACAAGTACAAAGAAATCAAACATCCAATCCATAATCATCCTCTCTGACTTCCTTCAGGAGAGCATCAGTCACTGGGCCAACTGGATGCTCTGTGATGGTCCTGATAAGAAGGTTCATGGTGGAAATGGCACTTGTCAGCTTCTTATGTTTGTCTTGGTCCTTTGATCTCTTTAACCCTGCCCGGAGTTTCAACTCGGAGATTTCCTTCTGTGCTGCTAACAAGGCTTCCTGACTTTTCTTCTCATTAGCTTCCAACTGCTCTATCCTAGCCTGGGTCCTCTGATCTTCCTGTGAACGAGCCTTAGTGATCCTGATCCACCTAGCCTGACTCTCCTCCAAGTAGTGCTCAGCTCTGGCCTTCTGAATCTTGGCTTCCTTGCAAGTATTCTTCAATACCAACTCCCCTGCTCTAGCTCTTCTGATGTAATCATTTGTCTTCTCAATCATGGTCATATGCTCAATCCGAAGTTTCTCTAACCTCTCATTGTCCAGATGACTATCATTCCTCTCCTAGAGGGTCTTCTTTAGAGCTTCAGACAACTGGGCATTCCTCTCTTTCAACTTCTCAAACTCCTCTAAACTGACTGTAGCTACAGGCTCTACTGCTGATGGTCCAGGCACATCCTCCAGGGTGAACGACATTCGGGTAATTTGTCCTCTGATACGAGACCAATCAACATACTAAGCTGAAGCTATGTTGTTACACTTGCCAAGAATGGCAGTCCCTTTTGTCTGAATGTTGTCCCAAGCCCAGGCTGCTTGTCGGGCAATGGCAAGGTTATGCTGAATATCGTAGTAAAGGGTTTCTGACAAGTCCTGCTCTCTTGGTGGATGTACTAAGGCATACCCTAGCTGCCTTTTGAACAACAAATGATTGTAGTTGATGTAACCCTTCACTTCAATCAGAGGTACATTGGGATACTGCCCACAGTTGGTGATTATATCTCTGCCCTTGGTGCTTTGAGTGCACCACCTGATGTCTTCTGATGTAAGGGCAATCATTCTCTTAGCCCAGTTTCTTGACTGATGAGGATTCAAGAAAGCTTCTGACTTTGGCAAGTGTCTCAATAACCAACAGTAGAAGAGAGGTGCACAACATCTGACTAATCTTCCCCTCTGCTTCTCATTCCTTTGATGCACTGAGTAGTAAAAGTCTTCAATCAAGGTATGGACTGGATTCTTCAACAAGAAAAGGTGGATAACACTCTTGCTTACAAACTTAGGCTCGTCTGCAAACAAGATGGTACCATATATACTTAGGGCCAAAAGAGCACAAATAGTTTCCCACTTCCCTGCTGTAGCATGAATGGTGGCCTGAGTGATCAGGAAGTCCAAATGGAGGCCTGTGATTCCAGCCTTGGTGGTCATATTCTGGTCAAGGATGGTGGATTCCAAGTACAGAGCCTTAGTTATATCTTCATTCCTGGGAGTAGTCATCTCAGGGTTGAAAGGAATCCCTCTCCTGATGGGGATCCCCAACAACATGGAAAACTCCTCCAACAAAGGTCCCAATTGAAAGTCTGGAAAAGTGAAGCACTAGAGAGGAGGGTCATAGAACTGAAGGCAAGTGTGGATCATACTCCTCTGTGATGCATCCAATTCCATGATCATGTCTATAATGCCACCATATTGTTCCCTGAATAAAGGGACATGATCAGGAGTGATGAGTGTCTGAATCTGCCTGATACCTGCCAGAGTGGGATCAAAGAAATGATAAGTGATGTTGCTCTTCCTAGATGGGTCCATGTTGACAATGGATGCTGAAGGAAACAACTGAGGAGAACTACTGATGAAGGCAACTGATGAAGGTACTAAAGAAGAGTCTCTGATGAAGATAACGGATGAAGAAGGCTGAAAAGAATCTCCGATGAAGATAGCTGATGAAGGTATCTGATGCAGATGAACAGTCAAAACCAAAACCAAATAAGATGTTGATACCCTGTAAAACAAATAGACAAATGTTAAAATGATGCAAAATGATGTATGCAGAATGATATGCAAGGGTTTGTGATCAAGTGCTGGATCTGTTATCTGCCTTGATAGGGTCCATGTGTGTTCATAAGTCCGGATGGAGGTCTAGATAACCAGTAACCAGGTGGGGGACTCAAATAAAGAGTCACAAGTCCAGGGTTTCACAAGAACAGCCCAAAATGATGTAACCTTAACAATATCAGTAACAGGGTATGATAAGGCCAAAGGCTCCTGCAAACCTGTAAACATCCCAACCCCCTCACATGTATTGTTCTAGAACAAGGATCCTCAGACTTGGATCAATTATGAGAAGTGTAAACCCTTCTAACCCGGAGGTACAGTGTTTACAATAATCATAAAGGTTCCTCCTCTAATTCACCTCAGATGCTGAAGGTCATAAAAAGGTCATCCAGACTTAGCAGGCTTCCCAGATAGCCCTAGTACTACAGGAAATCCGTAGCACATAGTTCTCAAGAAGAAACCCATGTCTGAATCGTGTTTCATATTCCCGCACCAGACCGAAATGGAATGGGAAAGAATATGAAGCCACTTTATCCTATGTGTCACTCAGGCTCCCGGTATGGAACCTTACTCACTGAGTATCCCTCCCAACAAGGCAAACAAAAGACCCAGCACATGATATGATGATAACAGTATGAAATGCATAAAAACAGTAAAGGAAAGCAGTAAATAAAGCTATACAACAAGCAATAAATAAAGCAATAAACAACAAGCACAAGTAACACATAACACCCCCATAAACACAAATCAAAAAAGTGTTAGGAGAAACCCACACAAAGAACCAGAAGCCCTGGTTACGATATAAGGGTCCCCAGCAGAGTCGCCAAGCTGTCTCTCCCGAAGATTTGCATCCCGGTGCAGACGCGAACGGTCGGCGAAAAGAGAGAATAAGGTTGAATTGAATAGAGTCGCCAGCTAGGCATTTTTATCCCGAAGGAAAGGTAATGTTGAATAAACCTAGAAAGAGATGGATAAGACGGTTGCGAACCAGAGAAACTGAGAAAGGGGGTTGGTTACAACCTGGGAAGGTATTAGCACCCAGATTGTCCGTCGTACTCGACGGGATCCACGCTTACAAGATTGTGTTTAAAGGGGTAGTGTATGTGTTATCTGTGTGCAAAAGCTGGAAAAGAAATATACATGTGTCAGTGCAAAAGAAAGTGAATTTCTCAGGAATTGAGGCTTAGAAAAGAATGTTGGAAGAGGGGAGGGAAGACACAGAGACTTTTGTTCGATAACTGTTAAGTTATGCCTACGTATCCTCTCGTGCAATGAGGAAGTCAGAACACCGTAGTTTGACTCAAAAAGACTGGATGATAAATTGACTGTGAACTGCCTGCTTGTCTATGCTCAAGTGTATGACTTGTCTGGCTCGAGTGCTAACTGTCTTGCGTTAGACGGAAGAAGCAAGTTCTCGTTTGTGAATGAGTGTGATGAGAGAAGAATCTCGAAGGAGACGATTATTGTTTGTTTTTTGTATTTTCAGTTTTGTTATTGTTTTTGGTATTTTGCATTAGTTAATGAGCTTGAGCCTAAATCAAAGGTTGCGAACTCATTATATCCTCCCTGATTAGGGATAATGAGCCTACTTAAGTATGAGATAAGCATTTTGACTTAATTACCGTGATGATGTAGGATTAAGATCATTAACCTACTTGTAATTACTTATATGTTTTTGGGTTTTTGTTTAGTGTTAAGTAATGAGTTTAATCTCTAATCACAGATTAGTGAACTCATTACACAATCCTAATAGAAGGATAATAGATGAGAACACTTAAGTTGAGGAAGATACCTCAACTTAATCTATGGTTAGGGATTAAATTCATTATATAACAAGCCTTTATTAAGTGGATTTTAATTAAGAGATGAGATTAAGAAGTGGATTTTAAGTTTATAAGACAACTTGAGGGGGACTTGTCCATTAAACACTAGGGTTAGTCCCTCTTAACCATAAGGAAGAGTTAGAACCCTAATGTAAGGCCCAAGTTACAAGATGAAGTCTTGGTGATTATTAATGTGATTTGATTAAGAGGTTTAAAAAAATTAAAGGTTTAACATTTAGGATTAAAGTTATACACTCCATCCTAAGAGAAGGATGCAGGCAAAACCCTAATTCTGAAGTCCTAAAGCTTTAAGAGTTTAGCCTCTGATTATTGAGATGAGAAGAGAGACTCAAGGAGACTCAAAGGTAAAGAGCTAAGGGGGACTAAACACAACCCTAAATATTATCATGCTTGGATATCCTATGGTTTGTGTGGCTTAAGAGAAAAGATCTTCAAGGAAGCCACCAATGGAAGAAACAGATGGAAGGAGGAAGAAGCAGAAGAATAAGTTACTTACTTCCTAAGAAGATAAGTAACTTAAAGGAAGAAAGTGAGAAATATGGAACATAAGTGAATTTGATTCACTTCAAAGACATGAAAAATGCACATGAATGATATAATAAGAAGTGGGAAGTGAAGGCAAATCCACCTCCCACAATAACATACCAAAAGCTCCTGAAAAGTTAGTATGAATGCATAAGACATAAAGCATAAAGAAATGAATTGAAATGAGATGAAATGACCAAAGTCAGAAGTGATTATGCAATGCAAATGGCATATGAGATGATGCAATGTCATACAATGTGCATATGGATGATCATACAAAGATGAGATGTCATGAAAGCATGCTTAGAAGCTTGAAAACACATGGATGTTTATGAAATGAAATGAATGCAACATATGGCACATGAATGAAGAAATGATCAATCAAGGTTCCAACATGTCCTAAGATTTCTAAGATGGCATATGAATGCTTGAGATGTCATGGCAAGTTCATGTGATGATGAATATGCAAGGTAAATGCAAATGAACATGAGAAATTAGGGTTTTATGGACATGTGAGATGCAAATGAACAAAACAGAAGCATGCAACATGATAAAAATTTGAAATCAAGCTCAAACAAACCCTAATCCCATATTAGGTAACACCCCAAAGGAGAAGGTCAGAAGCTATTCCTATTGGAAGTTATGATTTTCCTAAGTTTTCTAGGGTTTTTGGGTGATTCAAAAGGAAAAATGCAAGATAAATTCATGAGGAAAATATCCTAGAAACTAGATGAAATATATGAAACAATGCAAAAATAATCATGTTCAAACTCTTCTTGGTTAGGCAGAAATGATTTTTTCAAAGTTAGGGTTTAAAATTGTGATTTTAAAGACCCTTAATTCAAAGAAAATTGGGAAACTATGATCAAACCTAAAAAGAAATTTCTATGAAGAGTTTGAAAATGCTTCTAAATGCATTAGGATGGTTCATGATTTTTTTGGTGATTTTTAGAAACCTAAATGCATTTTTAATTAATTAAAATACTTTAATTAATTAAAAATAACATTTAAATATTTTAAAAATACTTTTTATATGCAAAAATTAAAATTAAAATCATTTTCAAGTTTGAGAAAAATATTTAAAATCAGAATGCAAAGTTTCATATTTTTGTGATGAGTTTTGGTATTTTAAAATAAATATGCAAAAGAAAAGAAAATAAAATAAAATGAAATAAAGGAAAAGTATGCGCATCCAAAGGCCCAGATTCAAACAAAATTGGAGGGAGTTGATTGGCGCGTGTTTGGAGGGTCAGGATTCAATCTGGCATTTTTAAAATTAATCCTAATTAATTAAATTAATTAATCTGATTAGGGTTTTAATGAACTCATCATGGCCCTTCATTCACGCGCTAATCCTAATCCTACGGTCCATATTCAAACTGGCCTTAAACCCTAATTAAGAACCCTAACCACTTTCAGGTGACCGGAGCTAGCTCCGATCATCTTCTCCGACAGGCCACTCACCCTAACTTCTTCCCTAAATCAAATTAAACCCTCTAACTCTCTAGAAATGATCCCCTAACAACCCTAAGCAAGAATCCAGTATTAAACAACATTTATCACTCACGAAAATCATGATTCGATGCAAAACGAAAAAACATTCAAAACTTTCAGAAGTTCATACATGCTTGATTCTTAACCATTTTCAAAAATAAACATATCAGGATGATCAACTAAACATGTAGAAGCATTTAAGGACTTAAAATAAGAGTTCTGGAAAAATTGTTCTTCATGGTTACCTGAGATGAAGCTTTCGATTCCTGAGCTTTCTGGCCTCTTTCTTGGTTCAAAACATCTCCACTGAACCTCCTGATGATGTTGCAATGCTTAGAACAAGTTTGTATGGCCTGGTTTGTGAGTTTCAGTTCCTCTGCACCAAGAATCGTGTTTTGGTTTGGCTATGTTTTAGGGCTTTTCAGTGGGCGGTTTATGTTTTATGAGTGATTTGAAGATGATTGGTGAAGTTTGTTTTGAAGTTTGATGGCTGGTTTTTGAGATTCAAAGAGAGGGAGGTTTTGATAGATTTTGTGAATTTTGATGTTGTGTGTGGTTTCAGCCTTGTGTGTTATGATGTTTGAGGTCCATGAGGTTCACATAAGTCATGCTGATTGGTTCAAAGAGTTGGTGTGACATAGTTTGATTGGTATGGGCCAAGTTGTAAAAAGTCAAGGTTATGTGTACTTAAAGCATGGCACGAGTCAGAGCTCGTTTGAAGGGGTTTCTGGCCTCAGCTTGCATAAAGGATGGCCTTTGGATCAATGTTATGCAGCTGGATGACTTGGATGAAGAGTTCTCATGGTTTATGAAATTTTCCAACTTTGGTGTTTCTTGTGATTCAAGCCATGAAAGTCTTCAATTCTTGGGCCAATTCTGATTCTTTGAAGTTGTTTTGGCATGTTGTAACATATTTGTGCACGTTAGAAGTCATTTAGAAGCTTGAACATGCCAAAATGCATAATCCCTCTTTGACATGAAACTTGAAATTATGTGATTTTTGCCAACTTTGAAAGGCCATATCTTGAGTTCTAGGATGAATCAAGACATGTTCTTGTACTTTTTGAAAAGGGAAAGACCTAATATACAACTTTCATGCCCAAGAATTTTTCATTTGAAGCATTTTTGGTCATGAAAGAGGAGGTTGAAAATCTTTCCCAAAATGGAAAGTTTGCATTTCAAGTCATTTCCAAAATGGCAAGTTTGCAATTGGTTCAAAATTCTTCAATATTGTGAACTTCCAACCACTTCTAAGATCAAATAAAGATCATAGAAGTTCATTTTGATGAAAATGAACCTTTGGTTCCATTGTTGGGGGCCTCAGATGCCCTGATTTTGACTTAACTTGCTCAAGAAGTTACCCAGTGAACAAATGACTTCCACAATGAATTTCTTCATAAAACTTGGTACATAGGATCCTTATAACATATTAAGAACATTAGAAACAATAATGACCCAAAAATTTGGAGTTAAGGCCTCTGAAAACCAAAACCCTAATTTTGGTCATCTGTGTAGTGAAAACCCTAGCTCTTCTTCCATGCCTTTGCCAATCTTTGTGATCTTTTGACTTTCATGAACTTTGGGGAGCATAATATGATCATATAACACACACGAACCCTCTTGGAAGGCTTCAAGACCTTTGGGATGGCTCAGATGAAATCTTGGATTGCTCAGATCACAAACCCTAGATGCAGATGAACTTGAACTATGCAATGAAGCAAGTATGCAATATGAGGTAGTATACTTATGCTAATGCAAAAATGAGAGATCTCAAGCCATGGTGTGATAAAGAGTGAGGGAAAATTTGGGGTGTTTACACTATGTTCTTGGAAGCTTCGATCCCATAATGTCCATCACATGTCGAAATCGGTACAACATGTATATAAGAAGTTGCATTTCATTCTTGGAGGCATAGCATGATGGATATGTGTTGAATAGATTGTTTGATGAGTTTTATGATGTGATTGGTAAAAATTATGATATATTTCTATATGACAAAATGTTGCATGATTATCTTTACTTTATGTCAATTATATTGATTTGTGATTACTCACCCTACCTACCTTTGGTGATGGTCTATTATGCCATCAACAACTACACATAATCATTTTTGATGATCAAAGTGCAAGATTTATGGTGATAAAGTTCAAACTTTAGAATTGTGAATTCAGTTTCGATTGACAGATTTGTGGTTTTTTCCTGAAAAAACCTTGAGGGTTTGTCCTCCAAGATCATTGTAATTTGGGGATTTTTGCACACATCTTTGGTTCATAAATTCAGTCGAGTGAAGAGGTTTGAAGATCAAAGAGATTGTTCAATCATATCACGGTAACCATGGGATTATGAAGGAAGGTGTGAGTTCATTCATATCAACTAAAAGCGATCATGCTCAAAGTTTTAAGAATCGAGGATTCTTGTAAGAAGGGAATAACAATCAGAGGTTTGTTCAACACGCGTGAAGGACTTGATTCACCTTGAATCAAGGGACTAAGAGAAACATAGCTTCTACAACAATTATGTTTGGTTTGTCGTTTCTAATTTCTCTTTGTAAAAACATTGCAATTTATAATACATATCCCAATTCAATTTCAAAATTGGGGGCAGAGGTACCCTTAGAGAGGACGGTAGATGAACTGCCTAAACAAATCTGTGTGTTCTTCGTTTTTCTCTATTCATTATATTTCCGCACAACTTGAAATGGTGTAACTTTGAAAACTCTGTTCTGCAAATTTTGGTTCACTCTAGGTGTTTTAGAAAATGTTGTTATCAATTTGATAGTAACTTAAGAAAAATTATGCACTACAAATAGAAGCAAAACAAGCTTGGTGTGGTGTGCCCACCAAGTGTTTGAGAAAATTTAAAATATTATATTTCATTATCCTTGTGTTATTTTTAATCATTTTAACATTGGTGGAAGTGGTTTAATCAAAAGTGTTAGGTTTAAGTGATTAATTAGTGAGATATTCATTCATTTATCTTTAACATCTTATTAGGTTCCATTAGGCATATCCGATCACTGGTGACTAAACAAATTTTAGACGTGATTTTCCTGGGAATTTTTGTAGCCCTTTTTCAAATAAATTTTCAAAACGATTTTTTTAAAGGGATCTATTCAATCCCCCTTCTAGATATGTGTCATCGTCTAACAATATATTTAAATATTCTAATTGTTTTATATTATTTTCCATTCATGTTTTTTTATTTAAATATTCTAAATAAAATCAATAACAAAACACATTGAAAATAAAGCTTCAAGCTTTCCCAGCATTGAACAATTTCCTGCATTTTCTATTTCTCTCCATTAACACAAATTCTAACTTTTCAATGTATCTTCCCTTCCATTTCAAATTTCTCTGTTCCTCATAAACACAAACCTTAACTCGAATTATATATTTCGTCGTTCCACATCTTTGTCTTCTACTGCTTTTGTGACAATGTTCATTCGTCTTCATTTTTCTAACTCATTCTTAGTTCAAAATGTCAAACCCATTTTGAAATATAAAGTTAAACTGTTGTGATTTGAATCATGTTCGGTTACAACCATGACTTTGAGCAATAAACTACACAGGGCGTTGAGAAAGCTTTCTGCATTCATTGAAACAGTTGAAGATGTTGACGAAGATGAAGACAATGTTGAATCGGAACTTGGGCTATAGCCATTAACCATATCGTTTTCAAGTAAATGAC
Organism: Lathyrus aphaca; assembly: GCA_963966055.1. NCBI lineage: Eukaryota > Viridiplantae > Streptophyta > Magnoliopsida > Fabales > Fabaceae > Lathyrus > Lathyrus aphaca. Next base: position 300,283,711 of record OZ014525.1, read on the forward strand.
CTAATGATGTGTTTTGGTTCATAAGCATGACTTTAGGAAGGTGAAAAGCTCACCTTCCATAGAATCAACAATAACTTGATTTGTCATAATATATTCCACTTTCAAGAAAGGGAAAAACTTAAAAAGTACTTTTGAACAAGAATATCTTCAAAAAGCATACAATTTTTGTTAAATTCAAGGCTCTGTGAAGTCCAGGCCAAGTTATGAGTATTCTATTAGCAAGTACTTCAGTAAAGTATGCATCAATTTTGTGTATAGAGTCTCCATCAGGAGATGCAAACTGAGAAATTTGTTCAAGTGTTGTATTTGCATTTTCAAGACTACCAAAAGCTAAATGATTTGCACAAGTGAGTAACAAATGAATCAAACACAAACTCGTTTCTTCAGATTGTTCTATGCTGGGAAAAATTTGAAGTTTTATTTTCAATGTGTTTTGTTATTGATGTTATTTAGAATATTTAAATAAAAAAAAATAAATGGAAAATAAAATAAAGTAATTAAAATATTTAAATATATAATTATTGAGTTGACATTGACATGTGACCAATCTGAGTGTCATGTCATCAAAATTTGCTCTCATATTAAGTAGGGACTAAAATTCTCATAAAATCAAACTAAAGAGACTAAAAATCTAGATTTGAAAATGAGGTGACCAAAACCGAGAAAAATAGAAAATAGGAAACTAAAACTACAATTAAACTAAATATTTTTATAAATGAGAAAATATATCGATTAAAAATAAGTGTACCCTACATGCGCAACCTTTAAGAGACCATTGTTTTTTTTTTCATTTTTCAGTTAGTGGAGATATTTTGCAGGAGTTTTAAATTGTGATTTTTTTTTAATTACATAGTTTATTAAAAAAATGTTGAAATAATCTAGTTTTTGGTGTATTTACAAAAATGACGTAGTTTAATGAAGATTCGTCAATCAAATTGACGAAAGTTTGAAAAAAAATTCAAAAAAGACACTCATTCGCCAATCAAGTTGGCTAATGTGTCTAATTCATAATTTTTTTTCTTATACGCTAATTCGCCAATTGGAATGGCGAAAGTGTGTGATTGTTTTATATAAATTTGTGTTCATTCTCCAATTCAATTGGCTACCTTGTTTTTAATTTTTTTTATATTTTTTGCACTCTTTGTATATGTTTATAGTTGTTAATTTTTTTTACTTATTATTGATAATTGAATAAATGAAATTAAAAAAATTCAACAAAGAAAAAAATAATTGTAACACGGTGGGAGAACTGACTTTAGTTAAATGTTGCGGATAGCAAGAGTCGCCACCGACTTTTATTTTATCCAAAAGGAAAGGGCATAAAAGAACAGGAAAGACCTTAAAAAGATTTTGAGTTCGGGGGGTAGGTTATACAAAGGGAAGGTGTTAGCACCCTTTATATCCATGGTTATCCATGGGCTCTTAGTTACTTAGATCACTTTAAACTATTTTGAGAAGTGTAGTGTGTGATTAGAAATTTTCTTAAGTACTTTATAATGATCTTCGTATGGATGTATATAAAGACTTTGTTTTGAAAATTTGTTTGAAATGTGAAATGTAATGAAGTATTTTGAAAAAGTGAGCAAGTACTTGTCGCTCCCGATAAATGGGAAAGGCCCAGATAAAGGTACAGACGCGAACGGTCGGCGAGAGGGACAATGAGAACACACAGCAGTGAACTCACTGGAGATGAAAAGAGTCGCCAGCTAGGCATTTTTATCCCGAAGGAAAGGTAATGCTGCATAGACCTAGAAAGATATGGATAAGACGGTTGCGAACCAGAGAGACTGAGAAAGGGGGTTGGTTACAACCTGGGAAGGTATTAGCACCCAGATTGTCCGCCGTACTCGACGGGATCCACGCTTAAAAGATTTGTGTTTTAAAGGGGTAGTGTCAGTGCAATTTGTGTGCAAAAGAGCTGGAAAAGGATGTACAGGTGTCAGTGTAAAAGAAATATGAAGTGTATAAATGTACAGTGTCAGTGTAAGAACAGGAATAAGATGCTCAAGATCATGAGGCTTAAAGAATAATGCTGGAAGGAGGGGGAATATACAGAGACTTTTGTTCGATAACTGTTAAGTTATGCCTACGTATCCTCTCGTGCAATGAGGAAGTCAGAACACCGTAGTTCAACCCAAAGAGACTGAAAGATGAATTGACTTGTGAACTGCTTACTAGCCTATGCTCAAGTGTATGATCTGTCTGGCACAGATGCAAACTGTCTTGCATTAGACGGAAGAAGCGAGTTCTCGTTTATGAGTGAATAAGATGAGAAAAGAATCCCGGAGGAGACGATTATTGTTTGTTTTTGTGTTTTCAGTCTTTTACTGCTTTTGAGAATTTGTCATAAGTTAATGAGTTTAAGCCTAAACCAATGGATTTAGTAAACTCATCACATCTTCCCTCTGATTAGGGGTAATGAGAATACCTTAAGTGTGAAGTCAGATTCTCACACTTAATCACCTTTGGTGTAGGATTAAGATCATTATCCTATTTGTGATTATTTAGATGTTTTTGTTGTTTTTGTTTAGTGTTAAGTAATGAGGTTAAGCCATAATCAAGGATTAAACAGACTCATTACACCATCCTAATAGAAGGATAATAGATGAGAATGTTTAAGCTGAGGAAAGCTCCTCAACTTAATCCATGATTAGGGATTAAACTCATGACAAAACAAGCCTTTGATTAAGTGGATTTTATTTACTGATATGATGATAAAGTGATTTTTAGGGTTTGTAAGACAACTTGAGGGGGACTTATCCATTAACACTGGGGTTAGTCCTTCTTGACCAATTAAGGAAGAATTAGAACCCTAATGCAAGGCCCAAGTTACAAGCTTGATGTCTTGATGATTATTAAGTGAATTGATTAAAGGATTTAAACACATTAAGGGTTTAACACTTAGGATTAAAGTTATACACTCCATCCTAATAGAAGGATGCAGGCATAAACCTAATCACAAAGCCTTAAAGCCTTTAGGGTTTAGTCCCTGATTATGAGATGAGAAGAGAAGACTCAAAGAGACACAAAGGTAAAACTAAATGGGGAGACTAAACAAAGCCCTAATCATTGTCATGCTTGGTCATTCCTAGGGTTTGTGAGGTTTAAGAAAGAAGTCTTCAATGGAACCACCAGGAAGCAGATGAAAGGATCAAGAGAAGCAAAGTAACTTGCTTCATTCAAGAAGACAAGTCACTTGAAGAAAGAAAGTAAGAAGAAAAAGAATGAGCAAGCTCAATCTCAAACACAAGATAAAATGCAGCATGGATGCATAAGAGAGATGAAAAGAAAATGTGAGAAGTGAAGGCAAATCCACTTCTCAAGATAACTTACCACCTGAAAAGTTAGTGAAGGAGATGCAATGCAATGCAAAGTGGGATGAGATGACATGATGAGAAATAAAACCAGAAGCATTTACATGATGCTAATGATGCTATGAGATGCTACAAACATGAGGCAGCACATGGAAATGATCATACAAGCATATGGATGCAAATGGAGCAAGGTAAGAAACATGAACATACATGAAAAGTTATGAGATGCATATGGCATACAACATGGCAAATACATGATGCAATGATCAAACATGCTTTCAATATGTCTTAAGATGTTCAATGAATCAAATGGATGCATGGAATGTCATGGCAAGTCATGTTATGCAAGTAAATGCAAGATGAATGCATATGGAAGCCCAAATTAGGGTTTATGAACAATACATCAAACAAAAACCAAAATCAGAAGCAAACAACATTATAAAAAATTGAAAATGCACTCAAAGGACCCCTAATCCTATACTAACCCAATGCCCAAAGGAGAGGTTTCAACTCTTAACCAAATTCAAGATATGATTTTCCTAAGTTTTCTAGGGTTTTAGGGTTCATTAACAAGAAAATTACCAAACAAATGGAAAATGAAATATCAAACCATGGCCATTTAATCTCACAAACTACATGCTAAACACAATGCAATGCAAAAAGAATCAAGGTCCAACTCTTCATGGATAGGCAGAAATGATTTTTTGAAGTTTGGATCAAAATAATGCATCAAAATGATTTTAATTCAATGAAAAATTCTCAAAATGCATCAAGATCAAAAAATAAATTTGGTTTGAAGGTTGGACAATGTTTCTAAATGTCTTAAAACATTTCATGAATTTTTTGGTGATTTTTAAATACCTAAAAGTATTTTTAATTAATTAATTCTCATTAATTAATAAAAAAGAAACTTTTAAATATTTAAAAATACTTTTTAAATGCAAAAAATGAAAATAAAAATATTTTTGGGTATTAAAAATTAATGAAACTCTTGACAAAAAGTTTCATAATTTTTAAATGGTTTTTACTATTTTAAATAAATTGTACAAATTAAATGAGAAAAAATGAAATTAAAATCAAAATAAATGGAAGTATGCAGAGAGAGAGGCTGAGATTGAATCTGGGTTTGGAAGCATTGACTGCGCGCCAGATCTAATGGATCACATTCAAACCTGACTAATTAAATTATTAAACCTAATTAATATTAATTAATCCTGATTAATTGAAAATGACATGATCTCAGCCACACACTCACACGCGGGAAACAAGATCCAGTGGCTCACATTCAAACCTGGTGCCCTAACCCTAATTAACAACTAATTACTTTCAGGTGGCCGGAGAAGACTTCCGGTCATCTTCTCCGGCCAACATCCTCCCTGAAAATTGCTATCTTCCACCCTAGCTCACTAAAACCTAATCTCTTTGCCCAGAATCCATCCCCAAACATCATAGAGCAAGAATCAACAGCCAAAACACATTTATTTTACACCACAAGGCTGAATCGAAGCAAAAGGGGTTTAGGTCAAAAAAATTTCAGGAACAACATACATGCTCAAAACTCAATTATTTTCGAAACAAAACATATCAGCATGATCAGTGGAATGTAGAGAATCATTTAAGAACTTAAAAACAAGCTTCTGGAAAAAATGTTCATGAAGCTCACCTGAACTGGAGCTTTGATCTCTGACACTCTCTGGCTAGTTTCTTGCTTGCAATCAGCTCCTCTTGACCTCCTGAGAAGCTTTCAATGCTTGGAAAGAGTTTGTGGTAGCTGGTTTGAAGGTTTGAGCAGATTCTGTTCAATGGGGGAGAGAAATCGTATTTGGGATTCTGGAGGTTTTAGGCTATGATGGTGGATGCTTTTTGATCAGAGGAACATGTTGAGTTGATCTATGAAGTGGGTTTTTGTGTTTGTGAGTTGTGTGGTGAGATTCGAAGGTTTTTGCTTAAGGGAGTAAAAATGGGGATGCTGAGTTCTAGTGTGCTTCAGGCTTGTGTGCTGGCTGGTTTGGCTTGCATTTGAGTAGTATAAACAATTGGGATTGGTCAGAAGATGTGACTTGTGCTTTATTGATTGGTGTAGCTACTTTTGCCAAAATGTCAACTTCTTGTAAGAGATGGCATGGGCAACTTCTAGCCAAGTACCAAAGGCTTGTCTGGCGCAGCAAGGCATGGGGGAAAGGCTAGTGTGATTCAGCAGGCTAGGCAACAAGTGGATGGAAGTGTGATGATGGTTTTGCAACTTGCTCACTTTTAGTTCACATGGAAAAATCTTGCTTCACAAACCATGAAACATGTGATCTTTTGGTTCAAATCTGATTTTTAGAACTTGTATGATGCTTGCATATTGGTTAGACATGAATTAGAAGTCACAAATGCCTTGGTACAAAGTTCTTGCAAGTTTCTCATTTGGGGCATATTTTGAAAATTAGTGATTTTTGCCAACTTTGACACACCATAACTTTTGATCCAAAATGAATTAGGTCATGTTCTTGTACTTTTTGAAAAGGGAAAGATCTAATCTACAACTTTCAGGACCAAAGTTTTTCCATTTGAAGCATTTTTGGATCAAAAAGTAAGGTTTGAAAAGTGGCATAAAATGACATACTCTTTAAAAGTCAACCATGCCCAAAAAAGTCAACTTTGCAAAAACTTCAAATTCTTGAATTTTGTGAACTTCAAACTTCTTCTATGATCAAATAAATATCATATACACTCAAAATGATGAAGATCACCCCTTGGTTGGGTCATTGGGGGCCTCAGATGCCCTGATTTTGCACTGACTTGTCCAGAAAGTCAACCCTTGATCAGATGACTTCCCCATGGAATTTCTTCATGAAAATTGATATGCATACTCCCTATACCATATAGAGACCAATAGAAACAAGAATGACCAAAAAAATTGAAGTTATGGCCTTTGAAACCAAAACCCTAATTCTAGGTCATCTGTGCAGTCAATCCTGGCTCTGCTTCCATACCAATCCCAGTTCTTGTGATACTTGGGCATTTTTGACTTTGAGAGGATGTAATATGATATAAGAACACACATGAACCCCTTTGAAGTGATTGTTGACCTTTGGAGTGGCTCAAGAAGCTCTTGGATTGCTCAGATCACAAACCCTAGATGCAGATGACTTTGAATCTATGCAGTGAATCAAAAATGGGATATGAGATGTTATGATTGTGTCTATGCATATGAGAATGATCACAAGCCATGGTGTGAATGAGTGAGGGCAAATTTGGGGTGTTTACAGTACTTAAGAGGAACCTACCCTATAATAAGTCTTTACTGTTCTTATATGTTCTTTCAATGGTAAGACTAACTCTATTATTACGGAATAGGTAGTCATTACCTTGGATGTTATGAGGGACAAGTGAAGGGACATCTGTGATTAGGCAATTGTAAGGTGTACTTAGCAATTCGAAGGGACTTATCATCTTTTATTCGAAAGGGACAAGATCATTTACGAAGGCAACCATGAAGGGACTTGATCTTATAATTCTTTAAAGGGACAAGATGATATTAAATGAGATAAGGGACTTTGCTTTATACACCTTACTTGACCTTTTATTTAGGCAACATGAGAGGTATCCTTAAGAATGTGAGATGGCGATCAAAGATCGACTTATGTGTGTGCGTGTACAAATTTAAATATTTATCTTATAATTAGTGACCTAAATTCAATTTTAAAAGCAAATATGTTTTCACTCCCTAATTTACTAACCATAGCAAGTTAAATAAATAAAAATTCTAACACTATTACATAATTTGTACAATTACATTATAATAAAATAATTTAAAGAAATAAGCATATAATAAATAAATAAATAAATAAATAAATAAGAAGGTTAGTAATAATAAATAAAATAAATATAAAAGAGGTTAGCATAATAAGACAATATAGAAAATAAATTAAAAGTTCAAATTTAAATAAATAATCATTTTTTAAGAATTTTAAGAAAAGAAATAAATAATAATAATTATATACTAATAAATATGATTAATGGTTTAATAAATTAATTATGTATACATATTAGAAATATTTAATAATTATACAAGCATGATAAAATAAGAAATTATAAAAAAAGAAAATTAAAGTTTTGAAAATAAATTAGGGTTTACAAAATAAATTAGGGTTCATAAAGAAAAAATTAGGTTTTACATACAAAAATATTAGGGTTTATAAGTTAATCTAAATATAACTAATTTATTTATAAAAATATATATAATAATAATATAAACAAATTATAAAATAAATATAAACAATTTAACTTTTAGAAAATAAATCATGATTTTAAAAAATATGAAGTTTTACATATTATATACTATTATTTAAAAATTAATTTCCTTATAAAATATAAATTAATTATAAAACAAAATAAACAAATAATAAGAAAATAGTGTAAAAAAGAACATACCTGGGGCTGGGATTCGAACCCAGGCCCTAGGCTTCACATCTCCAGGACCAGTCTCCCTTCCACTGGGTTGCGCATGCGCTGGTGATATTGAATGAGCATCAATGCGTTTTGTTCTCTAACCTGTAAAAATCATAAAAAAAACAAATAACACAAAATGGCTTGGGGAGGTTTCGATCCCAGGACCATGCCTTTACTAACAAACGCGCATACCAACTGAGTCAAGCTGTTCTTCTGAAATAATAACCACAACAATATCATAAAATATAATACCCAATTTTTAAATACGAATTTGGCGCCAGACTTCATCTTCCTCGTTCAAATTACCTGCGAATTTTCCTTTGAATGTCCCTGCGAATTCTCCTGCAAATTTTTAAAACCAGAATCCTATGTTTTTTCAAACATCAATCAAATCGTAATATCAATTCAAATTAAAAGCCCAGATCAATTATAAAAGGATCATAGGTCACAACTATGTGCTTAGATTTCATTTAGATGTCCTAATTGCTTGGTTCCCGAATTGGAGCTTCAAACCCTAGCAATGGTGGATTTCGATACAGTCCATAATAATTGAATTAAATCATCCAGAAAGTTTCTAAACATCACAACAAACACAAATCCACAGTTAGTTTTCATTATTAATGCACAAATCATTCAAATCGAAAAAAATTTAAAGATGAACAAGATGCATTCGGGTTGTGTGTATGAGCATGGATTGGATGCATTTAAGAGTTGGTTTCGACTCAATGAAGCTCAATAAACATTCTTGTGTCCTCAAAATACCTTAAAACCTCTTGAAATAGGGAAACCGAAAAATTCAATTTGGATGGTTTTTGTGAAGTTTTAAAGTGGTGTTAGAGGCTGCAAAAATTTGTCCTTATGATTGTGATGAGTTCATGTATATGTAGTGAATCATATTAGGTCAGAAAAGATGGGCCTTATTCATGGATTTGAAGTTGCTTGATATCAAAGAAATCTCATCACCATAATTGTCCAAAAATCCAATATTCTCTTGCTCTTTTTGTCTTACACGAATTTGGACAATATATAATCATGTTAAATGGCTTTGATGATTTTCTAGAAGAAGAATCATATTTAAATATTGATTTTTTAATTTTATTTTGATTTAATATGTATTTAAATGAATAAAATTCAAATAAATATTAAATAAAATAAATAAAAAATCAGAAATTTCATGGGTTGGGTCGTGCTTGGTGTTTTTGTAAAGATGGGATGACAATTTGGTGGGCTCATTTAGCAAAAATTTGATTTAAAGCCTTATTTGCTTCATAAGTTTGCCTAAAATTTCCCAACTTTGCAAGGGCACAAATCCTTTAATTTTAATGCTATGAGGGTGTTCTTGGACATTTTGTAAAGCTTAAAGAATCCTCTAACCAACCTCTTTGGTCTCATGTCCATATCTTTTACCATTCTCAAGTTATGCTCTTTTGAAGTTGTTGACTTTTTGTTGACTTTTAAAAGGACCTATAATGTCTTAGCTCATACCTTCCAAATGAAGCATTTTTGGGATTGGCTTGTGAGACACAAAGTTGTAGAGAATTCAATTTCCTTCAAAATGAGCTTTGGATGGAAAAATTTTGATGAAGCATGTGAAAGTTATGGCTGGTCAAAGTTCAGTTGACTTTTCCTGTGAAAACCCTAATTTAGAAACTCCTGATTCTTGATGATCTGAAATCTCCTTGATGAACCATGATCAACCCTTGATAAAATGATGAATTTTACTTCATATACTTGATGTTGGCAAAAAATCATGAAGTTTGACTTTGGTTTGACCACAGTTGACCTCAGTTTGACTTTTTTAACAGCTTTGACTGATTTTAACCTATCTGATCATCTGACTGAGCAAATCTTTTGGGAAAGCCTTGAAACTTGACATGGGGATTCTTGAACACATATAAGATGTTATGAAGCTCACTTGAAGTCTTGGAAGTTCATTTAGCCTGATTAAAGTCAAAACCCTAGTTTAGGATGCACTTCTTAGGAGGATGCATTGTCTGAGGGAATTGTCAAACTTTCTGACTAATTGTGAACCTTGTGAACTTCATGAGATGTCTTGTGAACCTTGTGAACCTTGTGAGCCTCTTAGTACACAATGACTTGTCTTGTGGAGGGCAAATTTTGGGGTGCAACAGCTGCCCCTGTTCAATTTTCTGAAACCTGAGGGGTTAGATTGGTATATGTGCTAGTCGTGACCTGGAAGGTTGAAGGGGATTGAACACAAAAGCCCAAAAATTTGCACTCACCAGTGCATAGAGTAATACTGATGATTAGTTGTATATGCTTGAGTGGGCTTAAAGATGCCACTTGGAAGAATTGGAGATGGGCTTAGAGATGCCATCTAAAATATCAGGATGTGATGATGTCTTTATGTTGATATTGGATATCAGTACTAGGTCTTTGTATAAGCCGTCTCTGAATCATTTATGCAACATGATTTGAATTGTTGAATGGACCAGTAGAAATGAATCTTGTGATAATTATCTCTTTTGGAAGTATTTTGGATTAGGGAATGGATCTTTGTACAGACCGTTTGCCTACTCTCCAAGGGCCAAAAGAACGTCAGGATTTGTTCTTAAGGGTCAAAAGAATGTCAGGATTTGTTCTTCTGAAAAATATCTTGAACCAGGGAATGGATTTTTTTACAGATCGTTTGCCTGCTATTCAAGGGCCAAAAGAACGTCAGGATTTGTTCTTCTGAAAAATATCGTGAACCAGGGAATGGATCTTTTTACAGACCGTTTGCCTGCTATTCAAGGGCCAAAAGAACGTCAGGATTTGTTCTTAAGGGTCAAAAGAACGTCAGGATTTGTTCTTCTGAAAAATATCTTGAACCAGGGAATGGATCTTTTTACAGACCGTTTGCCTGCTATTCAAGGGCCAAAAGAACGTCAGGATTTGTTCTTAAGGGTCAAAAGAACGTCAGGATTTGTTCTTCTGAATAATGTCTTGAACCAGGGAATGGATCTTTTTACAGACTGTTTGCCTGCTATTCAAGGGCCAAAAGAACGTCAGGATTTGTTCTTCTGAAAAATATCTTGAACCAGGGAATGGATCTTTTTACAGACCGTTTGCCTGCTATTCAAGGGCCAAAAGAACGTCAGGATTTGTTCTTCTGAATAATGTCTTGAACCAGGGAATGGATCTTTTTACAGACCGTTTGCCTGTTATTCAAAGACATCTTAAGCAAATGTATGGATCATTTCTGACCCGTTGTAAGTTGTTGATATTGTTTTATCTGCATATAACCTTCCTGCAAGAAGAATGTTAGTTTATGCAATATGTATGCATGCATAGTATGATGCACTTAAGTAATGTATTATGTACTTATGGATATGTATGTTATGGTATGATGTAAATGATGTATGTATGAATCATGCAGCCTGAAGCGTCCGAATATCTTCGTTTAACAACTGCTGGCCAGGGAAAATAAATCTCGATTTGTTGCTGAAGAATATGAGGAACTCGTTCCCATCTTGTTTGATAATATAGTGAAGAATATGAGGAACTCGTTCCCGTCTTGTTTGATAACATAGTATTCATAACCTCCCGTCTTCGTTCGATAGTATGGTATTCATAACCTCCCGTCTTCGTTCGATAGTATGGTATCCATAACCTCCCGTCTTCATTTGTCGTACTCCTGTTGAAGGAATAATTTCCTGAGTATCCCGACTGAGGATAAAAGAGATGGACATAAATTCCAGGGGAGATGTAACTCGAAGTATTTATGAAGATGGATTTGCCCTACTGGGGTATTTGTAGCTGTCTTGTGGGGATGAACCGACGAAGCTTCGTTGAATTCCTTCCCTCGTCCGTCCTTAGTAAATACTATTACTGCATTTCATGCATTTCTGGTAAACATCAATCATATTAAGCATTTATGCATTTCTGGTAAACATCAATCATATTCAAAAGCATACATACATTCAAACACAACCAATGGACGTTTTCGTTTATGTAAAATAGGGTAAAAGTAAATCCGGATTCAAAAAGCATTTCCTACTTGAATAAAGAGGGAAAAGTAAAGTTGAACTCGAAAACAAAATCGTTTTAACATTGAGAGTGTATAACCAATTGGATTTAGAACTCCTGAGATTCTTAACTTTCCTGAATACCTTCCCAGAAATCCTCATAGCTGGATCTGAAGACATGATACTGACACCATCTGATACTACTAGCGTAGACAATTAATTTCCACAATGGCTTATGCTGAGAATCCAATATCAAGGTAATACAATGAGAGGAATGTGTCTTCAAATTGTGATGGACCATATACGCTTCGGGTATTAGATTTGAAAAGAGAGCATTGCCCCTTGGTTGAGGATGAATTATCCCATAACGGAAGTATCTGAATGTAGTTACCTCAAGAGAAATAAGCAGAATGCCCCACAATAATATGCCCCTGACATCATGAACTTTGTAATGTTACCCTTGGTAATTTAGATAGATGAGAAGATCTGCCCCTGGCTACTTAAACATAGTTGAATCCTGTCCTGATTGCCTCAAATGAGTTAGGCAGTATCATTGCCTGCCCCCTTGATTGGGAGATAATGACTATGACTATTTGTATACATGGGCTTTGATCCAGGAAGCAACTTTGTTTATCAGAAAGACTTTGGTTTATTGAACATTCATCCTGTAAGTTTCTCTGTTTATCAAACACTCAGGTATATGCAAACAAATATATTCAAAAATGCTATGCTTATGTCTGTCTTGAAGTTTTGAAAATGAGTTATTTTAGAAAAACAATTTTTGTGAAAACTGTGATATTAACTCAAGTTTTATAATAAGCCCTAAAGGAGTCAGGATACCTTTTTGTAGCAGTACGCTTTCGAACTAACCATGCTTCAGTTAGGACTTTTAAAGGGTTATAATGTGGTCTGGTTCACGGTTTAAGAAACAAAGGATAAAGGCTCAAATTTATTTGTACCCAACCCATTCTTCATGATGTTCTTCAGTCCTATGTTCGGTTAACTTATGCATTGAGGTTCCAAAGTAGTTTGGAATTGTAACACTGACATTAGTGATGGTTCAGAGACCAAAAATTTATTTGAACATTCAGTCATCTTTCTTTGTTGAGGATTCATAGTGACCTCTTATTTTTCTTTTTCTTTTTTGGCTTTATTATCCCTTCCTTTTGCCTGAACTGTTTGTTTTAAGATTACAGTCAGCGGAATATCTCAATTTTTATTAAGTCTCCTTCATAGGTTTTGACTTAGCAAGATTTTCTTTTGCTAGATATTGATTGTCAGGTATAATGATTACAGAGAACCATCATTAGTTGTGTACAACGTAGATAATTGGCATATTTGAGTTAACTGAGTAACTACCCTGCCCCAGGTTATGAATAAGGGTTTTAATTTGTGCGAGAATAAAAACTCCTACTTCATAGGCTCAAAAGGGTTGACTTGGGATTAACTTCCTTATATCACCACTGTTTAGGAATTGAAACAATACCTGTACATCGTCAGCATAGTCTGTTCAAAAGCATATTGCATAAGATTATGGTATTGTTTTCGTCATCCTCCCTCTACAGGCTTATAACTTTATCAGGAGTTAAATATCACAAGATAGAAATAAGAAGCATAGTTTTAAATATAGTGAAACGAATGGATTAATTCAAGACAAACATATGCAATGCATTAATGAAAACAAAAGTTTAACATAATAGCAAGTGTTTAAACAAATAAAAGAAATTACAAATGAAAATTCATATGTTGTCCCATCCAGTTGGCTGAATGTCTTCAATTGCAATCTGTGAACTTTGAGGAGCAGTATACTTCACCATGAAATCAAATTTACCACTTGGATGTCCCAAGGTGCCCCATATCTCAACAGGAATAGGTAAGCTTTCTTTCTTGCTACTTTGGGCAATTTGTCTTGCAGCTTCGACGTTTGATGGACGATAGTAGAATTCAATTTGACCTTCTGGTGTAACCTCGAGGATTCCTTCGTCAGTTAGGTCTTGAATCTTATTCTTCAGTGCCCAACAGTTATTAGTGTCGTGTCCGGGACTGTCGGAGTGATACTCACACCTTGCCTTGGAATTATAGTGAGGAGAGGCAATATTAGGATTTTGAGGAGGACTTTTCAAAGAAATTAGTTTCATCTCCAACAAGCATTGCAGAACTTGTGACATTGGAGTGATGAACTTGATAAACTGCCTTCTACATTCCTTGTGTTGAGGTGGATTAACCTTATCAGGTCTTTCTTCTTCAATTGAAGAACAATCAATGGCAACCTGTCTCTTACCTTCTTTTATCCTCATTTTCCTTTCAACCAAATCAGCTTGTTTTAATGGAGGTTGACTAACACTTAGATTCCTAACTTCATTACTTTGAAATTTATGGACAAAGGTGTCGCTCCCGATAAATGGGAATGGCCCAGATAAAGGTACAGACGCGAACGGTCGGCGAAAGGGGGATGTGAGAACACACAGGAGTGAACTCACAGGGAATGAATAGAGTCGCCAGCTAGGCATTTTTATCCCGAAGGAAAGGTAATACTGCATAAACCTAAGAAAAGATATGGATAAGACGGTTGCGAACCAGAGAGACTGGGAAAGGGGGTTGGTTACAACCTGGGAAGGTATTAGCACCCAGATTGTCCGTCGTACTCGACGGGATCCACGCTTAAAAGATTTGTGTTTTAAAGGGGTAGTGTCAGTGTAATTTGTGCATAAAAATAGCCGGAAAAAGATGTACAGGTGTCAGTGTAAGAGAAGTGAAGTGTATAAGTGAAGTGTCAGTGTAAGAACAAAGCTGAAATGCTCATGATAATGAGACTAAAGAAATAAGGCTAAAAGGAGGGGAAATATACAGAGACTTTTGTTCGATAACTGTTAAGTTATGCCTACGTATCCTCTCGTGCAATGAGGAAGTCAGAACACCGTAGTTCGACCCAAAGAGACTGAAAGGGTAAATTGACTTGTGAACTGCTTGCTTGTCTATGCTCAAGTGTATGACCTGTCTGGCTCAGGTGCGAACTGTCTTGCAGTAGACGGGAGAAGCAAGTTCTCGTTTATGAGTGAAGGTGATGAGAAAAGAATCCCGAAGGAGACGATTATTATTTGTTTTTTTTGAGTTTTCAGTCTTTTATTGCTTTTGAAAGTGTGTCATAAGTTAATGAGCTTAAGCCTAAACCAATGGGTTAGTAAACTCATCACATCTTCCCTCTGATTAGGGGTAATGAGATTACCTTAAGTGTGAAGTCAGCTTCTCACACTTAATCACCATGATGTAGGATTAAGATCATTAACCTACTTGTGATTATTCAGATGTTTCTGTTGTTTTTGTTTAGTGTTAAGTAATGAGATTAAGCCATAATCAAGGATTAAACAGACTCATTACACCATCCTAATAGAAGGATAATAGATGAGAATGTTTAAGCTGAGGAAAGCTCCTCAACTTAATCCATGATTAGGGATTAAACTCATGACAAAACAAGCCTTTGATTAAGTGGATTTTATTTAATGATATGATGATGAAGTGATTTTTAGGGTTTGTAAGACAACTTGAGGGGGACTTGTCCATTAACACTAGGGTTAGTCCTTCTTAACCAATTAAGGAAGAATTAGAACCCTAATGCAAGGCCCAAGTTATAAGCTTGATGTCTTGATGATTATTAGATGGATTGATTAAAAGAGTTAAACACATTAAGGGTTTAACACTTAGGATTAAAGTTATACACTCCATCCTAATAGAAGGATGCAGGTATAAGCTTAATCACAAAGCCTTAAAACCTTTAGGGTTTAGTCCCTGATTATGAGATAAGAAGAGAAGACTCAATGAGACACAAAGGTAAAACTAAGTGGGGAACTAATCAAAACCCTAATCATTGTCATGCTTGGTTGTTCCTAAGGTTTGTGAGGTTTACAAGAGACATCTTCAGATGAACCACCAAGAAGCAGATGAAAGGAGCAAAGAGAAGCAAAGTAACTTGCTTCATTTAAGAAGACAAGTCATTTGAAGAAAGAAAGTAAGGAGAAGAAGAATGAGCAAGCTCATTCTCAAACACAAAACAAAATGCAGCAATGATGCATAAGAGAGATGAAAAGAAATTGTGAGAAGTGAAGGCAAATTCACTTCTCAAAGTGACTTACCACCTGAAAAGTTAGCAAAGGAATGGAATGCAATGCAAATGGGATGCAATGTGATGATGCAAACCAAAACCAGAAGCATATGTGTGATGATAATGATGCTATGAGATGATGCAAACATGAAACAAGGCATGGGGATGATCATACAAACCTATGGATGCAAATGAAGCAAGTTTAGAACCATGAACATACATGAAAAGTTATGAAGTGCAAATGACATACAACATGGAAAATGCAAGATGCAATGATCAAACATGATTCTAATATGTCTTAAGATGTCTAATGAATCAAATGGATGCATAAAATGTCATGGCAAGTCATGGTATGCAAGCAAATGCAAGATGGATGCATATGGAAGCCCAAATTAGGGTTTATGATCAATGCAACAAACAAAAATCAAAACCAGAAGCAAACATCATGATAAAAAATTGAAAATTCATTCAAGGGAACCCTAAACCTATACAAACTCACTGCCCAAAGGAGGGGATCCAATTTTTAACCTAGTGAAAGTTGTGAATTTCCTAAGATTTCTAGGGTTTTAGGGTACCTTGACAAGAAAAATGTCAAACAAATTGAAAATTCAAGATCAAATCATGCCAATTTAATCCTATGAACTACATTATATGCAAGACACAATGCAAAAAGAATCTAAGTCCAACTCTCAAAGACTAGGCAGAAATGAATTTTCAAAGATTGGATCAAAATAATGCTTTGAAATAAAATTAATTCCATGGAAAATTGTCAAAATGCATCAAGATCAAAAAAGAAATTTGGTTTGAGGGTTGGACAATGTTTCTAAATGATTTTAAAGGTTTCATGAATTTTTTGGTGATTTTTAAATACCTAAAAGTATTTTTAATTAATTAATTCTCATTAATTAATTAAAAATAAACTTTTAAATGATTTAAAAATATTTTTTTAATGAAAAAATAAAAATAAAAATGTTTTTGGTTTCTGAAAATTAATAAAAGTTTGTACAAAAATTTTCAGAATTTTTATAATTGTTTTACTATTTTAAATAAAATGCACAAATTAAATGAATAAAAATGAAAATAAAACTGAATAAAATGAAAGTATGCGTATCCAAGGGCTGGGATTGGTTCTGGGGAGGTTTGGTTTGACTTCGCGCGCAATCTAATGGTCACAATTCAAATCTGGTTAAATCAGGTTTATGAATTAATTAATTGGGATTAATTAAGTCAACGTGGATTAGGGCAAAATGGTGGAATCCTGGCCAACCAAACGCGCGCGGGTCAACACATCCAAGGGCCAGAATTCAAACTTCCTTAATTACACAGATTAGGGCTAATCAAACTCAGGTGGCCGGAGAAGACTTCCGGTCGTCTTCTCCGGCGAACCAAAACCCTAGATTTTGCTATAGGTCACCAAACATGAAATTTCTTCCACAGAAATGGTCTTCCCCCCCCCCATATAAACCTAACCCCTCTTTCAAAAATCATTTATTTTCATTAACAAGCTTGAATCGAAGGCAAATGTAAAACACGGGCAAACTTTCAGAGAGACATGAAATGGTCATCTCTTACTTATTTTCAAATCTAAATACATCCAGATGATCAGTGCAACATATAGATTCGATTTGTAACAAGAAAATGAAGTTCTGGAAAATTTGTTCTTGAGCTATACCTGAGATGGAGCTTTCTGATCCTGTGCTTTCTGGGCCGTTTCTTGGTGTAAACTCACTCCTTTGAACCCTCTGATGATGAAATGAAGCTTAAGAAGCTTTGAGAATGGCTGGTTTTTGAAATGGCAGAAGTTCTGCTCAAGGTGTGGTGGGAATTGTATTTGTGATTCAGGGAGTTTAAGGCGATGGTGATGGGTGCTTTGTGATCAGGAAAGTGTGTTGAGTTGATTTGTGAAGTTGGTTTTTGTGTTTGAGGCTTATGCAATCAGTTTCGAAAGCTTTTTCAATTTGGAGCAAGAAGTGATAACTATGGCTTGGGTGTGTTTCAGCTTGCAATGTGTGGTGTGTTATGCTGGCTTTGGTCCATGTATCAAAAGGGGATAGGTCAGAAAGTTGTTGGTGGCCTATGGTGATTGGTATGGGTCTTTGGCCAAAATGTCAACTTGATATGTACTTGAGGTATGGGCTATGGTACCACTTGCTTCTTGGCATGCTTGGGCTCAGCTTGAATCAAGGAATGCTGTGAAAATAGTTTAGAAGCTAGGCAGCAAGTGGTTTGTAACTTATGATGAGTTTTGCAAGTTGATTCTAGTTTGGTTCCTTTGAGATATCTTGCTCCATAAGCCATAAAAATGAGAGATCTTTTGGTGCAATCTGACTTTTAGGTCTTGGTGCATGCTTGTATGAAGATTAGAAGTGTATTTGATAGCTCAATTTGCCTTGACAAGTGAATTTGCAACTTTGCCTCTTTGGTAGAAACCTTAAAATTTTGTGATTTTTGCCAACTTTGTCAAGCCATAACTTTTGATCAAAAATGAATTAGGTCATGTTCTTGTACTTTTTGAAAAGGGAATGATCCATTCTACAACTTTCATGACCAAAGTTTTTCCATTTGAAGCATTTTTGAATCAAAAAGTAATGGTTGAAAAAGTTTCCTAAAATGGCAATTTCATTAAAAGTCAAACTTTCACAAAAAGTCAACTTTGCAAAAGACTTGAAATCCTTCAATTTTGTGAACTTCCAACTTCTTCTATGATCAAATAAAGATCATATACAATCAAAATGATGAAGAACACCCTTTGGTTGGGTCATTGGGGGCCTCAGATGCCCTGATTTTACACTGACTTGCTTGAAAAGTCAACTCTTGATCAGATGACTTCCCCATGGAATTTCTTCATGAAAATTGATATGCATACTCCCTATACCATATAGAGACCAATAGAAACAAGAATGACCAAAAAATTTCGAGTTATGGCCTCTGAAACCAAAACCCTAATTCTAGGTCATATGTGCAGTCAAGCCTGGCTCTGCTTCCATACCATTCTCAGTTCTTGTGATTCTTTGACATTCTTGACTTTGAGGGGATACAATATGATGCTTGAACATACATGGACCCCTTTGAAGTGATTGATGGCATTTGGAGTGGATCAAGGAGCTCTTGGATTGCTCAGATCACAAACCCTAGATGCAGATGACTTTGAACTAATGCAATGAATCAAAAGTGTGATATGAGATGCTATGATTGAGTTTATGCATATGAAATGATAACAAGCCATGGTGTGAATGGGTGAGGGCAAATTTGGGGTGTTTACAGCTGCCCCTATTCAAACATGAGTTAGCTGTGCAGGATGTAAGTGACGGCTTATCAGGCAAACAAGATAACTTGTGGTTGAATACCAAAGACAGTCCAAAATTTGCACTCACAGAATGAAGAAGAAAAGGGATATAGATTGTAAAAGAAAATAAAGTATATTATAAAGTGTGGGCGACGGAGGACGACCGTCGAGCAGAGGACGACTGCTGGGGGAAAGAGCAATGACGGGGACGACCGACATGCTGGGGATATAGGAGATTATGATGGGGACGGCCATCAAGTAAAGCTATAAGATTCTCTGGGGATTAATGAACAAATGATGGGGACGGCCATCAAGTTCATAAAGTAATGCAAGCAACGACGGGGACGGCCATCGGGCTAAACTGATGAAGGACGATCATCAGGAAAAGGAAAAGGGACCACGACGGGGACGGCCATCGGGTTAAAGAATAAATGAAATAATGATGAGGGACGGTCATCAAAGGTGAAGGACGATCACCTAGCAGGGGACGGCTGCTCTATTGTGGATAAGATGAGGGACGGTCATTTTAAGGTGAAGGACGATCACCTGGCAGGGTACGGCTGCCGAAAATATCGCGGCATAGGACGAATGCCGGATAAAAAGTCAACGATGGGGATGACCATCGGACGAGCATGATGAAGGACGATCATCAAGAGATGAAGGACGATCACCTAGCAGGGGACGGCTGCTCTCAAGGTTTATCATGACATAGGACGAATGTCAGATAACAAATCAACGATGGGGACGGCCATCGGATAAAATGATGAAGGACGATCATCAAGAGGTGAAGGACGATCACCTAGCAGGGGACGACTGCTAAATATCACGACATAGGACGAATGTCGGATAAAAGGTCGACGATGGGGACGGCCATCGGATGAGCATGATGAAGGACGATCATCAAGAGGTGAAGGACGATCACCTAGCAGGGTACGACTGCTCTCAGGGTTTATCATGACACATGACGAATGTCAGATAAAAGAAAATTTACTCTACTGGGGAATAGAAAACACGGACGAGTGTTTATATCCAAGAAATAAAAGGTATAAGTGTTTGGCGTTGTGTATAGATTAAAGATGAGGACGAGCATCCTTAAGGCTATGATACGGACGAGTATCAGGTAGAAACAAATACTGACACGTGTTCAGAGATGATGATACGGACGAGTATCAACTGGTTAACAAGGAACACGGACGAGTGTTGATTCTGATGGGACTCTTCTGGGAATAGTAGACACAGACGAATGTCTAAATTCAAGAAGACATAAGTGTTTGGCACAGTGTATGGATTAAAGATGCGGACGAGCATCCTTAAGACTATGATACGGACGAGTATCAGGTAGAAACAAACGCTAGACGCATGTTCTGAGATGATGGTACGGACGAGTACCAACGGGTTAACAAAGAACACGGACGAGTGTCGAATTTGAGAGGATATAAGTGGTGTATACAAGATACGGACGAGTATCTGTATAAGTAAAACAACTATGAGTAGTGGGTATTTGAGTGTTCAACCTGCTGGAGAGGGTGACACGGACGAGTGTCAAGAGGTATATTATAAACAAGTATGCTTTACAAAGTGTTTAGGTAAATATGCTGGGGGTGGTGACACGGACGGGTGTCAAGAAAGTTGTATACAGGTATCTGTGAGTGCAAAGGGGACGCTTTGGCTTTCTGCTGGGGGTATGACACGGACGGGTGCCACAAAGAGTACATACTGGTGTTTGTGGGTGTAAGGCAACTGCTTTAGCTTTAGCTCTCCGCTGGGGAATCTGGGGAGCATTCTGTATATTATTGATGGACTGTTGATATTCACAAGTGTTTGGTTCAAACCATGACTTATGATTATGCAACATGTTTGATTTTTGTCGTAATGCTCCGTATTAGATGGAATGCTACGCTTTGTGGGGTGAATATGATGCGAATGCCATGATTATGCAAAAAATGCCGATCCGGGATTCGAATCCTGTTGTTGTGAAGATCTCTGGTCGATCTTGTTTGAAGTGGACATCCCAGCTGGGGATGAGATCATTGGTAGATCTGGTGAGATGATTCTGCTTGGGGAAATGGGTCAATGATAGACCTATTCCCGTAAATGAAGGACCCAGCTGGGGTTTGTAGAAGCTTTCGTCACTCTGTTGTGATTCCTTCGTGCGTTGCTCTTCTGGATAGAGGCTGAAACTCTGTGGGGAGATGGTTCCCTGGCTTTTGTGCTTAGCTGAGGAAGAATTATGGGCACCTTGGCTGGGGAGAAAATAGCGAGTGGCAGCTCAGCCGGGGAGAAAACACTTTGGGTGCTAAGACTGAGTGTTGATTTGTCAGCTTGCTGGGATGAAAATTTCATGCCTCATGTTGTGCTTTGAATGCCTGCAATCCTGAAAAGATAGAGAAACGTACAAGTAATCCCGAGGCATCCCTTACCGGATTCCATCATAGGAGTTCAGGCATCCCCGGGAGTAAGTATATTTCCTGCAAGCACGTGTTTTAAGAGAAGCATTTGTATTTATGCAATCAGTATCTTAAGGACATCGGACATTTTGCAAATGAAAATAAAAAATGTACGAGACAAAACATGACTGAAAATCTGATTTTATTGATTTATACGCCCTGAATTGGCGAGATACAGTCAGAGAAACAGATCCCCTAAAATGAGGAGATTGTTACAAATTGAGAAACAAAATGTTGGCAATGTTGACGACGCTTCAAGGAGCTTCCCCTTTTGCTATGACTCGTATGACATTTGACGTTCTTCTCTTCTCGCTTTCTGAAGAAGGCTGATTCTGAAAGAGGCTTGATCCTTTCGAAGCTTACCAAGTTGTAAGTGATACAGACGAATTCAGAATGCAGTTGTTCGCTTATTCCCTTATTTTGCATGGATCGCCCTTTCGGGTTTTCAATCCATCGGGATACCCATTTTTGCCTGAGTTGTCCAATGCGGCTTTTTAACTCAGCGGGTGTACATTTTTTGTTTATTTTCCCTTATTTTTGCCCGAGTCTCTTATTCTGTTTTTGACTCGCCGGGATGCCCTATTTTTGCCTGGACTTACATTCTGTTTTTTATGTCCAGCGGGTCATTTTTATGCGAAGTATTTTTTAACTGCATCTGAATTCACAGGGGACGGGAAGTCTTCACCATCCATGGTGCTGAGCATCAGTGCTCCACCAGAGAAGACTTTCTTTACCACGAATGGTCCTTCATAGTTCGGAGTCCACTTGCCCCTGTGGTCTGTATGAGGAGGGAGGATTCTCTTCAGCACAAGATCTCCCACTTGGTACTCTCGGAGCCTGACTTTCTGATCGAAGGCTTTCTTCATTCTTTTCTGAGACAACTGCCCATGACAGATTGCAGCCAATCTTTTCTCTTCGATCAGACTCAGTTGTTCGTATCGGGATCGGACCCATTCTGCTTCGTTCAATTTAACATCCATCAGTACCCGCAGGGAGGGTAATTCAACTTCGACAGGTAGGACTGCCTCCATACCATACACAAGCTGATAAGGCGTTGCCCCAGTGGATGTTCTGATTGACGTGCGGTACCCATGCAAGGCGGACGGTAGCATCTCATGTCAGTCTTTGTAGGTGACTACCATCTTTTGCACAATCTTCTTGATATTCTTGTTGGCTGCCTCAACAGCGCCGTTCATCTTTGGCCTGTAAGGAGAAGAATTGTGGTGTTGAATCTTGAAGTCCTGGCATAGTTCTGCCATCATTTTATTGTTTAAGTTGTGTCGCTCCCGATAAATGGGAATGGCCCAGATAAAGGTACAGACGCGAACGGTCAGCGAAAGAGGGATGTGAGAACACACATGAGTGAACTCACAGGGAATGAATAGAGTCGCCAGCTAGGCATTTTTATCCCGGAGGAAAGGTAATGCTGCATAGACCTAGAAAGATATGGATAAGACGGTTGCGAACCAGAGAGACTGAGAAAGGGGGTTGGTTACAACCTGGGAAGGTATTAGCACCCAGATTGTCCGTCGTACTCGACGGGATCCACGCTTAAAAGATTTGTGTTTTAAAGGGGTAGTGTCAGTGCAATTTGTGTATAAAGAGCTGGAATATAATGTACAGGTGTCTGTGTAAAGGAAGTGTAAAGTGTAATATGAAAGTGTCAGTGTAAGGGCAAGAATGAAATGCTCAAGATCATGAGGCTTAAAGAAGGATGCTGGAAGGAGGGGGAATATACAGAGACTTTTGTTCGATAACTGTTAAGTTATGCCTACGTATCCTCTCGTGCAATGAGGAAGTCAGAACACCGTAGTTCGACCCAAAGAGACTGAAAGGTGAATTGACTTGTGAACTGCTTACTTGCCTATGCTCAAGTGTATGATCTGTCTGGCACAGATGCAAACTGTCTTGCATTAGACGGAAGAAGCAAATTCTCGTTTATGAGTGAATGAGATGAGAAAAGAATCCCGGAGGAGACGATTATTGTTTGTTTTTGTGTTTTCAGTCTTTTATTGCTTTTGAGAGTTTGTCATAAGTTAATGAGCTTAAGCCTAAACCAATGGATTTAGTAAACTCGTCACATCTTCCCTCTGATTAGGGGTAATGAGAATGCCTTAAGTGTGATGTCAGTTTCTCACACTTAATCACCATGGTGTAGGATTAAGATCATTAACCTACTTGTGATTATTTAGATGTTTTTGTGGTTTTTGTTTAGTGTTGAGTAATGAGATTAAGCCATAATCAAGGATTAAACAAACTCATTACACCATCCTAATAGAAGGATAATAGATGAGGGTGTTTAAGCTGAGGAAAGCTCCTCAACTTAATCCATGATTAGGGATTAAACTCATGACAAAACAAGCCTTTGATTAAGTGGATTTTAGTTAATGGTGAGATGATGAAGTGCTTTTTAGGGTTTGTAAGACAACTTGAGGGGGACTTGTCCATTAACACTAGGGTTAGTCCTTCTTAACCAATTGAGGAAGAATTAGAACCCTAATGTAAGGCCCAAGTTACAAGTGTGATGTCTTGATGATTATTAAGTGAATTGGTTAAGGTATTTAAACACATTAAAGGTTTAACACTTAGGATTAAAATTATACACTCCATCCTAATAGAAGGATGCAGGCATAAGCTTAATCACAAAGCCTTAAAGCCTTTAGGGTTTAGTCCCTGATTATGAGATGAGAAGAGAAGACTCAATGAGACACAAAGGTAAAACTAAGTGGGGGGACTAATCAAAACCCTAATCATTGTCATGCTTGGTTGTTCCTAAGGTTTGTGAGGTTCACAAGAGAAGTCTTCAATGGAACCACCAGGAAACAGATGAAAGGATCAGGAGAAGCAAAGTAACTTGCTTCATTGAAGAAGACAAGTCACTTGAGGAAAGAAAGTAAGAAGAAAAAGAATGAGCAAGCTCAATCTCAAACACAAACAAAAATGCAGCAAGGATGCATAAACAGAGATGAAGAGAAGTTATGAAAAGTGAAGGCAAATTCACTTCTCAAGATAACTTACCACCTGAAAAGTTAGGATCCGGAGGTGCCAATGTCCTTAGCTCAACCAGGTTGAGTTTCAGGAGTTGTGGCAGTAATGTGGCATAAGGCATAGGGATCGGATCGATCACCCTATTGGCCTGAGAAGGTCTCTGTTGGAACGGTCTTTGCTGATTGTTGGTGTTGGTGTTGCTGTTGTTGTAATTTCTTTGAGGAGGATACTGAGTTTGTTGCTGGTAATTCTGTTGCTGAGGTTGATAAGCTGGTTGAGGATGAATTGGAGCGGGAATGGTGACTGCTGCCACAGACCTATGAACATATTGGGGTCTGCCCCTACTGGTCTGGATAGCATTGGTCTCACCAGTTCTCCTTGGGCCTACAAAAGGCTTTCTCGGGTTGCTGGATGAGCTGGCACCGTTGTCAGAAATCTTACCCATCTTTAATAGGCTTTCAATCCTTTCCCCGGCTATGACTACATCAGCAAAGCTGGTGGAAGAAAAGGCAGCCAACCTGTCAATGTATGTTCCTTGGAGGGTGTTCATAAACATATCTGCCATCTCCCTCTCTGACATAGGTGGCTGGACAGCAGCAGCAAGCTGTCTCCATCTTTGAGCGTACTCTCGGAAACTTTCCCTGGATGATTGAGACATCCCCATCAGGAGGGTCCTGTTGGGAGCCATATCTAAGTTGTACTGATACTGTCTGATAAAGGCCTCTGCCAGGTCCTTCCAGCATCTAATGGTTGCTCTGGTCAGATGAGAGTACCATTCCCTCGAAGCTCCAGTTAAGCTATCCTCAAAATAAAACATCCATAGCTTTTCGTCCATGGTATAGGCCTTCAGCCTCCCCAGAAAGGATTGTAAATGGGTCCGGGGACAGGAAGTCCCATTATACTTATCAAAGCATGGTGGTTTAAATTTGTGGGGAATCCTGACCCCGTCCACTAGACCCATGTCCATAACATCAAATCCCAAAGAATTCTGGGACTCCAATGATCTCAGTTTCTCAGCAATCTCTTCTAGCCTTCTATCATAGGCTTCCTCCCCAGCTCCCATCACTGTGAACTGATCTTCCTGGGGGTCTTCTTGCAGCACTCTACCTGCTGTGGCAGTCCCTTGCACATTGACAGGGATGTTGATCTCTGGATGCTGGTGGGGTCCAAAGACTGGGGGATTGACATGAGGTTGGACTCTCTCATTGTTGCTTGTCCCAGCAGTCCCTGGATGATGGTCCTCCTGATTCCTCCCCTCTACTAGTGCTCTTAACCTCTCCTGGCTTTGAGCCATATTGTTCATCACCTCCATAAACTGTGTCATCTGATTCCTCATTTCCAACCTCTCGTTGGTCATTTGATTCCTGACCTCTGTAAGGTCCTGCTGCATTTGATCCATCTGTATGCCCGGAAGATTGTTGCGGGTGGGATATCTGTGTGGACGGTTGAGTGGAAACCCTCGACGTCGAGCAATAGTTCCTGAGTTCACAACAGAGTTAGTAATAATAAAACAAAAACCTACAAAACAAAACAAAAGGTTAGTATGCAATGTAGTATGCTTATTTGTATCCAAGGTATCCGGCTTGGTACTTGGCTTTGACCTTTCCAGACCCCTGAGAAAGATGCTTGTGATGTTGCTTTGGAAGAAATCAGATAAAACCAACCAACACATATATTACAAAAAAGTAAATGGTACATAGTTTGGTTTTGACCCCTTCTCCAGCATAGACCTATCTTCATCAGCACTTACTTCAATTATCAGCTACTTGCTTCAGTCACCTGCATCACCAGTCTCAGCCTGTCAGAGGACTATCTTCAGTATTGTTCTCAGCACCTGTCTCAGTTTTCTTTCAGCAACATGGCACCTAAGAAGAGCAACATCTCCTATCACTTCTTTGAGCCTGAGTTGGCTAGCATCAGGAAGATTCAGACCCTGATTACTCCAGACCATATACCACATTTCAGAGAACATTATGGAGGAATCCTTGATGTGGTATTGGATTTGGACCCTTCACAGAGGAGCTTGATACATACTTGCCTGCAGTTCTATGATCCCCCTCTGAGGTGCTTCACCTTTCAGAATTTTCAGTTGGGACCCTTGTTGGAGGAATATTCATCATTAGTTGGTGTACCTATCAGGGGTGGAATACCCTTCAACCCTGAGATGACCTTCCCTAGTAATGAGGAGATAGCAAAAGCATTACATCTGGAACCAGTTCTGATTGGGCAGAATTTGACATCTAAAGCTGGAATCTCTGGCTTTCATCTGGATTTCTTGACTTCTCAGGCTATTTTGAAGGCCTCTTTGGGGGAGTGGAAGACAGTCTGTGCTCTGTTGGCCCTTAGCATATATGGGGTCATACTTTTTGCAGATGAGCCTAGGTTTGTTAGCAAGAATGCAATCCATCTTTTCATCCTGAGAAACCCAGTGCCCACCTTACTGGGAGATCTTTACTACTCTGTTCATCAAAGGAATGAAAAGCAAAGGGGAAGACTAGTGAGATGTTGTGCTCCTTTATTCCATACTTGGCTGCTCAAGCATTTGCCAAAGACTGATGCATTCTTGAACCCTCACCAGCAGAAGAACTGGGCTAGGAGGCTTGTTGCTCTAACCTCAGATGACATCAGATGGTGCACTCAGAGCACCAAGGGCAGAGACATCATTACCAGTTGTGGGCAATTTCCCAATGTACCTCTGATTGGAGTAAAGGGTTGCATCAATTACAACCCTCTGCTATTCAAAAGACAACTGGGCTATGCATTGTTCCATCCTCCTAGAGCACAGGATCTGACTGAGACCCTCTATTGTGAAATCAAGCCTAATCTGGCTATTGTCAGGCAGGCATCCTGGGCCTGGGACAATGTGCAGACTAAGGGGGTAACCATTCTTGGGAAATGCAATAATGTAGCCTCAGCCCAGTACTATGAGTGGTCTCATGCCAGGACTCAAATTTCTGGAATGCCCTTCACTATTGAAGATATGCCTGGACCTTCCACAGCACCACCTCCAGCAACTGTCAGCTTAGAAGAGTTTGAGAAATTGAAAGAGAGAAATGAGAAACTGACTCAAGCTCTACAGAAGACCCTCTGGGAGAGGAGTGATGGTAGGTTGGATATTGAGAGGTTAGAGAAGCTGAAAGTGGAGCATTTGGCTAGAATTGAGAAGTCAGAGGATTACATTAAGAAGTCTAGGGCTGGAGAACAGATCTTGAAGAATGCCTGCAAGGAGGCTCAGTTCCAGAAGGCCAGGACTGATTTGTATCTAAAGGAGAGTCAAGCTAGGTGGGTCAGGATCACCGAAGCCCGCACTCGGGAGGATAAAAGGACTCAGGATAAGATTGAGCAGATGGAAGCTAGTGCAAAAGCGCAACAGGAAGCCCTGGCAGCAGCCCAGAGGGAGATCTCAGAGCTGAAGATTAGAGCTGGTGTAAAGAGGTCAAAGGACCAGAGTCAACACAAGAGGCTAACTGCAGCTGTTACTACCAGGAATCTTCTCATCAGGAATCTTACAGAGCGTCCAGCTGATCCTGTGACTGAAGCACTTCTCAAGGAAGTCCAGGAGGATGAAATTGGCCTTGGTGTTTGACTTTTGCTTGTTGTTACTTTCTTTTCTTGTACTTTTCTTTTCTTATGAGCTTAAGCCTAAACCAATGGATTTAGTAAACTCATCACATCTTCCCTCTGATTAGGGGTAATGAGAATGCCTTAAGTGTGAAGTCAGTTTCTCACACTTAATCACCATGGTGTAGGATTAAGATCATTAACCTACTTGTGATTATTTAGATGTTTTTGTGGTTTTTGTTTAGTGTTGAGTAATGAGATTAAGCCATAATCAAGGATTAAACAAACTCATTACACCATCCTAATAGAAGGATAATAGATGAGGGTGTTTAAGCTGAGGAAAGCTCCTCAACTTAATCCATGATTAGGGATTAAACTCATGACAAAACAAGCCTTTGATTAAGTGGATTTTAGTTAATGGTGAGATGATGAAGTGCTTTTTAGGGTTTGTAAGACAACTTGAGGGGGACTTGTCCATTAACACTAGGGTTAGTCCTTCTTAACCAATTGAGGAAGAATTAGAACCCTAATGTAAGGCCCAAGTTACAAGTGTGATGTCTTGATGATTATTAAGTGAATTGGTTAAGGTATTTAAACACATTAAAGGTTTAACACTTAGGATTAAAATTATACACTCCATCCTAATAGAAGGATGCAGGCATAAGCTTAATCACAAAGCCTTAAAGCCTTTAGGGTTTAGTCCCTGATTATGAGATGAGAAGAGAAGACTCAATGAGACACAAAGGTAAAACTAAGTGGGGGGACTAATCAAAACCCTAATCATTGTCATGCTTGGTTGTTCCTAAGGTTTGTGAGGTTCACAAGATAAGTCTTCAATGGAACCACCAGGAAACAGATGAAAGGATCAGGAGAAGCAAAGTAACTTGCTTCATTGAAGAAGACAAGTCACTTGAGGAAAGAAAGTAAGAAGAAAAAGAATGAGCAAGCTCAATCTCAAACACAAACAAAAATGCAGCAAGGATGCATAAACAGAGATGAAGAGAAGTTATGAAAAGTGAAGGCAAATTCACTTCTCAAGATAACTTACCACCTGAAAAGTTAGTGAAAGAAGTGCAATGCAATGCAAAATGAGATGAAATGGCATGATGGAAATCAAAACCAGAAGCACATTCATGATGATAATGATGCTATGGGATGATGCAAACATGAAACAAGGCATGGTGATGATCATACAAGCTTATGGATGCAGATGAAGCAAGTTTGGAACCATGATCATACATGACAAGTTATGAAATGCATATGGCATACAACATGGCAAATGCAAGATGCAATGATCAAACATGCTTTCAATATGTCTTAAGATGTCAAATTAATCAAATGGATGCACAAAATGTCATGGCAAGTCAAGGTATGAATGCAATTGCAAGATGGATGCATATGGAAGCCCAAATTAGGGTTTATGATCAAAGCATCAAACAAAAACCAAAATCAGGAGCAAACATCAAGATAAAAAATTGAAAATTCACTCAAAGGATCCCTAATCCTATACTAACTCACTGCCCAAAGGAGAAGCTCCAACTCTTAACCTAATTCAAGTTATGATTTTCCTAAGTTTTCTAGGGTTTTAGGGTTCCTTAACAAGAAAATTACCAAACAAAATGAAAATGAAAGATCAAATCATGGCCATTTAATCTCACAAACTACATGCTAAACACAATGCAATGCAAAAAGAATCAAGTTCCAACTCTCAAGGGTTAGGCAGAAATGATTTTTTGAAGTTTGGATCAAAATAATGCATTAAAATGATTTTAATTCCATGAAAAATTCTCAAAATGCATCAAGATCAAAAAAGAAATTTGGTTTGAGGGTTGGACAATGTTTCTAAATGTTTTTAAATGTTTCATGAATTGTTTGGTGATTTTTAAATACCTAAAAGCATTTTTAATTAATTAATTCTCATTAATTAATTAAAAATAAACTTTTAAATATTTAAAAATACTTTTTGCATGCAAAAAATAAAAATAAAAATATTTTTGTGTTCTGAAATTAAATAATAACTTGTATAAAAAATTTCAGAATTTTTAAATAAGTTTTGCTATTTTAAATAAAATATAGAAAACAATGTAATTAAATGGAAAAGATAAAATGAATTAAATGAAAAATAAGAAAGTAATCAGATCCAATGGACGAAATTCAAACTGGCAAGGGCGGGAGTTGACTGCACGCGGGTTTGGACGGCTCACATTTAAACTTGCTAACCCTAATTAATTAGCCCTAATCCAGCCTTAATGACATTCAGATGACCGGAACAGTGGTTCCGGTCATCTTCTCCGGCGAGCTCAAATGCTAAATCACTCTACACGCAATGAAAATGAAAACCAACTATCCAGAAATCATCCCCACCCTAAAACGAATCAAACCCCTCACTCAAACATCATTTATCACTCATAATCAGAGAGAATCGAAGCAAACAAATCCTAGGGCAAAAAGTTTCAGAGACTGCATACATACTCATTTTTCACTCATTTTCGAAAACAAACACATATTCATGATCAGGGAAGCATGAAGAAGCTATTAAGAACTTAAAAAATCATTTCTGGAAAAAAAATTCATGAAGCTACCTGAGTTTGAAGCTTTTCAATCTGCAACTTTCTGGCCCTTTCTCTTTGTGCAATCCACTCCTATGACCTCCCTTATGCTTCTGAAAGGCTTAGAACAAATTTATGTGGGCTGGTTTGAGAGTTTACAGAAGTTCTGTTCAAGCTCAGGTGAGGATCGTGTTTATGATTCAGGCAGTTTAAGGCAAAGGTGAGGGGTGCTTTGTGACCAGGGTGATGAGTTGAGTTGATCTATGAAGTTTGTTTAAGTGTTTGTGGCTTGTATGCTGAGTTTCGAAAGCTTTTGCTCCAAGGGTGGAAAATGAGAATGCTGAGTTCTTGCTTGTTTCAGGCTTGTGTGTTGTAATGTTTAGCTTGCATTTTGTTTGTATAAACTAATCCTATTGGTCAGAAGATGTGACATGTCCTTTTGTGATAGGTATGGCTACTTTTGCAAATTGTCAACTTTGTGTAAGAGAAAGCATGGGTCATGTTCTAGCCAAGTACAAGGGGTGTGGGCTGCGCAGCATGAGGTGAGGAGAGGGCTAGGGTGGTTCAGCAACCAAGGCAGCAAGTGGGTGAGATGTTATGATGGATTTTGCAACTTGGTTCACTTTGGTTCTCATGAAAAGATCTTGCTCCAAAGGCCAAACAATATGAGAAACTCTTGGCCCATTCTGATTTTTAGGACTTGTGTGAAGTTTGTGTAATGGTTTGACATCAATTAGAAGTCACAAATTTCCTTGATACAAGATTTTGCAAGTTTTCCATTTGGTGCATAACTTGAATTTTAGTGATTTTTGCCAACTTTGATGAACCATAACTTTTGATCAAAAATTAATTAGGTCATGTTCTTGTACTTTTTGAAAAGGGAATGATCTAATCTACAACTTTCATGACCAAAGTTTTTCCATTTGAAGCCTTTTTGAATCAAAAAGTAAGGGTTGAAAAAGTTGCATAAACTGACATTTCCATTAAAAGTCAAACTTGCCCAAAAAGTCAATTTTGCAAAAACTTCAAATCCTTCAATTTTGTGAACTTCCAACCTCTTTTATGATCAAATAAAGATCATATACAATCAAAATGATGAAGAATGCCCTTTGGTTGGGTCATTGGGGGCCTCAGATGCCCTGATTTTACACTGACTTGTCTGAAAAGTCAACTCTTGATTAGATGACTTCCCCATGGAATTTCTTCATGAAAATTGATATGCATACTCCCTATACCATATAGAGACCAATAGAAACAAGAATGACCAAAAAATTTGGAGTTATGGCCTCTGGAACCAAAACCCTAATTTTAGGTCAACTGTGCAGTCAAGCCTGACTCTGCTTCCATACAAATCCCAGTTCTTGTGATTCTTTGGCATTCTTGACTTTGAGAGGGTATAATATGATGTTTGAACACACATGGACCCCTTTGAAGTGATTGGTGGCCTTTGGAGTGGCTCAAGAAGCTCTTGGATTGCTCAAATCACAAACCCTAGATGCAGATGACTTAGAAGCAATGCAGTGGATCAAAAATGTGATATGAGATGGTATGATTGTGTTTATGCATATGAAATGATCACAAGCCATGGTGTGAATGGGTGAGGGCAAATTTGGGGTGTTTACAGCTGCCCCTATTCAAACATGAGTTAGCTGTGCAGGATGTAAGCAGCGGCTTATCAGGCAAACAAGATAACTTGTGGTTGAATACCAAAGACAGTCCAAAATTTGCACTCACAGAATGAGGAAGAAAAGGGATATAGATTGTAAAAGAAAATAAATTATATTGTAAAGTATGGGCGACGGAGGACGACCGTCGAGCAGAGGACGACTGCTGGGTAGAGAGCAATGACGGGGACGGCCGACATGCTGGGGATAAAAGAACCATGATGGGGACGGCCATCAAGACAAAGTTGTAAGATTCTCTGGGGATTAATGAAAAATGATGGGGACGGCCATCAAGTTCATAAAGCAAAGGTAACCAACGATGGGGACGGCCATCGGGTTAAAAGAAAAGGGACCACGACGGGGACGGCCATCGGGTTAAAGAATAAATGAAATAAAACAAATGATGAGGTACGGTCATCAAAGGTGAAGGACGATCACCTAGCAGGGGACGGCTGCTCTGTAAGGGTTAAGATGAGGGACGGTCATCTAAGGTGGAGGACGACCACCAGGCAGGGTACGGCTGCCGAAAATATCGCGACATAGGACGAATGCCGGATAAAAAGTCAACGATGGGGACGGCCATCGGATGAGCATGATGAAGAACGATCATCAAGAGGTGGAGGACGACCACCTAGCAGGGTACGGCTGCTCTCAAGGTTTATCATGACATAGGACGAACGCCAGATAACCAAAATCAACAATGGGGACGACCATTGGATAAAATGATGAAGGACGATCATCAAGAGGTGGAGGACGACCACCAAGCAGGGGACGGCTGCTCTCAGGGTTTATCATGACATAGGACGAATGTCAGATAAAAAGAAAATTGTTTTACTGGGGAATAGTAAACACGGACGAGTGTTTACATCCAAGAAATAAAAGGTATAAGTGTTTGGTAATGTGTATAGATTAAAGATGCGAGCGAGCATCCTTAAGACTATGATACGGACGAGTATCAGGTAGAAACAAATACTGACACGTGTTCAGAGATGATGATACGGACGAGTATCAACTGGTTAACAGAGAACACGAACGAGTGTTGAATCTGAGAGACCTCTTCTGGGGAATAGTTGACACAGACGAGTATCTATATTCAAGAAGACACAGTGTATGGATTAAAGATGCGGACGAGCATCCTTAAGACTATGATACGGACGAGTATCATGTAGAAACAAACGCTTGACGCATGTTCTGAGATGATGGTACGGACGAGTACCAACGGGTTAACAAAGAACACGGACGAGTGTTGAATCTGCGGGGATATAAAGGGTGTATACAAGATACAGGCGAGTATCTGTATAAGTATGATTAATGTATATTTGAGTGTTCAATCTGCCGGGGAGAATGACACAGGCAAGTGCCAAAAGAGAAAGGTATAGTATAAACAAGTATCTGGTATACAAAGCGTTTATGTTACTGTGCTGGGAAAACGACATGGACGGATGTCAAGAAGGTTATATACAAGTATCTATGAGTGCAAAGGGGATGTCTTTGGCTTTCTGCTGGGAATATGACACGGACGGATGCCACAAGGAGTATGTATTTGTATTGGTGAATGTGAGGCAACTGCTTTTGCTGGGGAATCTGGGGAGTATTCTGTACATTGTGGATGAATTGTCAATATTCACAAGTGTTTGATTCAGATCATGACTTATGATTATGCTATATGTTTGATTTTTGCCGTAATGCTCCGCATTAAGACGGAATGCTACGCTTGGTTTGGTGAATATGATGCGAATGCTATGATTATGCAAAGGAAAATGAATTCGGGATTCGGATCCCGTTGCTGCGAAGATCTCTGACTGATCCGTTGGAGTGAACATCCCAGCTGGGGATGGGATCATTGGTGGATCTGATGAAATGGTTCTGCTTGGGGAAATGGGCCAATGATAGGCCTTTTCCAGTAATGAGGGATCCAGCTGGGGGTTGTAGAAGCTCTCTTCACTCTGTTGTGACTCCTTCGTGCGTTGCTCTTTCGGATAAAGGCTGAAACTCTGTGGGGAGATGATTCCCTGGCTTTTGTACTCGACTGAGGAAGAATGATTGGAAACTCGGCTGGGAGAAACAGCAAGTGGCAACTCAGCTGGGGAGAATGCACCTTGAGTGCTAAGACTGAGTGAGTGTTGACTCGCCGGCTTGCTGGGGTGAAGCTTTCATGCCCCACGTTTCGCTTTTGAATACCTGCAATCCTGCGAAGACAGAGAAACAGTACAAGTAATCCCGAGGCATCCCTTACGGGGTTCCGTCATAGGAGTGAGATACTTTTGAGAGTAAGTACATTCCCTGTAAGCACGTGTTTTATTTTCTTTATTTTTAAAGATAACATCTGTATTCATGCAATCAGTTTTTTCTTAAGACATCAGACATTCTTTGCAAACAAAAATGTACACGACGAATCATGACTAAAAATCTGATTTTATTAATTCATGTGCCCTGAATTGGCAAGATACAGTCAAAGAAACATATCCCCTGGAATGAGGAGATTGTTACAAATTGAGAAACAAAATGCTGGCAATGTTGACGACGCTTCAAGGAGCTTCCCTCTTGCTATGACTCGTATGACATTTGACGTTCTTCTCGTCTTGCTTTCTGAAGAAGGCTGATTCTAACAGAAGCTTGATCCTTTTGAAGCTTAACCGGTTGTAAGTGATACAGACGAATTCAGAATGCAGTTGTTCGCTCATTCCCTTATTTTGCATGGATCACCCTTTCGGGTTTTCAATCCATCGGGATACCCATTTTTGCCTGAGTTGTCCAAGGTGGCTTTTCAACTCAGCGGGTGTACATTTTTATTTATTTTCCCTTATTTTTTCCCGAGTCTTTTATTCTGTTTTTGACTCGCCGGGATGCCCTATTTTTGCCTGGACTTACATTCTGTTTTTATGTCCAGCAGGTCATTTTTTATGCGAAGTATTTTTTAACTGCATCTGAATTCACAGGGGACGGGAAATCTTCACCATCCATGGTGCTGAGCATCAGTGCTCCACCAGAGAAAACTTTCTTTACCACAAATGGTCCTTCGTAATTTGGAGTCCACTTGCCCCTGTGGTCTGAATGAGGAGGGAGGATTCTCTTCAGCACAAGATCTCCTACTTGGTACTCTCGGTGCCTGAATTTCTGATCAAAGGCTTTCTTCATTCTTCTTTGATATAACTGCCCATGACAGATTGCAGCCAATCTTTTATCTTCAATCAGACTCAGTTGTTCGTATCGAGATCGGACCCATTCTGCTTCGTTCAGCTTAACATCCATCAGTACTCGTAGGGAGGGTAATTCAACTTCAACTGGTAGGACTGCCTCCATACCATACACAAGCTGATACGGTGTTGCCCCAGTGGATGTTCTGATTGACGTGCGGTACCCATGCAAGGAAAATGGTAGCATTTCATGCCAGTCTTTGTAGGTGACTACCATCTTCTGCACAATCTTCTTGATATTTTTATTAGCCGCCTCAACAGCGTCGTTCATCTTTGGCCTGTAAGGAGAAGAATTGTGGTGTTGGATCTTGAAGTCCCGGCACAGCTCTGCCATCATTTTATTGTTTAAGTTGGAACCATTATCAGTAATGATTCGCTCGGGAACTCCGTACCGGCAGATGATATCTCTCTTCAGAAATCTGGCTACCACTTGCCTTGTAACATTTGCATATGAGGCTGCTTCAACCCACTTGGTGAAATAGTCAATGGCGACCAGGATGAATCTGTGGCCATTTGAAGCAGTCGGTTCAATCTTGCCGATCATGTCAATGCCCCACATAGCAAAGGGCCAGGGTGAAGACATCACATTCAGAGGATTAAGAGGCACATGCACCTTATCCGCATAGATCTGGCATTTATGGCATTTTCTGGCGTAGGCGCAACAGTCGGCATCCATTGTGATCCAGTAATAGCCTGATCTTAGCAACTTCTTAGCCATGGCATGCCCTCCTGCATGGGTACCAAAGGATCCTTCGTGCAACTCGTGCATCAACAAGTCTGCTTCTGCTCTATCAACGCATCTGAGGAGTACCATATCAAAGTTTCTCTTGTACAAGGAGCCATCAGTGTTCAGAAAGAAACTACCAGCAAGCCTTCTCAAGGTCTTCTTATCATTGGACGATGCCCCAGATGGGTATGTTTGATCCTCCAAGAAGCACTTAATGTCATGGAACCAAGGCTTATCATCTTTGACAATATCTGCTGCAAATACATACGCTGGTCTGTCAAGTCTGGACACTGAAATCTGCGGTACAAAGTTGGCAGCTTGAACTTTGATCATAGATGAAATGGTAGCCAGAGCATCCGCAAACTGATTTTCGTCCCGAGGGATATACTCAAGCTTGACCGTTGTAAAGAAAGTCAGTAACCTCCTTGTATAATCCCTGTAAGGTATCAGATGGTCCTGGTGGGTGTACCATTTACCGTTGGTTTGATTAACTACCAAAGCTGAATCTCTGAACACGGTCAACGTCTTGATCCTGAGGTCAATGGCTTCCTCAAGACCCATAATGCAAGCTTCGTATTCAGCTTCGTTGTTAGTGCAGTTGAAGGTGAGTTTTGCCGAGAAAGGCATGTGAACCCCCTTAGGTGTAATGAGTACCGCACCAACACCACGACCATTCATATTAACAGCCCCATCAAACATCATAGTCCATTCTTCTTCCGGGTCAGGCCCTTCAGTGTGAATAGGCTCTTCATGATCTTTTGCTTTTATGAACATGATGTCTTCATCAGGGAAGTCAAATCTCATAGGCTGGTAGTCATCAATAGGTTGCTCAGCAAGATATTCAGATAGTACACTGTCCTTGATGGCTTTCTGAGAGGTGTACTGGATGTCATATTCTGTGAGAATCATCTGCCATCTTGCAACCCGTCCGGTAAGAGCTGGCTTCTCGAAAATGTACTTAACTGGGTCCATTTTTGAGATCAATAAAGTAGTGTGGGTCAACATATACTGTCTCAGTCGGCGAGCAGACCACGCTAAAGCACAGCAAGTTTTCTCGAGCAGTGATTAACGTTGTTCACAGTCGGTAAACTTTTTGCTTAGGTAGTATATTGCATACTCTTTTCGACCAGACTCGTCATGCTGTCCCAGCACACACCCCATTGACTCTTCTAATACTGTCAAGTACATTATCAGAGGTCTTCCTTCAACTGGAGGCATAAGGATTGGAGGTTCTTGCAAGTATTCCTTGATCTTGTCAAAAGCCCTTTGGCAGTCTTCATTCCACCTGACCGTCTGTTCTTTTCTTAATAGCTTGAACAAGGGTTCACAGGTTGCCGTGAGGTGAGATATGAACCGTGAGATGTAGTTCAACCTACCTAGGAACCCCCGAACTTCTTTCTCAATTTTCGGTGCAGGCATTTCTTGAATGGCTTTGACTTTATCAGGGTCCACTTCAATCCCTTTCTCGCTTACAATAAAGCCCAGCAGCTTACCGGATCGTACCCCGAATGTGCATTTGTTGGGGTTCAATTTTAGTTGGTACTTCCTCAGACGCTTGAATAACTTCAGCAGATTTACCAGGTGGTCTTCTTCTGTGAGGGACTTGGCAATCATGTCATCCACATAACACTCGATTTCTTTATGGATCATATCGTGGAATAATGTCACCATAGCCCGTTGATATGTTGCACCAGCGTTCTTCAATCCGAATGGCATCACCTTGTAACAGAACGTGCCCCAGGGTGTGATGAAGGTTGTCTTCTCCATGTCTTCAGGTGACATTTTGATCTGATTGTATCCCGAAAATCCGTCCATGAAGGAGAATGCCGAGAACTGAGCCGCATTATCGACCAATACATCAATGTGAGGTAAAGGGAAGTCATCTTTTGGGCTGGCTCTGTTCAGATCCCGGTAGTCAACACACATCCTTACCTTGCCATCCTTCTTTGGAACAGGCACAATGTTAGCAACCCACGGCGGGTAGCTAGTTACAGCAAGGAATCCGGCGTCCCACTGCTTTTGTACCTCTTCTTTGATTTTCATTGCCATGTCTGGGCGAGTACGGCGCAGTTTCTGTTTGACCGGTGGGCATTCTTCTCTTAAAGGCAGCCTATGCATGACGATATCGGTGTCCAACCCTGGCATGTCTTGGTAAGACCAAGCAAACACGTCCACATATTCCTGAAGTAGGTCAATCAGTTGTCTCTTCACTGAGTCTTGTAAACAGGCTCCGATTTTAACTTCTTTCACGTCATCATCCGTACCAAGATTGATCGTTTCGACCTCCTCCTGATGAGGAGTGATGACCTTTTCCTCTTGTCTCAACAATCTGGCTAGCTCTTCAGGGAGCTCGTAATCTTCTTCAACCCATTCATCAGCTTGATTGATCGGATTGTCAAAGTCATACGAAGTCATAGCCGTGCTGTTGTCGGTGCTGTCTGGAAGGCACTCTCTGCAAGGGTTCAGTTTGTTCATTTTAGTGATTGATTTTAATCTTGTTTAGAAAAGTGAAATAAAAGTTGTCATTTTGAAAACATTGCCATTTATTTTTTGTACAAAAAGAAAAATGGAAAAACAGTGAGCGGAAAAGAAAAAGACTCGTTTGCAAAAGATGTCTGATATTTCATTGATTAATCTTGTTGCACAAAAATTACAGATGGCCCGATTACAAAATGAGTCTTGTCATCTTGGGCAAGATGCAAGACTTGATGCATGCTTAAAATACACAGGAAATAATAATTACTCTGCAGGAGTAACTCTTATAATTTCCTGGGAAGACCAGTTTGAGATACTGCTCCCCGGGATCTTTGGACGAATCCAGCTTTCCAGGTTGCGTTCATCTTCCGACTCATCTTCCAAGTTGTTGACAGCATCGGGGGTGAGCATCCCCCCACTAACAAAGTTGGGCTTCTTAGCAGCCTCTGCTTGATCTTCTTGAGCTGGTTTGTAACCCAACCCAAATTTATCTTCTTTCTTCTCCACAGGCAACAGTTTGCCCCAGCCTTGAGCGTTTCCTTCTTCCACCACCTTCCGGGCCTGCTGGTAAGATGTCATGGAAGTCCCAACTATAGCAGATGTTTCATTAATATTCAGGGCCTCAAACCCTTGACTCATCGTCTCGTGGATCTCCCCATCCATCTCAATGTATTTATAAGTAGCCAGATGGCTAACAAAAATATCCTCCTCTCCACAAATAGTAACGACTTGGCCTTCCCACTCAAATTTTAACTTCTGGTGAAGGGTAGACGTTATTGCACCGGCGGCGTGAATCCATGGTCTACCCAACAAACAGCTGTAGGCAGGCTGAATGTCCATCACGTAGAAGGTCGTTTTGAAAGTCTGTGGGCCAATCGTTACAGGCAACTCAATTTCTCCCAGAACTGATCTCTTAGAGCCTTCAAAGGCTCTCACCACTAAGTTGCTGGGACGTAATGCCAATCCTTCATATTCCAGCTTCACAAGGGCTTTTTTAGGCAAGACATTGAGGGATGATCCTGTGTCTACCAACACATGGGAAAGAACTGCACCTTTACATTCCATGGTAATGTGCAAAGCCTTGTTATGATTGCGGCCTTCCGTAGTCAAATCAGTGTTGGTGAATCCTAGTCCATTACTAGCATTAACATTTCCAACCACAGCTTCCAACTGATTGACAGTGATCTCTTCTGGCACATAAGCTGCGTGCAAGACTTTTAGCAGTGCGTTCCGATGAGCCTCGGAGCACATAAGCAATGATAGAATGGAGATCTTGGAAGGCGTCTGGTGAAGCTGGTCCACTATTTTATAATCACTTTTCTTGATGATTCTCATGAACTCATCAACTTCTTGATCAAAAGGTGTTTTTAAAGCTTCTCTAGCAACCTGCTCTTCTTGCACCATGCTCTTCCCTTTTGCCTTGGCAGCAGCTTCTGCTTCGGCAGTGGGTCTTTGAATTTGCGGGGCAAAGAGACGTCCGCTTCGAGTGAAGCCTCCGCCTCCTCCCACATTGTCTATTTGTGGTGAAGAAGTTGATGATTCGAAAGTGATTTTCTGTCCTTCGTAGTATAAATCAGAACCGTAATGCCTAGGGATGGCATTACTGCTTTCATAAGGTACTGGCCCAGGCACTGTGACAGTGACTGGACTGATGGCAGCTGCAGAAGGGACCATGATAGTCTGTGGATCATAGTATATTGTGACTGGTGCTCTGGTAGGAGTGGCATTTTGTGAGTTGTAGGCAGAATCATTGGCAGGATCATAATAAATTGTCACTGTTGAGACACTTGCATTGTTTGTTGCTGATGTTGTAGGAGTCATTGTTGGAAGGATGGGTGTTGTTGTTGTAGGAGACTCTGAATGAAGGGGTGCTGAAGTTGTAGAAGGGATGTTCGCTGATATCTGGTCCGTTGAAGTAACAGATGAAGCATTTGTTGATGAAACTGAAAAGTTGTTTGGAACAATGGTTGTTGCAGTTGTAGGAGGTTCTGGAGTTGTTGTTAAGGAGATTGCTGGGTTGGTAGGTATTGATGTTGTGATTTGAAGCAGGCCACTCTGGATGAGACCATCTATGCCATCCCTCAAGTTATCACAGCCATTCACTGAAATGTTGCAATAAGCACACCCTAGCTCGCATCCCGGGAATATTTGACATTCAAGGAGTTGAGCTTTAATCTCCACCAAGGGTGTCCGAATCTGACCCACACTGGTTATCAAGTAAGACGGCTTGTCTTCTTCAATAGCATTGATTCGGGGACCACCATGGTGTGGCATAGGGTTCTTGTTGACATTTGGTGGTGGTGCAAAGTTTAAAGCCTTGGAATCCACTAGATCCTGCACTTTCATGTGCAGAGCTCTGCACTTTTCCGTACTATGACCAGGTGCATTTGAGTGAAAAGCACATCTGGCACTGGCGTCGTAATTTCTGGGCAGACTGTTAGGATCCGGAGGTGCCAATGTCCTTAGCTCAACCAGGTTGAGTTTCAGGAGTTGTGGCAGTAATGTGGCATAGGGCATAGGGATCGGATCGATCACCCTATTGGCCTGAGAAGGTCTCTGTTGGAACGGTCTTTGCTGATTGTTGTTGTTGGCGTTGCTGTTGTTGTAATTTCTTTGAGGAGGATACTGAGTTTGTTGCTGGTAATTCTGTTGCTGAGGTTGATAAGCTGGTTGAGGATGAATTGGAGCGGGAATGGTGACTGCTGCCACAGACCTATGAACATATTGGGGTCTGCCCCTACTGGTCTGGATAGCATTGGTCTCACCAGTTCTCCTTGGGCCTACAAAAGGCTTTCTCGGGTTGCTGGATGAGCTGGCACCGTTGTCAGAAATCTTACCCATCTTTAATAGGCTTTCAATCCTTTCCCCGGCTATGACTACATCAGCAAAGCTGGTGGAAGAAAAGGCAACCAACCTGTCAATGTATGTTCCTTGGAGGGTGTTCATAAACATATCTGCCATCTCCCTCTCTGACATAGGTGGCTGGACAGCAGCAGCAAGCTGTCTCCATCTTTGAGCGTACTCTCGGAAACTTTCCCTGGATGATTGAGACATCCCCATCAGGAGGGTCCTGTTGGGAGCCATATCTAAGTTGTACTGATACTGTCTGATAAAGGCCTCTGCCAGGTCCTTCCAGCATC
The DNA here is from genome assembly GCA_963966055.1 of Lathyrus aphaca. NCBI lineage: Eukaryota > Viridiplantae > Streptophyta > Magnoliopsida > Fabales > Fabaceae > Lathyrus > Lathyrus aphaca. The sequence continues at coordinate 300,325,563 of OZ014525.1, forward strand.
TAATGGTTGCTCTGGTCAGATGAGAGTACCATTCCCTCGAAGCTCCAGTTAAGCTATCCTCAAAATAAAACATCCATAGCTTTTCGTCCATGGTATAGGCCTTCAGCCTCCCCAGAAAGGATTGTAAATGGGTCCGGGGACAGGAAGTCCCATTATACTTCTCAAAGCATGGTGGTTTAAATTTGTGGGGAATCCTGACCCCGTCCACTAGACCCATGTCCATAACATCAAATCCCAAAGAATTCTGGGACTCCAATGATCTCAGTTTCTCAACAATCTCTTCTAGCCTTCTATCATAGGCTTCCTCCCCAGCTCCCATCACTGTGAACTGATCTTCCTGGGGGTCTTCTTGCAGCACTCTACCTGTTGTGGCAGTCCCTTGCACATTGACAGGGATGTTGATCTCTGGATGCTGGTGGGGTCCAAAGACTGGGGGATTGACATGAGGTTGGACTCTCTCATTGTTGCTTGTCCCAGCAGTCCCTGGATGATGGTCCTCCTGATTCCTCCCCTCTACTAGTGCTCTTAACCTCTCCTGGCTTTGAGCCATATTGTTCATCACCTCCATAAACTGTGTCATCTGATTCCTCATTTCCAACCTCTCGTTGGTCATTTGATTCCTGACCTCTGTAAGGTCCTGCTGCATTTGATCCATCTGTATGCCCGGAAGATTGTTGCGGGTGGGATATCTGTGTGGACGGTTGAGTGGAAACCCTCGACGTCGAGCAATAGTTCCTGAGTTCACAACAGAGTTAGTAACAATAAAACAAAAACCTACAAAACAAAACAAAAGGTTAGTATGCAATGCAGTATGCTTATTTGTATCCAAGGTATCCGGCTTGGTACTTGGCTTTGACCTTTCCAGACCCCTGAGAAAGATGCTTGTGATGTTGCTTTGGAAGAAATCAGATAAAACCAACCAACACATATATTACAAAAAAGTAAATGGTACATAGTTTGGTTTTGACCCCTTCTCCAGCATAGACCTATCTTCATCAGCACTTACTTCAATTATCAGCTACTTGCTTCAGTCACCTGCATCACCAGTCTCAGCCTGTCAGAGGACTATCTTCAGTATTGTTCTCAGCACCTGTCTCAGTTTTCTTTCAGCAACATGGCACCTAAGAAGAGCAACATCTCCTATCACTTCTTTGAGCCTGAGTTGGCTAGCATCAGGAAGATTCAGACCCTGATTACTCCAGACCATATACCACATTTCAGAGAACATTATGGAGGAATCCTTGATGTGGTATTGGATTTGGACCCTTCACAGAGGAGCTTGATACATACTTGCCTGCAGTTCTATGATCCCCCTCTGAGGTGCTTCACCTTTCAGAATTTTCAGTTGGGACCCTTGTTGGAGGAATATTCATCATTAGTTGGTGTACCTATCAGGGGTGGAATACCCTTCAACCCTGAGATGACCTTCCCTAGTAATGAGGAGATAGCAAAAGCATTACATCTGGAACCAGTTCTGATTGGGCAGAATTTGACATCTAAAGCTGGAATCTCTGGCTTTCATCTGGATTTCTTGACTTCTCAGGCTATTTTGAAGGCCTCTTTGGGGGAGTGGAAGACAGTCTGTGCTCTGTTGGCCCTTAGCATATATGGGGTCATACTTTTTGCAGATGAGCCTAGGTTTGTTAGCAAGAATGCAATCCATCTTTTCATCCTGAGAAACCCAGTGCCCACCTTACTGGGAGATCTTTACTACTCTGTTCATCAAAGGAATGAAAAGCAAAGGGGAAGACTAGTGAGATGTTGTGCTCCTTTATTCCATACTTGGCTGCTCAAGCATTTGCCAAAGACTGATGCATTCTTGAACCCTCACCAGCAGAAGAACTAGGCTAGGAGGCTTGTTGCTCTAACCTCATATGACATCAGATGGTGCACTCAGAGCACCAAGGGCAGAGACATCATTACCAGTTGTGGGCAATTTCCCAATGAACCTCTGATTGGAGTAAAGGGTTGCATCAATTACAACCCTCTGCTATTCAAAAGACAACTGGGCTATGCATTGGTCCATCCTCCTAGAGCACAGGATCTGACTGAGACCCTCTATTGTGAAATCAAGCCTAATCTGGCTATTGTCAAGCAGGCATCCTGGGCCTGGGACAATGTGCAGACTAAGGGGGTAACCATTCTTGGGAAATGCAATAATGTAGCCTCAGCCCAGTACTATGAGTGGTCTCATGCCAGGACTCAAATTTCTGGAATGCCCTTCACTATTGAAGATATGCCTGGACCTTCCACAGCACCACCTCCAGCAACTGTCAGCTTAGAAGAGTTTGAGAAATTGAAAGAGAGAAATGAGAAACTGACTCAAGCTCTACAGAAGACCCTCTGGGAGAGGAGTGATGGTAGGTTGGATATTGAGAGGTTAGAGAAGCTGAAAGTGGAGCATTTGGCTAGAATTGAGAAGTCAGAGGATTACATTAAGAAGTCTAGGGCTGGAGAACAGATCTTGAAGAATGCCTGCAAGGAGGCTCAGTTCCAGAAGGCCAGGACTGATTTGTATCTAAAGGAGAGTCAAGCTAGGTGGGTCAGGATCACCGAAGCCCGCACTCGGGAGGATAAAAGGACTCAGGATAAGATTGAGCAGATGGAAGCTAGTGCAAAAGATCAACAGGAAGCCCTGGCAGCAGCCCAGAGGGAGATCTCAGAGCTGAAGATTAGAGCTGGTGTAAAGAGGTCAAAGGACCAGAGTCAACACAAGAGGCTAACTGCAGCTGTTACTACCAGGAATCTTCTCATCAGGAATCTTACAGAGCGTCCAGCTGATCCTGTGACTGAAGCACTTCTCAAGGAAGTCCAGGAGGATGAATTTGGCCTTGGTGTTTGACTTTTGCTTGTTGTTACTTTCTTTTCTTGTACTTTTCTTTTCTTATGAGCTTAAGCCTAAACCAATGGATTTAGTAAACTCATCACATCTTCCCTCTGATTAGGGGTAATGAGAATGCCTTAAGTGTGAAGTCAGTTTCTCACACTTAATCACCATGGTGTAGGATTAAGATCATTAACCTACTTGTGATTATTTAGATGTTTTTGTGGTTTTTGTTTAGTGTTGAGTAATGAGATTAAGCCATAATCAAGGATTAAACAAACTCATTACACCATCCTAATAGAAGGATAATAGATGAGGGTGTTTAAGCTGAGGAAAGCTCCTCAACTTAATCCATGATTAGGGATTAAACTCATGACAAAACAAGCCTTTGATTAAGTGGATTTTAGTTAATGGTGAGATGATGAAGTGCTTTTTAGGGTTTGTAAGACAACTTGAGGGGGACTTGTCCATTAACACTAGGGTTAGTCCTTCTTAACCAATTGAGGAAGAATTAGAACCCTAATGTAAGGCCCAAGTTACAAGTGTGATGTCTTGATGATTATTAAGTGAATTGGTTAAGGTATTTAAACACATTAAAGGTTTAACACTTAGGATTAAAATTATACACTCCATCCTAATAGAAGGATGCAGGCATAAGCTTAATCACAAAGCCTTAAAGCCTTTAGGGTTTAGTCCCTGATTATGAGATGAGAAGAGAAGACTCAATGAGACACAAAGGTAAAACTAAGTGGGGGGACTAATCAAAACCCTAATCATTTTCATGCTTGGTTGTTCCTAAGGTTTGTGAGGTTCACAAGAGAAGTCTTCAATGGAACCACCAGGAAACAGATGAAAGGATCAGGAGAAGCAAAGTAACTTGCTTCATTGAAGAAGACAAGTCACTTGAGGAAAGAAAGTAAGAAGAAAAAGAATGAGCAAGCTCAATCTCAAACACAAACAAAAATGCAGCAAGGATGCATAAACAGAGATGAAGAGAAGTTATGAAAAGTGAAGGCAAATTCACTTCTCAAGATAACTTACCACCTGAAAAGTTAGTGAAAGAAGTGCAATGCAATGCAAAATGAGATGAAATGGCATGATGGAAATCAAAACCAGAAGCACATTCATGATGATAATGATGCTATGGGATGATGCAAACATGAAACAAGGCATGGTGATGATCATACAAGCTTATGGATGCAGATGAAGCAAGTTTGGAACCATGATCATACATGACAAGTTATGAAATGCATATGGCATACAACATGGAAAATGCAAGATGCAATGATCAAACATGCTTTCAATATGTCTTAAGATGTCAAATTAATCAAATGGATGCACAAAATGTCATGGCAAGTCAAGGTATGAATGCAATTGCAAGATGGATGCATATGGAAGCCCAAATTAGGGTTTATGATCAAAGCATCAAACAAAAACCAAAATCAGGAGCAAAAATCAAGATAAAAAATTGAAAATGCACTCAAAGGATCCCTAATCCTATACTAACTCACTGCCCAAAGGAGAAGCTCCAACTCTTAACCTAATTCAAGTTATGATTTTCCTAAGTTTTCTAGGGTTTTAGGGTTCCTTAACAAGAAAATTACCAAACAAAATGAAAATTAAAGATCAAATCATGGCCATTTAATCTCACAAACTACATGCTAAACACAATGCAATGCAAAAAGAATCAAGTTCCAACTCTCAAGGGTTAGGCAGAAATGATTTTTTGAAGTTTGGATCAAAATAATGCATTAAAATGATTTTAATTCCATGAAAAATTCTCAAAATGCGTCAAGATCAAAAAAGAAATTTGGTTTGAGGGTTGGACAATGTTTCTAAATGTTTTTAAATGTTTCATGAATTTTTTGGTGATTTTTAAATACCTAAAAGCATTTTTAATTAATTAATTCTCATTAATTAATTAAAAATAAACTTTTAAATATTTAAAAATACTTTTTGCATGCAAAAAATAAAAATAAAAATATTTTTGTGTTCTGAAATTAAATAATAACTTGTATAAAAAATTTCATAATTTTTAAATAAGTTTTGCTATTTTAAATAAAATATAGAAAACAATGTAATTAAATGGAAAAGATAAAATGAATTAAATGAAAAATAAGAAAGTAATCAGATCCAATGGACGAAATTCAAACTGGCAAGGGCGGGAGTTGACTGCGTGCGGGTTTGGACGGCTCACATTTAAACTTGCTAACCCTAATTAATTAGCCCTAATCCAGCCTTAATGACATTCAGATGACCGGAACAGTGGTTCCGGTCATCTTCTTCGGCGAGCTCAAATGCTAAATCACTCTACACGCAATGAAAATGAAAACCAACTATCCAGAAATCATACCCACCCTAAAACGAATCAAACCCCTCACTCAAACATCATTTATCACTCATAATCAGAGAGAATCGAAGCAAACAAATCCTAGGGCAAAAAGTTTCAGAGACTGCATACATACTCATTTTTCACTCATTTTCGAAAACAAACACATATTCATGATCAGGGAAGCATGAAGAAGCTATTAAGAACTTAAAAAATCATTTCTGGAAAAAAAATTCATGAAGCTACCTGAGTTTGAAGCTTTTCAATCTGCAACTTTCTGGCCCTTTCTCTTTGTGCAATCCACTCCTATGACCTCCCTTATGCTTCTGAAAGGCTTAGAACAAATTTATGTGGGCTGGTTTGAGAGTTTACAGAAGTTCTGTTCAAGCTCAGGTGAGGATCGTGTTTATGATTCAGGCAGTTTAAGGCAAAGGTGAGGGGTGCTTTGTGACCAGGGTGATGAGTTGAGTTGATCTATGAAGTTTGTTTAAGTGTTTGTGGCTTGTATGCTGAGTTTCGAAAGCTTTTGCTCCAAGGGTGGAAAATGAGAATGCTGAGTTCTTGCTTGTTTCAGGCTTGTGTGTTGTAATGTTTAGCTTGCATTTTGTTTGTATAAACTAATCCTATTGGTCAGAAGATGTGACATGTCCTTTTGTGATAGGTATGGCTACTTTTGCAAATTGTCAACTTTGTGTAAGAGAAAGCATGGGTCATGTTCTAGCCAAGTACTAGGGGTGTGGGCTGCGCAGCATGAGGTGAGGAGAGGGCTAGGGTGGTTCAGCAACCAAGGTAGCAAGTGGGTGAGATGTTATGATGGATTTTGCAACTTGGTTCACTTTGGTTCTCATGAAAAGATCTTGCTCCAAAGGCCAAACAATATGAGAAACTCTTGGCCCATTCTGATTTTTAGGACTTGTGTGAAGTATGTGTAATGGTTTGACATCAATTAGAAGTCACAAATTGCCTTGATACAAGATTTTGCAAGTTTTCCATTTGGTGCATAACTTGAATTTTAGTGATTTTTGCCAACTTTGATGAACCATAACTTTTGATCAAAAATGAATTAGGTCATGTTCTTGTACTTTTTGAAAAGGGAATGATCTAATCTACAACTTTCATGACCAAAGTTTTTCCATTTGAAGCCTTTTTGAATCAAAAAGTAAGGGTTGAAAAAGTTGCATAAAATGACATTTCCATTAAAAGTCAAACTTGCCCAAAAAGTCAATTTTGCAAAAACTTCAAATCCTTCAATTTTGTGAACTTACAACCTCTTCTATGATCAAATAAAGATCATATACAATCAAAATGATGAAGAATGCCCTTTGGTTGGGTCATTGGGGGCCTCAGATGCCCTGATTTTGCACTGACTTGTCTGAAAAGTCAACTCTTGATTAGATGACTTCCCCATGGAATTTCTTCATGAAAATTGATATGCATACTCCCTATACCATATAGAGACCAATAGAAACAATAATGACCAAAAAATTTGGAGTTATGGCCTCTGGAACCAAAACCCTAATTTTAGGTCAACTGTGCAGTCAAGCCTGACTCTGCTTCCATACAAATCCCAGTTCTTGTGATTCTTTGGCATTCTTGACTTTGAGAGGGTATAATATGATGTTTGAACACACATGGACCCCTTTGAAGTGATTGGTAGCCTTTGGAGTGGCTCAAGAAGCTCTTGGATTGCTCAAATCACAAACCCTAGATGCAGATGACTTAGAAGCAATGCAGTGGATCAAAAATGTGATATGAGATGGTATGATTGTGTTTATGCATATGAAATGATCACAAGCCATGGTGTGAATGGGTGAGGGCAAATTTGGGGTGTTTACAAGTTGGAACCATTATCAGTAATGATTCGCTCGGGAACTCCGTATCGACAGATGATATCTCTCTTCAGAAACCTGGCTACCACTTGCCTTGTAACGTTGGCGTAGGAAGCTGCCTCGACCCACTTGGTGAAATAGTCAATGGCTACCAAGATGAATCTGTGGCCGTTCGAAGCAGTCGGCTCAATCTTGCCAATCATGTCAATGCCCCACATAGCAAAGGGCCAGGGTGAAGACATCACATTCAGAGGATTGGGAGGTACATGCACCTTATCCGCATAGATCTGGCATTTATGGCATTTTCTGGCATAGGCACAACAGTCGGCATCCATTGTGATCCAGTAATATCCTGATCTTAGCAATTTCTTGGCCATTGCATGCCCTCCTGCATGGGTACCAAAGGATCCCTCGTGCACCTCGTGCATCAACAAGTTTGCTTCTGTTTTATCAACGCATCTGAGGAGTACCATATCAAAGTTTCTCTTGTACAGGGAACCATCAGTGTTCAGGAAGAAACTACCAGCAAGCCTTCTTAAAGTCTTCTTGTCATTGGAAGATGCCCCCGGTGGGTATGTTTGATCCTCCAAGAAGCACTTAATGTCATGGAACCAAGGCTTATCATCTTTGACAACATCTGCTGTGAATACATATGCTGGTCTGTCAAGTCTGGACACTGAAATCCGAGGCACAAAGTTGGCAGCTTGAACCTTGATCATTGACGAAATGGTAGCCAGAGCATCTGCAAACTGATTCTCATCTCGAGGGATATACTCAAGCTTGACCGTTGTGAAGAAAGTCAATAACCTTCTTGTATAGTCCCTGTAAGGTATCATATGATCCTGGTGTGTGTACCACTTTCTGTTGGTTTGATTAACTACCAGAGTTGAATCTCCGAATACAGTCAATGTCTTGATCCTGAGGTCAATAGCTTCCTCAAGACCCATAATGCAAGCTTCGTATTCAGCTTCGTTGTTAGTGCAGTTAAAGGTGAGTTTTGCCGAGAAAGGCATGTGAACTCCTTTAGGTGTAATGAGTACTGCACCAACACCACGGCCATTCATATTAACAGCCCCATCAAACATCATAGTCCATTCTTCTTCCGGGTCAGGCCCTTCAGTGTGAACAGGCTCTTCATGATCTTTTGCTTTTATGAACATGATGTCTTCATCGGGGAAGTCAAATCTCATAGGCTGGTAATCATCAATAGGTTGCTCAGCAAGATAATCAGACAATACACTGCCCTTGATGGCTTTCTGAGACGTGTATTAGATGTCATATTCCGTGAGAATCATTTGCCATCTAGCAACCCGTCCGGTAAGTGCCGGCTTCTCAAAAATGTACTTGACTGGATCCATCTTTGAGATCAATAAGGGAGTGTGGATCAACATATACTGTCTTAGTCGGCGAGCAGCCCACGCTAAAGCACAGCAAGTTTTCTCGAGCAGTGAATAACGTTGTTCACAGTCGGTAAACTTTTTGCTTGGGTAGTAAATTGCATACTCTTTTCGACCAGACTCGTCATGCTGGCCCAGCACACACCCCATTGACTCTTCTAATACTGTCAAGTACATTATTAGAGGTCTTCCTTCAACTGGAGGCATAAGGATTGGAGGCTCTTGTAAGTACTCCTTGATCTTTTCAAAAGCCTTCTGGCAGTCTTCGTTCCACCTAACCGTCTGTTCTTTTCTTAACAGCTTGAACATGGGTTCACAGGTTGCAGTAAGGTGAGATATGAACCTTGAAATGTAGTTCAATCTACCTAGAAACCCCCGAACTTCTTTCTCAGTTTTCGGTGAAGGCATTTCTTGAATGGCTTTGACTTTATCAGGGTCAACTTCAATCCCTTTCTCGCTTACAATAAATCCCAGCAGCTTACCGGATCGCACCCCGAATGTGCATTTGTTGGGGTTCAACTTCAGTTGGTACTTCCTCAGACGCTTGAATAGTTTCAGCAGATTTACCAGGTGGTCTTCTTCCGTGAGGGACTTGGCAATCATGTCATCCACATAACACTCAATTTCTTTATGGATCATATCATGGAATAATGTTACCATAGCCCGTTGATATGTTGCACCAGCATTCTTCAGTCCGAATGGCATCACCTTGTAACAGAACGTGCCCCAGGGTGTGATGAAGGTTGTCTTCTCCATGTCTTCAGGTGACATTTTGATCTGATTGTATCCTGAAAATCCGTCCATGAAGGAGAATACCGAGAACTGAGCCGTATTATCAACCAATACATCAATGTGAGGTAATGGGAAATCATCTTTCGGGCTGGCTCTGTTCAGATCCCGGTAGTCAACACACATCCTTACCTTGCCGTCTTTCTTTGGAACAGGCACAATATTAGCAACCCACGGCGGATAGCTAGTCACGGCAAGGAACCCGGCGTCCCACTGCTTTTGTACCTCTTCCTTTATCTTCATTGCCATATCCGGGCGAGTACGGCGCAGCTTCTGCTTTACAGGCTGGCAGTCTTCTTTTAATGGCAGCTTGTGCATGACGATATCGGTGTCCAACCCTGGCATGTCTTGGTAAGACCAAGCAAACACATCCGCGTACTCCCGAAGCAGATCAATTAGTTGTTCTTTCACTGAGTTTTGTAGGCAGGCCCCGATTTTAACTTCTTTCACGTCTTCATCCGTACCAAGATTAACTGTTTCAATCTCCTCCTGATGAGGAGTGATAACCTTCTCCTCTTGCCTTAACAACCTGGCTAGCTCTTCAGGAAGCTCAAAATCTTCTTCAACCCCTTCATCAGCTTGATTGATTGGATTGTCAAAGTCATACGAAGCCATAGCTGTGTTGTTGTCGGTGCAGTTTGAAAGGCACTCTCTGCAAGGGTTTAGATTGTTCATTTTAGTGATTGATTTTAATCTTGTTTAGAAAAAGTGAAATGAAGTTATCATTTTGAAAACATTGCCATTTATTTGTGTACAAAAAGAAAAATGAAAAACAGTGAGCGGAAAAGAAAAAAGACTCATTTGCAAAAGATGTCTGATTATCATTGATTGATCTGTTTGCACAAAATTACAGATGGCCCGATTACAAAATGAGTCTTGTCATCTTGGGCAAGACGCAAGACTTGATGCATGCTTAAAATATACAGGAAATGATAATTACTCTGCAGGAGTAACCCTTATAATTTCCTGGGAAGACCAGTTTGAGATACGGCTCCCCGGGATCCTTGGACGTATCCAGCTCTCCAGGTTGCGCTCATCTTCCGACTCATCTTCCAAGTTGTTTACTGCATCGGGGATGAGCATCCCCCCACTGACAAAGTTGGGCTTCTTAGCAGCCTCTGCTTGATCTTGTTGAGTTGGTTTGTAACCCAACCCAAATCTGTCCTCTTTCTTCTCCACAGGCAACAGCTTGCCCCAGCCTTGAGCATTCCCTTCTTCAACAACCTTCCTGGCTTGTTGGTAGGATGTCATGGAAGTCCCAAATACAGCAGATGTTTCATTAATGTTTAGGGCTTCAAATCCCTGACTCATGGTTTCATGGATCTCCCTATCCATCTCAATATATTTGTATGTAGCCAGATGGCTAACAAAAATATCTTCCTCTCCACAAATAGTAACGACTTGGCCCTCCCACTCGAATTTTAACTTCTGGTGAAGGGTTGAGGTCACGGCGCCAGCGGCGTGTATCCATGGTCTACCCAATAGATAGCTGTAGGCAGGCTGTATATCCATCACGAAGAAGGTCGTTTTGAAAGTCTGTGGACCAATCGTTATAGGCAACTCAATCTCTCCCAGAACTGATCTCTTAGAACTGTCAAAGGCTCTTACTACCAAGTTGTTGGGGCGTAATGCCAATCCTTCATATTCCAACTTCACAAGGGCTTTCTTAGGTAGGACATTGAGGGATGACCCTGTGTCCACTAATACATGAGAAAGAACTGCACCCTTACACTCCAAGGTAATGTGCAAAGCCTTGTTGTGATTGCGGCCTTCCGTTGTTAAATCAGTGTTGGTAAATCCTAGTCCATGACTAGCGTTAACATTTCCAACTACAGCCTCCAACTGATTGACGGTAATCTCCTCTGGCACATAAGCTGCGTGCAAGACTTTTAATAGTGCGTTCCGATGAGCCTCGGAGCACATTAGCAATGATAAAATGGAGATCTTGGAAGGTGTCTGGTGAAGCTGGTCCACTATCTTGTAATCACTTTTCTTGATGATTCTCATGAATTCATCAACCTCTTGATCAAAAGGGGTCTTTGAAGCTTCTTTAGCAACTTGTTCTTCTTGCACCGTGCTCTTCCCTTTTGCCTTGGCAGCAGCTTCTGCTTCAGCAATGGGTCTTGGAATTTGTGGGGCAAAAAGACGTTCGCTTCGAGTGAAGCCTCCGCCTCCCCCCACATTGTCTATTTGTGATGAAGAAGTTGATGATTCAAGAGTGATTTTCTGCCCTTCGCAGTACAGGTCAGAGCCATAATGCCAAGGAATGGCATTACTGCTTTCATACGGAACAGGCCCAGGCACCGTGATGGTAACCGGGCTGACTGCAGCAGAGGAGGGTGTTGCAATAGTATGTGGATCATAGTAGATAGTGACCGGTGATATGGCAGGAGATGCCACTGCTTGTTGTTGAAAATTGCTGTTCGGAGGAATACTTGACGGATCATAATAAATAGTGACTGCTGAGATGTTTGCTGGTGTTGTAGGAGAAGATTCTGAATAGAGGGGTGCTGATGTTGTAGAAGAGATGTTTACTGATGTCTGACTTGTTGAAGTGATATTTGGAACATTTGTTGATGAAACTGAAGAATTGTTTGGAATAATTGTCGTTGTAGTTGTAGGAGACTCTGGAACTGTTGTTGGAGAAATTGTCGGATTTGAAGGTATTGATGTTGTGATTTGAAGTAGACCATTCTGGATAAGATTGTCTATGCCACTTCTCAAGTTGTCACATCCATTTACCGAAATGTTGCAATAACCGCACCCGAGTTCACACCCAGGGAATATCTGGCATTCAAGGAGTTGGGCTTTAATCTCTACCAGGGGTGTCCGGATCTGCCCAACACTGGTTATTAAGAAAGACAGCATATCTTCCTCAATAGCATTAATTATGGGCCCTCCATGGTTGGGCATAGGGTTCTTGTTAACATTTGGCGGGGGTGCAAAGTTTAGAGCTTTAGAATCTACCAAGTCTTGCACCTTCATCTGTAAAGCTCTGCACTTCTCTGTACTGTGGCTAGGTGCGTTAGAATGAAAAGCGCATCTGGCGTTGGCGTCGTAATTTCTTGGCAAACTGGAAGGATCTGGTGGTGCCAACGTCCTTAACTCAACCAGGTTGAGCTTCAGGAGCTGTGGCAGTAAAGCGGCATAGGGCATAGGGATTGGATCAATCACCCTATTGGCCTGAGATGGTCTCTGTTGGAATGGTCTTTGCTGACTGTTGTTGCTGGTGTTGTTGTTGTTATAATTTCTCTGAGGTGGATACTGAGTTTGTTGCTGGTAGTGGGACTGTTGCTGTGGTTGGTATGCTGGTTGTGGATGAATTGGAGCGGGAATGGTGACAGCTGCCACTGACCTATGAACATACTGGGGTCTGCCCCTGCTGGTATGGATGGAATTAGTCTCACCAATTCTTCTTGGGCTTACAAAAGGCTTTCTTGGGTTGCTGGACGAGCTTGCACCGTTGTCATAAATTTTGCCCATCTTTAATAGGCTCTCAATTCTTTCCCCGGCTATGACTACGTCAGCAAAGCTAGTGGAAGAAAAGGCAGCTAGCCTGTCAATGTATGTCCCCTGGAGGGTGTTCATAAACATATCAGCCATTTCCCTCTCTGACATGGGTGGCTGGACAGCAGCAGCAAGCTGTCTCCACCTCTGGGCGTACTCCCGGAAGCTTTCCCTGGATGATTGAGACATTCCCATCAGGAGGGTCCTGTTGGGAGCCATATCTAAGTTGTACTGGTATTGTCTAATGAAGGCCTCAGCCAGGTCCTTCCAGCATCTGATGGTTGCTCTAGTCAAGTGAGAGTACCATTCCCTTGAAGCTCCTGTTAAGCTATCTTCGAAATAAAACATCCATAGCTTTTCATCCATGGTATATGCCTTCAGCCTCCCCAGAAAAGATTGCAAGTGGGTCCGTGGACAAGAGGTTCCGTTGTACTTCTCAAAACACGGAGGTTTAAACTTGTGGGGAATCCTGACCCCGTCCACTAAGCCCATGTCCATAACATCAAAACCCAAAGAGTTTTGAGACTCCAAGGACCTTAATTTTTCAGCAATTTCATCTAGCCTTCTGTCATAGGCTTCATCCCCAGCTCCCATCACTGTGAACTGATCTTCCTGGGGGTCTTCTTGCAGTACCCTACCTGTAGTAGCATTCCCTTGCACATTAGCAGGGATGTTGATCTCTGGATGAAGGTGGGGCCCAAATACAGGTGGGTTGATATGGGGCTGAACCCTCTCATTGTTGCTTGTCCCACCAGTCCCTAGATGGGGATCTTCCTGAGTCTGCCTTTCTACTAAAGCTCTTAATCTTTCTTGGCTCTGTGCCAATCCATTCATCACCTCCATAAACTGGGTCATCTGATTTCTCATTTCCAGTCTCTCGTTGGCCATTTGAGTCCTGACCTCTGTAAGGTCCTGCTGTACTTGGTCCATTTGTATGCCCGGAAGGTTGTTGCGGGTAGGATATCTGTGTGGACGGTTGAGTGGGAACACCCGTCGTCGAGCAATAGTGCCTGAATCACAACAGAGTTAGTAACAAAAACAAAACAAAACCTACAAAACAAAACAAAAGGTTAGTATGCAATGCAGTATGCTTATTTGTTTCCAAGGTATCCGGCTTGGCATTTGGTTTTGACCTTTCCAGACCCCGAGGAAGATGCTGTTTGATGTTGCTTAGGAGAGAGAGATTCAAATGAAACAAACTAATGAATATATTACAAAAAAGTGAATGATACATAGTTTGTTTTTTACAATACATGCCCTCTGAGGGGTCAAAATACAACATAAGAAAAAGAAAAGTACATGAAAATGAAAGCAACAACAAGCAAAAGTCAGACACCAAGACCAAACTCATCCTCCTGGACTTCCTTCAAAAGTGCTTCAGTTACAGGATCAGCTGGATGCTCTGTGAGGTTCCTGATGAGAAGATTCCTGGTGGCAATAGCTGCAGTTAGCTTCTTGTGTCTGCTCTGGTCCTTTGACCTCTTCACCAGCTCTGAGTTTCAATTCTGAGATCTCCCTCTGGGCTGCTACTAGGGCTTCCTGTTGCTCCTTTGCATTAGCCTCCAACTGCTAAATCTTATCCTGAGTCCTCTTATCCTCCTGAGTGCGAGCTTCAGTGATTCTGACCCACCTAGCTTGGCTCTCCTTCAGATAAAGATCAGTCCTAGCTCTCTAGAATTGGGCCTCTTTGCAGGCATTCTTCAAAATCTGTTCTCCAGCCCTTGACTTCTTGATGTAGTCTTCTGACTTTTCAATCCTGGCTAGATGTTCCACCTTAAGCTTTTCTAACCTTTCAATGTCCAGCCGACCATCACTCCTCTCCCAGAGGGTTCTCTTCAAGGCTTCAGACAAATTCTCATTCCTCTCTTTGAGCTTCTCAAACTCTTCCAGGCTGACAGTTGCTGGAGGTGGTGCTGTGGAGGGTCCAGGCACATCTTCAATGGTGAAGGGCATCCCAGAAATTTGAGCCCTGGCATGAGACCACTCATAATACTGAGCTGAGGCCACATTGTTGCATCTCCCAAGAATGGTTACCCCTTTATTCTGGACATTGTCCCAAGCCCAGGATGCTTGCCTGACAATAGCCAGATTAGGCTTGTTCTCACAATAAAGGGTCTCAGCTAGATCTTGTACTCTAGGAGGGTGGACCAATGCATAGCACAGTTGTCTTTTGAATAGCAGAGGGTTGTAGTTGATGCAACCCTTCACTCCTATCAGGGGTACATTGGGGAACTGCCCGCAACTAGTAATGATGTCTCTGCCCTTAGTGCTCTGAGTGCACCACCTGATATCATCTGAGGTTAAAGCAACAAGCCTCCTAGCCCAATTCTTTTGTTGATGAGGGTTCAAGAATGCATCAGTCTTTGGCAAATGTTTGAGCAGCCAGGTATGGAATAGGGGAGCACAGCATCTCACCAATCTTCCCCTTTGCTTTTCATTCCTTTGGTGAACAGAGTAGTAGAGATCTCCCAGTAAGGTGGGTACTGGGTTCCTCAGAATGAAAAGATGGATTGCATTCTTGCTAACAAACTTAGGCTCATCTGCAAATAATATAACCCCATATATGCTCAGGGCTAATAATGCACAGACTGCCTTCCATTCACCTAAGGAAGCCTTCAGAATAGCCTGAGAGGTCAAGAAATCCAAGTGTAGACCAGAGATTCCAGCCTTTGCTGTCATGTTCTGCCCAATCAGAACCGGTTCTAGATACAATGCCTTTTCCACCTCTTCATTACTAGGGAAAGCCATCTCAGGGTTGAAGGGGACTCCACCCCTGATAGGTACACCAATCAGTGATGAATACTCTTCCAACAAGGGTCCCAACTGAAAATTCTGGAAGGTGAAGCACCTTAGAGGGGGATCATAGAACTGCAGGCAAGTATGAATCAAGCTCCTCTGTGAAGGGTCCAAATCCATAACCACATCAAGGATTCCTCCATAATGTTCTCTGAACAGTGGTATATCGTCTGGAGTAATCAGGGCCTGGACCTTCCTGATGCCAGCTAGCTCAGGCTCAAAGAAATGATAGGAGATGTTGCTCTTCTTAGGTGCCATGTTGCTGAAGAACAGATGCTGATGATGATGACTGATACTAGAAGATGGGCCACTGATAGGCTGAGACTGGTGATGCAGGTGACTGAAGCAGGTAGCTGATGAGGAATAGCTGAAGCAAATACTGGTGAAGATAGGTCTATGTAGATGAAGGGGTCAAAACCAAGCCAAAATATAGTATGGATACCCTGAAAAACAAACAAGCAAATGTCAAATGATGCAATGATGATGTATGCAAATGATATGCAAGGGTTTGTGATCAAGCTGGATCTGATTAACTGCCTTGGTATAGGTCCATGTATGTTCAAGAAATCCAGATGGAGGTTCATAAGTCCAGTAACCAAGGTGGGGGACTCAAATAAAGAGTCACATGTCCTGGGTTAAAAATCACAAGAACTGTTCCAAAATGGAGTACTCTTAATCAAAACAAAGTAATAGGGTATGCTGAGGTCAAGGGTACCTGCAAACCTGTAAACAGCCCAACCCCCTCACATGTGGTGCTCTAAAACAAGGATCCTCAGACTTGGATTAGTTATGAGAAGTGTAAACACTTCTAACCCGGAGGTACAGTGTTTACAATAACCATAAAAGATCCTCCTCTAATTTCACCTCAGTTTCTGAAGGTCAACACTAAAGGTCATCCAGACTTAGCAGGCTTCCCAGATAGCCCTAGCACTACAGGAAATCTGTAGCACAGAGTTCTCAAGAAGAAACCCATATCTGAACCGTGTTTCATATTCCCGCACCAGACCGAAATGGAATGGGAAAGAACATGAACCACTCTAGCCTAGGTGTCACTCAGGTCCCAGGTATAGGACCTCAACTCTCAATAGAACACCCACCCACCAAAGCAACAGAACTAGATCCAGCCAGAATAATATGACAGTATGATGTATATAAAGCTGTAAAAGAAAGCAATAAAACAACTGTACATAAAGCAATAAACAAAAAATACAAACACAAATAGCACATAACACCCCAGTAAACACAAATCAAACAAGCGCTAGGAGGAACCCACAAAAAGAACCAGAAGCCCTGGTTACAGTATAAGGGTCCCCAGCAGAGTCGCCAAGCTGTCGCTCCCGATAAATGGGAATGGCCCAGATAAAGGTACAGACGCGAACGGTCGGCGAAAGGGGGATGTGAGAACACACAGGAGTGAACTCACAGGGAATGAATAGAGTCGCCAGCTAGGCATTTTTATCCCGAAGGAAAGGTAATACTGCATAAACCTAAGAAAAGATATGGATAAGACGGTTGCGAACCAGAGAGACTGGGAAAGGGGGTTGGTTACAACTTGGGAAGGTATTAGCACCCAGATTGTCCGTCGTACTCGACGGGATCCACGCTTAAAAGATTTGTGTTTTAAAGGGGTAGTGTCAGTGCAATTTGTGCATAAAAATAGCCGGAAAAAGATGTACAGGTGTCAGTGTAAGAGAAGTGAAGTGTATAAGTGAAGTGTCAGTGTAAGAACAAAGCTGAAATGCTCATGATAATGAGACTAAAGAAATAAGGCTAAAAGGAGGGGGAATATACAGAGACTTTTGTTCGATAACTGTTAAGTTATGCCTACGTATCCTCTCGTGCAATGAGGAAGTCAGAACACCGTAGTTCGACCCAAAGAGACTGAAAGGGTAAATTGACTTGTGAACTGCTTGCTTGTCTATGCTCAAGTGTATGACCTGTCTGGCTCAGGTGCGAACTGTCTTGCAGTAGACGGAAGAAGCAAGTTCTCGTTTATGAGTGAAGGTGATGAGAAAAGAATCCCGAAGGAGACGATTATTGTTTGTTTTTTTTTAGTTTTCAGTCTTTTATTGCTTTTGAAAGTGTGTCATAAGTTAATGAGCTTAAGCCTAAACCAATGGGTTAGTAAACTCATCACATCTTCCCTCTGATTAGGGGTAATGAGATTACCTTAAGTGTGAAGTCAGCTTCTCACACTTAATCACCATGATGTAGGATTAAGATCATTAACCTACTTGTGATTATTCAGATGTTTCTGTTGTTTTTGTTTAGTGTTAAGTAATGAGATTAAGCCATAATCAAGGATTAAACAGACTCATTACACCATCCTAATAGAAGGATAATAGATGAGAATGTTTAAGCTGAGGAAAGCTCCTCAACTTAATCCATGATTAGGGATTAAACTCATGACAAAACAAGCCTTTGATTAAGTGGATTTTATTTAATGATATGATGATGAAGTGATTTTTAGGGTTTGTAAGACAACTTGAGGGGGACTTGTCCATTAACACTAGGGTTAGTCCTTCTTAACCAATTAAGGAAGAATTAGAACCCTAATGCAAGGCCCAAGTTACAAGCTTGATGTCTTGATGATTATTAGATGGATTGATTAAAAGAGTTAAACATATTAAGGGTTTAACACTTAGGATTAAAGTTATACACTCCATCCTAATAGAAGGATGCAAGTATAAGCTTAATCACAAAGCCTTAAAACCTTTAGGGTTTAGTCCCTGATTATGAAATAAGAAGAGAAGACTCAATGAGACACAAAGGTAAAACTAAGTGGGGAACTAATCAAAACCCTAATCATTGTCATGCTTGGTTGTTCCTAAGGTTTGTGAGGTTTACAAGAGACATCTTCAGATGAACCACCAAGAAGCAGATGAAAGGAGCAAAGAGAAGCAAAGTAACTTGCTTCATTTAAGAAGACAAGTCACTTGAAGAAAGAAAGTAAGGAGAAGAAGAATGAGCAAGCTCATTCTCAAACACAAAACAAAATGCAGCAATGATGCATAAGAGAGATGAAAAGAAATTGTGAGAAGTGAAGGCAAATTCACTTCTCAAAGTGACTTACCACCTGAAAAGTTAGCAAAGGAATGGAATGCAATGCAAATGGGATGCAATGTGATGATGCAAACCAAAACCAGAAGCATATGTGTGATGATAATGATGCTATGAGATGATGCAAACATGAAACAAGTCATGGGGATGATCATACAAACCTATGGATGCAAATGAAGCAAGTTTAGAACCATGAACATACATGAAAAGTTATGAAGTGCAAATGACATACAACATGGCAAATGCAAGATGCAATGATCAAACATGATTCTAATATGTCTTAAGATGTCTAATGAATCAAATGGATGCATAAAATGTCATGGCAAGTCATGGTATGCAAGCAAATGCAAGATGGATGCATATGGAAGCCCAAATTAGGGTTTATGATCAATGCAACAAACAAAAATCAAAACCAGAAGCAAACATCATGATAAAAAATTGAAAATGCATTCAAGGGAACCCTAAACCTATACAAACTCACTGCCCAAAGGAGGGGATCCAATTTTTAACCTAGTGAAAGTTGTGAATTTCCTAAGATTTCTAGGGTTTTAGGGTACCTTGACAAGAAAAATGTCAAACAAATTGAAAATGCAAGATCAAATCATGCCAATTTAATCCTATGAACTACATGATATGCAAGACACAATGCAAAAAGAATCAAAGTCCAACTCTCAAAGACTAGGCAGAAATGAATTTTCAAAGATTGGATCAAAATAATGCTTTGAAATAAAATTAATTCCATGGAAAATTGTCAAAATGCATCAAGATCAAAAAAGAAATTTGGTTTGAGGGTTGGACAATGTTTCTAAATGATTTTAAAGGTTTCATGAATTTTTTGGTGATTTTTAAATACCTAAAAGTATTTTTAATTAATTAATTCTCATTAATTAATTAAAAATAAACTTTTAAATGATTTAAAAATACTTTTTTAATGCAAAAATAAAAATAAAAATGTTTTTGGTTTCTGAAAATTAATAAAAGTTTGTACAAAAATTTTCAGAATTTTTATAATTGTTTTACTATTTTAAATAAAATGCACAAATTAAATGAATAAAAATGAAAATAAAACTGAATAAAATGAAAGTATGCGTATCCAAGGGCTGGGATTGGTTCTGGGGAGGTTTGGTTTGACTTCGTGCGCAATCTAATGGTCACAATTCAAATCTGGTTAAATCAGGTTTATGAATTAATTAATTGGGATTAATTAAGTCAACGTGGATTAGGGCAAAATGGTGGAATCCTGGCCAACCAAACGCGCGCGGGTCAACACATCCAAGGGCCAGAATTCAAACTTCCTTAATTACACAGATTAGGGCTAATCAAACTCAGGTGGCCGGAGAAGACTTTCGGTCGTCTTCTCCGGCGAACCAAAACCCTAGATTTTGCTATAGGTCACCAAACATGAAATTTCTTCCACAGAAATGGTCTTCCCCCCCATCTAAACCTAACCCCTCTTTCAAAAATCATTTATTTTCATTAACAAGCTTGAATCGAAGGCAAATGTAAAACACGGGCAAACTTTCAGAGAGACATGAAATGGTCATCTCTTACTTATTTTCAAATCTAAATACATCCAGATGATCAGTGCAACATATAGATTCAATTTGTAACAAGAAAATGAAGTTCTGGAAAATTTGTTCTTGAGCTATACCTGAGATGGAGCTTTCTGATCCTGTGCTTTCTGGGCCGTTTCTTGGTGTAAACTCACTCCTTTGAACCCTCTGATGATGAAATGAAGCTTAAGAAGCTTTGAGAATGGCTGGTTTTTGAAATGGCAGAAGTTTTGCTCAAGGTGGGGTGGGAATCGTATTTGTGATTCAGGGAGTTTAAGGCGATGGTGATGGGTGCTTTGTGATCAGGAAAGTGTGTTGAGTTGATTTGTGAAGTTGGTTTTTGTGTTTGAGGCTTATGCAATCAGTTTCGAAATCTTTTGCAATTTGGAGCAAGAAGTGATAACTATGGCTTGGGTGTGTTTCAGCTTGCAATGTGTGGTGTGTTATGCTGGCTTTGGTCCATGTATCAAAAGGGGATAGGTCAGAAAGTTGTTGGTGGCCTATGGTGATTGGTATGGGTCTTTGGCCAAAATGTCAACTTGATGTGTACTTGAGGTATGGGCTATGGTACCACTTGCTTCTTGGCATGCTTGGGCTCAGCTTGAATCAAGGAATGCTGTGAAAATAGTTTAGAAGCTAGGCAGCAAGTGGTTTGTAACTTATGATGAGTTTTGCAAGTTGATTCTAGTTTGGTTCCTTTGAGATATCTTGCTCCATAAGCCATAAAAATGAGAGATCTTTTGGTGCAATCTGACTTTTAGGTCTTGGTGCATGCTTGTATGAAGATTAGAAGTGTATTTGATAGCTCAATTTGCCTTGACAAGTGAATTTGCAACTTTGCCTCTTTGGTAGAAACCTTGAAATTTTGTGATTTTTGCCAACTTTGACAAGCCATAACTTTTGATCAAAAATGAATTAGGTCATGTTCTTGTACTTTTTGAAAAGGGAATGATCCATTCTACAACTTTCATGACCAAAGTTTTTCCATTTGAAGCATTTTTGAATCAAAAAGTAATGGTTGAAAAAGTTTCCTAAAATGGCAATTTCATTAAAAGTCAAACTTTCCCAAAAAGTCAACTTTGCAAAAGACTTGAAATCCTTCAATTTTGTGAACTTCCAACTTCTTCTATGATCAAATAAAGATCATATACAATCAAAATGATGAAGAACACCCTTTGGTTGGGTCATTGGGGGCCTCAGATGCCCTGATTTTACACTGACTTGCTTGAAAAGTCAACTCTTGATCAGATGACTTCCCCATGGAATTTCTTCATGAAAATTGATATGCATACTTCCTATACCATATAGAGACCAATAGAAACAAGAATGACCAAAAAATTTGGAGTTATGGCCTCTGAAACCAAAACCCTAATTCTAGGTCATCTGTGCAGTCAAGCCTGGCTCTGCTTCCATACCATTCTCAGTTCTTGTGATTCTTTGACATTCTTGACTTTGAGGGGATACAATATGATGCTTGAACATACATGGACCCCTTTGAAGTGATTTATGGCATTTGGAGTGGATCAAGGAGCTCTTGGATTGCTCAGATCACAAACCCTAGATGCAGATGACTTTGAACTAATGCAATGAATCAAAAGTGTGATATGAGATGCTATGATTGAGTTTATGCATATGAAATGATCACAAGCCATGGTGTGAATGGGTGAGGGCAAATTTGGGGTGTTTACAAAAGGTTCTTAGCTCTTCTTGCCCCTGAGCTAAACTTTGAATAAGAGCCACCTGGTCATTCATCTGGGTCCTCATTTCTGTCATCTCAGCTTGTAGTTGTTCCAGTTGATCATCCTTGTTGTCCTCAGGATTCTTCTTCTTATCCAGCAATGTCTTCAACTCATCTTGTCCCTTGGACAAGTTCAGAATCATCTCTTGGAATTGTGCATTCTGAGCCTGGAGATCTTTGATAGTCTGTTCAAGAGCCATTTCTGCTGAAATAAACAGCGAGAAGATAAGATACCTGTACATAAGAAACCTGTGATGCAAAGATATGGTGTATAAATGTGTATGCAATGTTTTCAAGGACCGCAAGATTTAAATTTGTTTAAACAACCAAAAAGTAAACTTTTATTAGTAATAAACTTGTTTGCCCCTTGGGCTTACAATAAAAATGAAATGAATACAAAAGATGGGGTTTTAAGTCTCCCATGGACGTTTCCTCTTTGTGTTGAGGTATGAGTTGAGATTCCTCTCCTCGTGAAGTTGTTTGGTTAGCTCCAGGATTCTTTCTTGACTTGCTTTGTAATGAGTCTCAAAAGTATCCCTTTGCTCTTTCAATTGGATCTAGGACCTCTGTAAGTCTTTCATGTCAGTGGGCATGTCTGGGTGAAGAATGATATAAGAAGTACCTCCTTCAGCAATAGGCTCTATAGTAACTGGCAGGGTGGCAGGATATGGCATCATAAGAGTCTGAGCACGAGATCGCACCCATCTGAGATAAGCTTCCATAGGAATAGTGTACTTAGGCTCCAGAGTCTTGCTGTCAAACTTGTTCACTTTACCCCATGCTCGTATAAACCTTTGACGATAACCTTGTAGATCGTTGTCATAGTCAAACACAATACCCTGAATCAACATATCATGAGGGCAATCACTCTGAGCGTAACCAAACGGTCGTAAGGCTAAGGAAGGGTTGTAAGTAATGCCTCCTCTTATGCCTAGAAGTGGCACATTAGGAAACTCTCCACAACGGTCAATGATAGTAATATTATCCATAGATCGGGAGCACCAATGGATATCTAAATGAGAGAGTGACATAATCCTCTTGGACCACCTGAACCCTTGTTCATTCTTCATCACGGATCGAGGAAGGTGAGAAATAAACCACCTAGATAGAAAAGGTATGCAACACATCAGAGTTCCTTGTGCCTTCGTAGTACGAGTATGAAGAGAATGCAGAATGTCTCCAAGTAATGTAGGCACTGGATTATGACTCAGAAATATGTTGATGGCATGAACGTCTATGAACTGATCTGGATTGGGGAACAACACTAAGCCATAAATAAACAAGGCTAAGATCTACTCAAAAGCATCATAACTCATAGCCTTCAAGAACACTTGAGCCTTCTCTATTAATGCCTTAGCAAGAATACCCTTAACTCCACTTCTCGTTTCTAGAACAATGTCTGACTTCTTCAGATGCAGAGCTGCAACAATAACCTCTGGTTTAAGCTCTTTCTCCAAGCCTGTGAAGGGTCTCTGATCAAGGATAGGTGTACCCAATAGTTTGGAGAATTCTTCCATTGTAGGAACCAGCTGATAGTCGGGGAATGTGAAGCAATGGTGCTTAGGATTAAAGAACTGAAACAGAACACTCATCATGTCTTCATTGAACCCTGAAGTGACTAGATCCAGTAGGTGACCATGTCTCTTGATGAACTGGGAGTTTTCAGAAACCTGAGAGACCAATTCCTTAAGCTTAGGAGGTATTCCTACAAAGTTGATCCTGATAGTGTTTCTACGAGCAAAAGCCATGACCTGCAACAAAGAACAAAGATAAATCCTTTGGTCCTTGAAATGGTTAGTGAAAATGCTATGCTTATGATGCATGATGATGCTATGATGTTATGTTCAATCACAAACATGTGGCACACACAAACAAGTCACACAACAACTCTAGGTTTGAAGGCTTGCATGAGGTTCAAAGGTAAGTACCCTCCCCTGAAGTTTAGTTGGTTCATCCTGTCCTATAAAGTAACCAGGTTCTAAGGGATCTCAAAATCATTGATCCTTCACAAGGGTGGTTGTTCAGTAGGCAACTTACTTGCCAACCAAAACCCTCCAAGTTTAGAATCTCAATGAGCGTAGTATCGAGTATCAACCAACTTTAGTCTTCACCAAAGCCGGTTATCTCACTACTTTTCTAAAGGTCAAGATGGGATAACTAGGCTTCTAAAAGTTAGTTAGTGCATTGACAACATATGGCAGCCTCATATTATCCTCAACTTGACTTAAGGAACATAAGCACCAACCAAGAAGTCACACTAACTATGGCCACCAGATCAACCATATCGGTATACGCCGTACAGTTTCCTTGGTCTATTGCCATTTACCTAAGGTACACTAGATCCGGGTTAGGATCTTTCACACATAAGAGCACCCAACAAGTAAAGTAAAGCAAACAAAGCAAACAAGTTTAAAGTGATCTAATTCCTAAGGGTACCCCTCTTTAAATCCCCAGCAGAGTCGCCAGTTCTGTAACACGGTGGGAGAACTGACTTTAGTTAAATGTTGCGGATAGCAAGAGTCGCCACCGACTTTTATTTTATCCAAAAGGAAAGGGCATAAAAGAACAGGAAAGACCTTAAAAAGATTTTGAGTTCGGGGGGTAGGTTATACAAAGGGAAGGTGTTAGCACCCTTTATATCCATGGTTATCCATGGGCTCTTAGTTACTTAGCTCACTTTAAACTGTTTTGAGAAGTGTAGTGTGTGATTAGAAATTTTCTTAAGTACTTTATAATGATCCTCGTATGGATGTATATAAAGACTTTGTTTTGAAAATTTGTTTGAAATGTGAAATGTAATGAAGTATTTTGAAAAAGTGAGCAAGTACTTAAGAGGAACCTACCCTATAATAAGTCTTTACTGTTCTTATATGTTCTTTCAATGGTAAGACTATCCCTATTATTAAGGAATAGGTAGTCATTACCTTGGATGTTATGAGGGACAAGTGAAAGGGACATCTGTGATTAGGCAATTGTAAGGTGTACTTAGCAATTCGAAGGGACTTATCATCTTTTATTCGAAATGGACAAGATCATTTACGAAGGCAACCATGAAGGGACTTGATCTTATAATTCTTTAAAGGGACAAGATGATATTAAATGAGATAAGGGACTTTGCTTTATACACCTTACTTGACCTTTTATTTAGGCAACATGAGAGGTATCCTTAAAAATGTGAGATGGCGATCAAAGATCGACTTATGTGTGTACGTGTACAAATTTAAATATTTATCTTATAATTAGTGACCTAAATTCAGTTTTAAAAGCAAATATGTTTTCACTCCCTAATTTACTAACCATAGCAATTTAAATAAATAAAAATTCTAACACTATTACATAATTTGTACAATTACATTATAATAAAATAATTTAAAGAAATAAGCATATAATAAATAAATAAATAAGAAGGTTAGTAATAATAAATAAAATAAATATAAAAGAGGTTAGCATAATAAGACAATATAGAAAATAAATTAAAAGTTCAAATTTAAATAAATAATCATTTTTTAAGAATTTTAAGAAAAGAAATAAATAATAATTATTATATACTAATAAATATGATTAATGGTTTAATAAATTAATTATGTATACATATTAGAAATATTTAATAATTATACAAGCATGATAAAATAAGAAATTATAAAAAAAGAAAATTAAAGTTTTGAAAATAAATTAGGGTTTACAAAATAAATTAGGGTTCATAAAGAAAAAATTAGGTTTTACATACAAAAATATTAGGGTTTATAAGTTAATCTAAATATAATTAATTTATTTATAAAAATATATATAATAATAATATAAACAAATTATAAAATAAATATAAACAATTTAACTCTTAGAAAATAAATCATGATTTTAAAAAATATGAAGTTTTACATATTATATACTATTATTTAAAAATTAATTTCCTTATAAAATATAAATTAATTATAAAACAAAATAAACAAATAATAAGAAAATAGTGTAAAAAAGAACATACCTGGGGCTGGGATTCGAACCCAGGCCCTAGGCTTCACATCTCCAGGACCAGTCTCCCTTCCACTGGGCTGCGCATGCGCTGGTGATATTGAATGAGCATCAATGCGTTTTGTTCTCTAACCTGTAAAAATCATTAAAAAAACAAACAACACAAAATGGCTTGGGGAGGTTTCGATCCCAGGACCATGCCTTTACTAACAAACGCGCATACCAACTGAGCCAAGCTGTTCTTCTGAAATAATAACCACAACAATATCATAAAATATAATACCCAATTTTTAAATACGAATTTGGCGCCAGACTTCATCTTCCTCATTCAAATTACCTGCAAATTTTCCTTTGAATGTCCCTGCGAATTCTCCTGCAAATTTTTAAAACCAGAATCCTATGTTTTTTCAAACATCAATCAAATCGTAATATCAATTCAAATTAAAAGCCCAGATCAATTATAAAAGGATCATAGGTCACAACCATGTGCTTAGATTTCATTTAGATGTCCTAATTGCTTGGTTCCCGAATTGGAGCTTCAAACCCTAGCAATGGTGGATTTCGATACAGTCCATAATAATTGAATTAAATCATCCAGAAAGTTTCTAAACATCACAACAAACACAAATCCACACTTAGTTTTCATTATCAATGCACAAATCATTCAAATCGAAATTTTTTTAAAGATGAACAAGATGCATTCAGGTTGTGTGTATGAGCATGGATTGGATGCATTTAAGAGTTGGTTTCGACTCAATGAAGCTCAATAAACATTCTTGTGTCCTCAAAATACCTTAAAACCTCTTGAAATAGGGAAACCGAAAAATTCAATTTGGATGGTTTTTGTGAAGTTTTAAAGTGGTGTTAGAGGCTGCAAAAATTCGTCCTTATGATTGTGATGAGTTCATGTATATGTAGTGAATCAGATTAGGTCAGAAAAGATGGGCCTTATTCATGGATTTGAAGTTGCTTGATATCAAAGAAATCTCATCACCATAATTGTCCAAAAATCCAATATTCTCCTGCTCTTTTTGTCTTACACGAATTTGGACAATATATAATCATGTTAAATGGCTTTGATGATTTTCTAGAAGAAGAATCATATTTAAATATTGATTTTTTAATTTTATTTTGATTTAATATGTATTTAAATGAATAAAATTCAAATAAATATTAAATAAAATAAAAAAAATCAGAAATTTCATGGGTTGGGTCGTGCTTGGTGTTTTTGTAAAGATGGGATGACAATTTGGTGGGCTCATTTAGCAAAAATTTGATTTAAAGCCTTATTTGCTTCATAAGTTTCCCTAAAATTTCCCAACTTTGCAAGGGCACAAATCCTTCAATTTTAATGCTATGAGGGTGTTCTTGGACATTTTGGAAAGCTTAAAGAGTACTCTAACCAACCTCTTTGGTCTCATGTCCATATCTTTTACCATTCTCACGTTATGCTCTTTTGAAGTTGTTGACTTTTTGTTGACTTTTAAAAGGACCTATAATGTCTTAGCTCATACCTTCCAAATGAAGCATTTTTGGGCTTGGCTTGTGAGACACAAAGTTGTAGAGAATTCAATTTCCTTCAAAATGAACTTTGGATGGAAAAAATTTGATAAAGCATGTGAAAGTTATGGCTGGTCAAAGTTCAGTTGACTTTTCCTGTGAAAACCCTAATTTAGAAACTCCTGATTCTTGATGATCTGAAATCTCCTTGATGAACCATTATCAACCCTTGATCAAATGATGAATTTTACTTCATATAATTTATGTTGGCAAAAAATCATGAAGTTTGACTTTGGTTTGACCACAGTTGACCTCAGTTTGACATTTTAACTGCTTTGACTGATTTTAACCTATCTGATCATCTGACTGAGCAAATCTTTTGGGAAAGCCTTGAAACTTGACATGGGGATTCTTGAACACATATAAGATGTTATGAAGCTCACTTGAAGTCTTGGAAGTTCATTTAGCCTGATTAAAGTCAAAACCCTAGTTTAGGATCCACTGCTTAGGAGGATGCATTGTCTGAGGGAATTGTCAAACTTTCTGACTAATTGTGAACCTTGTGAACCTTGTGAGATGTCTTGTGAACCTTGTGAGCCTATTAGTACACAATGACTTGTCTTGTGGAGGGCAAATTTTGGGGTGCAACAATAATAAAAAATAATTATTGATAATTTTAAAGTGGGTATTACAAATGATTAATTTCATGCACGATATAGACGTCCCTCAGTTCCACATGCACGTGGATGACCCCGCATGCGAACTCTATTACGAGGTTGTTGTGGTGTCTCTGGTCTTTGCGTGTTTGGTGGAGGACATTGTTGTTGGTCTGAGGATCCCTGAGTATTTGTTATGTAACACTCGTATTTAATTAATTAAATATTATTGCGTATTTTTCCCGATTATTGGTTGTTGAGTGTTATTTTTTCGTTTGTATTGTTAAGTCGTTTAAGCGGTTAAGTCAATTTTACGTTGTGGGTTAAGTTGTGTTTGGGTGTTTAGTTAATTAATTAAGTCGAATACATAAAATAAGTATTATTAGTATAATATTAAGTTGGGCTAGTTTATGGTGTAAGAGTAGTAAGTTGGGGGTACTAAGTTGGACCCATTAGTAATTAGGTTAATTAGTGAGAATTTAGTAAAAAAAACTAAAAATCTAATTAGGAGAATAATCAGAATTTTGTAAGAGAAGGAAGAACAAGTCTTAGAGGAGGTCAAGAAGAGGTTAGGTTGAAGATTTTCGCAGGAACTTTTGCGGTGAATTCGAGTTGCCTTCAATCCAAGGTAAGGGTGGAATTCGAATTCCATAACCGGGACTATATGATCGTATGTAGGTTGGGATTTTTGTGTAATTTCATTGTTGTGTTTTGATATGATTTGTTATCATTGATTTCGTGTTGATATTGGATGAAGAAGCATGGTGTTCTTGTTGTATTACTGATATAATCGTTGTTGTATTCTCTTGTTTGTGTTGTTATTGGATTGTTGTTGCAGAATTCATGTAGAAGAAGTTAGGGTTTGTAAAATCGATCATAGAATTTGATAGATGAATATATACAGAAGTTGTTTAGAGTAAAATCGATGTATAAACCCAACTAAGATTGAACAAAATGATGAAGTTGTGAGAAATCGTAGTAGAGTTGGAATTAGAGGCATTCTGGTCATTTGCATAACAAATATGATGTTACGTGTATCAGGCAAGGCAATATGCGTAACAAGACCCCTATACACGGGAATTATGTGTAACATAACTAGGAAATACACGTATGGAGATGGGCAATACGCGTATGAGCAGGGTAAGTGCAAAAAAATGCAATTTATGGCGATCCGTCCTGTTTTCGCATCTGTTTCGATTTGGATTGATCTTAGAATTAAAGTAGGGATGGAATAAGTTAACTATAGTAGATTGGAAGATTTAAAAAGGATAATTTAGTAATCTAATCGATTAAGCCTTAATTTAATCGTTTTCGCGTTGAAGTGGTTATAAGTTGTGTTGTCCCGATTTTGAGGGAGATTAATATGTTGTAGGTCATATGACCAATGTTGATTCATGTTACTGAGTTGTTCAAGTTGTTATGTTGTTAAGTTTTTTATTATGTCGTTATTGTTGTATGCCATTCATAGTTTCATACATGTGCATATTTCAAGTTGGAGCGTATGCTCGATTCAAGTTGGCCTGGATTGGAAAATAAGTTGATGATGTCTCGATAACCTGGCAATGTTTTAAGTTGGGAGTTTACTCCAAATGGTACCACATGCATATAAGTTGAGTCGCATCGAATTGCATATTGTGTATGTTGTTTGTTGAATGTAAGTTATATGTTGGTGTTGCTTGTTATGTGAAGTGGCGTGATCGTATGATTATCTTGTTTATATATTGATTATTGTATCCTGTTTATGTTATTAGATATCTCACCCCTTCTATTTGAATGTTGCATTCTGTTGGTAATGTGCAGGTAACAAAGAGTCCAGTACTTAGTAGCTCGAGTTGGTGTTTGTCGCTCTGATACGTAGCACTTCGAGGGATGAATGTGTGTTTTGTCTTTGTGGCTTTTATTTAAGTTTATGAACTAGTTTTAAGTTGTTTTATGTTGGAACACCAAGTTGAAGTAGTTTGATGTTGAATTTATTGTTGTTTTAGAGTCGTAAATTTGTGTAATTCGCTGCGTTGTTTTCATAGTAATTTATTAATGGAGTTTTGGTTATTGATTTAAAGTTGAAAATGTGATATCCCATGTTTGTTGATGAATTTTATAACTCTGATTTAAATTATAAAGTCGGGTAGAATGGGGTGTTACATTAGTGGTATAAGAGCATGTCGGTATGTTTGACCAAGTGTCCAGTTGTAATTGTCTAACAATCGAGTATTGTTATGTGGTTTTAACTTTTTTTGTGTTGTATTGTTAAGTTGAGATGGCTGGAAGAAATGATGTTGCGATGGCTGCTGCAATGCAAGCAATGGCTCAAGCTGAGCAGAACTTGCCGAATGCTGGCGGGAATGATGAGTCTCGTACCTTCGCGACTTTTCAGAGGGAGAAGCCACCTACCTTCAAGGGCAAGTATGACCCTGATGTTGCATTAGTTTGGTTGAAAGAAATTGAGAGGATTTTTCGTGTGATGGATTGAACTCCAGCACAGAAGGTTCGTTATAGAACTCATATGTTGGCAGTTGAGGCTGATGACTGGTGGTTGGAAACCAGAGACAGGTTCGAAGCTGCAGGTGAAGAGATCATTTGGATTGTTTTCCGTAGGGAGTTTATGAGGAAGTATTACCCTGAATATGTGCGTGGTAAGAAAGATATTGAATTTCTTGCACTAAAGCAGGGAAATTTTTCGGTGATGGGCTATGCTGTGAAGTTCATGGAGTTGTCAAAGTTTTATACGCACCATGATGCAGCGATTACTGAATTTTTGAAGTGCATCAAGTTTGAGAACAAGTTGCGCTCTGAGATTAAGAAAGCTGTAGGGCATTAGAAGATTTGTGTTTTTGTAGATCTGGTGGATAGTAGCAGGATCTTCGAAGAAGATAATAATGCTCACTACAAGATTGTTACTGATCGGAGGGGCAAGAATCAGCAGAACTGTGGCAAGCCTTATGATACTCCAGCTGGTGAGGGTAAGTAGAAAGTTGTTACGGGTCTGAGAACTAGTGGGGGAGATGCTCCTGCTGGTATTGTTTGTTTTAAGTATGGACAAGCTGGACACAAGAGTAATGTGGGTACTACTGAGGTGAAACATTGTTTCCGTTGTGGAAAAGTTGGGCATGTGATATCTGATTGCACGCACAAAGAGATGATCGGTTTTAACTGTGGTGAAGAAGGGAATATTGGTAGCCAATGCCAGAAGCCAGAGAAGGAAAAGTCTAGAGGGAAAGTGTTTGCTTTAGCTAGGATTCAGACAACTAATAAGGACAAGCTCGTCAGACGTACGTGTTTTGTAACGCCCCGATTCGATAATTCCCATTTTGTTGGAGTCTTTTATTTTAATTGAGTAATTATCATTTTGTTTGTGAAATTATCACGATGATATTTGATGTTGAGGAATTAATGTGGTGATATGTCATGTTGTGATTTTTACCGTTTTATGAATTTCCGGGTAAAAATTGGATAAGAGGGTATTTTAGACTTTTGTTAATTTGTGATAAGTTAGAATTAGTAGAATTGGTATTTTTGTGAGAGAATTGATATTTGGTTGGAAAGAGTAGAAAATAGAAATAATAGAGTAAGAATAGAATTAGAGAGAAAAAAGTATAAGTTGTGAGAAAGAAAAGGAAATATAGAAAGAAAAGGAGAAGAAAGAAAAAGGAGAGAAGAGAAAAGAGGAAAAGTGGGAAAAACTTCAAGATTGCTCCAAGAAATCGAAATAATCGGGTAAGGGTGATAAGCATTGTTATCTTAATATAGTGTATGATTATGTATGTGTTTGGTTGATTGGGTTTATGATTTGGAGAAGTTTTAGAGAATGTTAGGTTTATGGTTTTGATGAGAAAACTTGGAAATTGGTGGGTTAATCAGTTAGAAATCGTTGTAACCGAAGTATGATAGCTAGAACATGTTGTTGATCATGTTTGTATGAGGTTAGAGGAATTTTGGGGGCATTTGGTTAGACTCTTCGCAGCTGGTATTTTGCTGAAATCGTAGTGGTCGCTCAATGAACTACCCCTCGCTCAGCGAAAGTTCCAGGGCGATTTTCGCTCAACGAGCTGTCCGTCGCCCAGCGCGCATGGGAGGATTTTTGGGTTTTTACGTTTTGTTTCATAACTTGAGTTTCGGGTATTCGTTTTTAGCGATCCTTATATCGATTCGAAGCTAGAAACATGTAGAATCTAATGATGCTAAAATATGTAATGTTTAGCCGACTTTTACCCGACTTTTCCGATAAAACGTAATTATGTTAATTATGGAATTGTGGGTTTGATTATTGTGTTGTGGTCGTTTGGCAAGTAGATACATTGCTTGAATTAAATGTGAATGTATGCTAATTGTATGAGATGAATATATTATGAATATGTATGCATTTTCAAGAATTTTGTGTGTCATTTTGCATGTAAGCATAATGTATGCATTCTTGTGCTGTGGGATTCTTTGTGAATCCGTTGTAGCATTGTGTGCTCATGTGGAGTGTGAGAGATGACTACAATAAGATCGTGTGCCCATGTAGGGTGTGAGTGATCGGATTGTGTGCCAATGTGGGGTGTGAGCAATCCAGAAACATCGTGTGCCCGTGTGGGGTGTGAGCGATGGGTGATTTATTTAACATTGATTGTGTGTCCGTGTGGGGTGTGAGCAATCGGATTGTGTGCCCGTGTGGGGTGTGAGCAATCCATAAACATTGTGTGCCCATGTGGGTGTGAGAAATGGGTGAACATCGTGTGCCCGACGGGGAGTTACTTTAGGTAACAAGCGATGATTCCATTTGGTTCCTGAGAGAACCTGCTGAAATGTTGAGTCGGTACCGCATTGCATCTGCATAGAGTCGTGTGTCGGTATCTATGAGTTGCATTTTATCATTTTAATTATGATATGCAGAAATAAACATGAATGTGCATATGTTTATTTGGAGTGTTATGGAGATGATAGTATGTGTGGTGAAACATACTTGCTGGTATATATGCATGTTTGATATATGTATATGTATGTGATTTATACATTTGTAATGTATATATGTGATTAAATATAGCTAGACGTATGTTTATGCGGAATGAATAGAATTGAGGAGTAAAACATAAATAATATGAGTTTATGTGAATTAATGAATTGGTGCATGATGAACATGCTTGATTAGTGTATGTACACGTTGCGATGTGTATGGGTGATGAGGTATGAATTGTGGTGAGAATATGCTTTATGTGCATTTTATATGTTGAGATATATAATTATATGCAATATTATTATGATAATGTTTCTCACCCTTCTGTTGTTTTATGATGCTCTATGAGGCATTGCAGAGTAGGTTGCTGGATGATATTTTTGTGAAGTTCGTCTTCATCTTTTGGTCGGTCGGCTCTGATATGTAGCACCGGGTAGCTAGGATTTGGCTTGATGCCTTTTGTGAATACATTTGTATATGTATTTTGATGTGATATGTTTTATGTAATCATGGAGTATTTTGGTGATTCAAACTTGCAGATATATTTATGATAAGTATATAAGTTTGAAATTGTTATGTTTTGTTTCCGCTGTTCAATGAATTGATGAATACGGGTGCAAGGATGAAATCCTTGTGTATGTAAGTTACCCCGTTTGTTGCATATCTTTATTGAGCAGGTGTTGTATGTTTTTAAATTCAAGTATAATGTGGCATTGCTCTTTTATACCGTTTTTCAAATATACTCTGATGAAATTTAAATATGTGCCTAAGTGAATTAATTGCTTATTTGGGGTATAGAAAAGGGGTGTTACATGTTTCATTAATAGTATTCCTTTAATTACTATTATTGACACGGGTGCTACCCATTGTTTTATTGTTGCTGATTGTGTTAAGAGGTTGGGACTTAAGTTGTCTGAGATGAAAGGAGAAATGGTCATAGAGATTCCGGCTAAGGGATCAATGACTACTTCTCTAGTGTGTTTGATTTGTCTGTTGTCTATCTTTGCTAGAGACTTTTACGTTGATTTTGTGTGTTTACTGTTGACTAGAATGGATGTAATCCTAGGTATGAACTGGTTAGAGTATAATTATGTTCATATAAATTGTTTTCGTAAGTCGGTGAGGTTTTCTACTCCAAAAGAGGAAGGAGTTAGGTTTCTGTCATTTAGAGAATTGCATAAATTGATGAAAGAAGAAGCCCAGATGTTTATGTTGATGGCGTCATTATCTGTAGAAAGCAAATCTAAGATTGAAGAATTGCAAGTAGTGAATGAATTTTCTGAAGTTTTCCCTGATGAAATTCCTGATGTGCTGCCTGAAAGAGAAGTTGAGTTTACGATTGATCTTGTACCTAGTACTAGACCTATTTCTATGGCACCGTACAAGATGCTTGCATCTGAGTTGGCTGAATTAAAGAAGCAGTTGGAAGAGTTGGTTGAGAAACTTTTTGTAAGACCAAGTGTATCACCGTGGGGAGCTCCAGTGTTGCCAGTTAAAAAGAAAGATGGAAGTATGAGGCTTTGTGTGGATTATAGACAGTTGAATAAAGTGACAATTAAGAACAAGTATTTGTTACTCATAATAGATGATTTGATGGATCGGTTAGTAGGTGCTCGTGTGTTTAGCAAAATCGATTCGAGATCGGGCTATCATCAGATTAAGGTGAAATATTAGGACATTCAGAAGATGGCGTTCAGAACACGGTATGGACATTAAAAGTATTCGGTGATGCCTTTCGGTGTGACTAATGCACCAGGTGTATTCATGGAATACATGAATCGTATTTTTCATGCTTATCTGGATCGTTTTGTGGTTATGTTTATAGATGATATTTTGGTTTATTATAAGATAGAAGAAGCACATGCAGAACATTTGAGAACAATGTTGGAAATTTTAAAGGAGAAAAAGTTGTATGCGAAGTTGTCTAAGTGTGAATTTTGGTTGAAGGAAGTCAGTTTCCTTGGTCATGTGATTTTAGGAAGTGGTATTGTTGTAGATCTTTCTAAGATAGATGTTGTGTTGCAGTGGGAAACTCCAAGGTCGGCTACTAAGATTAGAAGTTTCTTGGGATTGGCCGGTTATTACCGAAGGTTTATTGAAGGATTTTCTAAGTTAACACTTACCTTGACTCGGTTGACTTGGAAGAGTAAAGCATTTGTGTGGGATGTCCAGTGTGAAGTTGGTTGGAACTGTTGAAGGACTATGATTTTGGTTTGAATTACCATCCGAGTAAAGCTAATGTTGTAGCGGATGCCTTGAGTCGGAAGATATTGCATATGTCAGCAATGATGGGTAACGAGTTAGAGTTGATTGAGCAATTTCGAGATATGAGTTTAGTTTGCGAAGTGACACCGAAGAGTGTTATGTTGGGAATGTTGAAGATTAATAATAATTTTCTGGACAATATTAGAGAAGCTCGGAAATTGGATGTGAAACTAGTGGATATAATAGTTGATTGTGGTGAATCTGAGAATAATGGTTTTAAGTTGGATGTGCATGGTGTTTTGAGATTTCAGTATAGGATATGTATACCTGATGATGCTGATATGAAAAGAATGATTCTTGAGGAAAGTCATAAAAGTAATTTGAGTATTCATCCAGGAGCGACTAAGATGTATCAGGACTAGAAGACTTTGTTTTGGTGGCCTGGGATGAATAAGGATGTAGCTCGTTTTGTGTATGCTTGTTTGGTTTGTTAGAAGTCGAAAGTTGAACATCAGAAACCTGTTGGTCTGATGCAACTGTTGGAAATTCCAAAATGGAAATGGGATAGCATTTCTATGGACTTTGTAACGGGGTTGTCTAATACTACAAGAGGGCATGATTCGATTTGGATGATTGTTGATAGGCTTACTAAGTCGGCTCACTTTATTCCTATTAACATCAGTTTTCCAGTGTCGAAGTTGGTTGAGATTTATGTGAGAGTGATTGTGAAATTTCATGGTGTTCCCTTGTGTATTATGTCGGATAGAGATCTGAGATTCACGTCGGAGTTTTGGAAGAGTTTGCAAGAAGTATTGGGTTCTAAGTTGAGGTTGAGTGCAGCGTATCATCCTCAGACAGATGGTCAAACTGACGTGACGATTCAGTCGTTGGAGGATTTGTTGAGAGCTTGTATACTTGAGCAGAGAGGTTCGTGGGATACTTATCTTCCATTGATCGAGTTCATGTATAATAACAGTTACCATTCTAGTATCGAAATGGCACCTTTCGAGGCGTTGTATGGTTGGTGATGTAGGACTCAGATGTGTTGGTATGAATCTGGAGAGAGTGTAATGCTTGGACCAGAGATAGTTCGAGAGACTACCGAGAAGGTGAAATTAATTCGAGAGAAGATGAAGGCTTCTCAAAGTCGGCAGGAAAGTTATCATGATAAACGAAGGAAAGATTTATAATTTCAAGTTGGTGATCATGTATTTTTTAGAGTTACGCTTGTGATAGGTGTTGGGCGAGCGTTGAAATCTAAGAAGCTTACTCCTCGTTTTATTGGTCTGTATCAAATTTCAGATAGAGTTGGAAATGTTGCTTATAGAGTGGCCTTACCTCCAAATTTGTCGAATTTGCATGATGTGTTCCATGTGTCGCATCTCCGAAAGTATATTTCAAATCCTACTCATGTGATTAGTATGGATAATGTGCGAGTATTGGATAATCTCACGGTGGAAACTATGTCGATACGAATTGAGGGTCGTGAAATGAAGACTTTAAGAGGCAAAGAGATTGCTTAGTGAAAATTGTTTGGTTGGGCGCTGCCGGAGAAAGTATAACTTGGGAGTTTGAAAGCAAGATGCAGGAATCATATCCTGAGTTGTTTAAGCGAGGTAAGATTTTCGAGGACGAAAGTGTTCTAAGTGGGGGAGAGTTGTAACGGCCATATTTAATTAATTAAATTAATGAAATATTATTGCGTATTTTTCCCGATTATTGGTTGTTGTGTTGTTTTATCGTTTGTGTCGTTAAGTCGTATAAGTTGTTAAGTCGATTTTATGTTGCGGGTTAAGTTGTGTTTGGGTGGTTTCGTTAATTAATTAAGTCGAATACATAAAATAAGTATTATTAGTATAATTTTAAGTTGGGCTAGTTTATGGTGTAAGAGTAGTAAGTTGGGGGTAGTAAGTTGGGCCCATTAGTAATTAGGCTAATTAGTGAGAATTTAGTAAAAACAAACTAAAAACCTAATTAGGAGAATAATCAAAATTTTGTAAGAGAAGGAAGAACAAGTCTTAGAGGAGGTCAAGAAGAGGCTAGGTTGAAGATTTTCGCGGGAATTTTTGTGGTGAATTCAAGCTGCCTTCAATCCAAGGTAAGGGTGGGGTTCAAATTCCATAACCGGTACTAGATGATCGTATGTAGGTTAGGATTTTCGTGTAATTTCATTGTTGTGTTTTGATATGATTTGTTGTCGTTGATTTCGTGTTAATATTGGATGAAGAATCATGTTGTTCTTGTTGTATTGCTGATATAATCGTTGTTGTATTTTGCTGTTTGTGATGTTATTGGACTATTGTTGCAGAATTAGTGTAGAAGAAGTTAGGGTTTGTAAAATCGATCATAGAATTTGATAGATGAATAGATACAAAAGCTTTTTATAGTAAAATCGATGTAGAAACCCAACTAAGATTGAACAGAATGATGAAGTTGTGAGAAATCATAGCAGAGTTGGAATTAGAGGCATTCTTGTCATTTGCGTAATAGATCTGGTGTTACGCGTATCAGGCGAGGAAATATGCGTAACAAGACCTCTATACGCAGGCATTACGCGTAACACAACTAGCCAATACGCGTATGGAGATGGGCAATACGCGTATGAGCAGGGTAAGTGCAGAAAAATACAGTTTTTGGCAATTCGCCATGTTTTCGCTTCCGTTTCGAGTTGGATTGATCTTAGACTTAAAGTAGGGATGAAATAAGTTAACTATAGTAGATTGGAATATTTAAAGCGGATAATTTAGTAATCTAATCGATTAAGCCGTAATTTTTTCGTTTTCACGTTGAAGTGGTTATAAGTTGTGTTGTCCCGATTTTGAGGGAGATTAATATGTTGTAGGTCCTATGACCAATGTTGATTCATGTTGCTGAGTTGTTCAAGTTGTTATGTTGTTAAGTTGTTGATTATGTTGTTATTGTTGTATTCCATTCATAGTTGCATACATATGCATATTTTAAGTTAGAGCGTATGCTTGATTTAAGTTGGTCTGGATTGGGAAATAAGTTGATGATGCCTCGATAACCTGGCAATGTTTTAAGTTGGGAGTTTACTCTAAATGGTACCACATGTGTAACACCCTTCTACCCCAAAGCAAAATATTTAGAGTAATATCAGAGTAACCACAAGAAGGGTATCACATATTTATCGAAAACATCAACATACAATGTCCTATCGCGTAACACGGGTTAATCAATATCAAAAAAATCAATATATAATCATTTTGCAGCGGAATAAAACTTCATAGTTCAAACATCATTAATTCCCTTCATAATCATAATTTTATCCATCAGGAATTTAACATCATAAAACAAAAGAAGTATCTCTCCAAATAACGTAATACAAACACAATTTAGTAACTAAAACCCTGTCCCGATGTTAAATGACACAGAGCAGGACACAAAGACTCTAAACCACTCTTAAAGTAAAATAAGGCACGCTCTGAGACTTTGAAAAACTCCTCTTGCACTGCAAGGTTATTCTTTATCATCTGCAAGTTAACCACATAAGAGGCGACATTTCCAAGCAGGCAGGGTGAGTAATCATAATTCATTATAAATATACAAGAACATGGAATATAAATAAATCAGCAAATCATATCGCAACAACATCGACAACAAAATTCAGCAACAAATGCCATCATAAACACATTCCAAGAATAATGCAATTCCAATTATCATGATATGCACAATGCATGTGGTACCAATTTCATCTTGAGATGGATACATGACCATCAACCCTCCACCAGGGAGCACACTGTAATCACCGAGTCACTCCAATCCACACAATGGGATTGAAGTTACCAAATAGGTCGAAGCCCCATCGAGAATATTATGAAATGAAATGATGCGTTACTCCGTAAAATTCACCAAAATCAAATGCGCATTATTCATTTCATATCAACAATTTCAAACATCAAATAATCATATAATTCCATCGTAACAATACACCAAAAACCTCATTTTATTAACGACTTCGACTCATCAAGACTTAACCCAATCCCAGTAAAATCATAAGGCAATTTATAAGGTTTTTCCAAAAACTCAGTTCTAAAAATTATCTAACTTCTCTCATTTTTATTCATCAAAATAAAGTTCATTTTATGCTCTTTCTGACGCTTCAAATAGAATGCAAATCGGACTTACGGTTTAAAAGTTAGGAATTTTCAAAGAATTAAAAGTTTCCTCTAATACAGTGTTAACCGGTTAACCTATAGCGTTAACCGGTTAACGCCTATACGTTTTCAGAAAAACACCATTTTCTCAATGGTTAACTGGTTAACCTATAGTGTTAACCGGTTAATGCACGTTTTCCAGCAGCTTTTTTGCTGTTACGAAACCAGCAGCCAAAGTCCCCAAATTTTCATACGATTTTCATCTCATTATACTCCAAAATCCTCTCAATTCATCAATCAAAACATACAGCAACATAGTAACAAATCATACATCAAATCCTATGATTCTAACTCATTTTAACTACTCCAATTCATCAAATCATACCCCTAAACTTAACCTAAGTCAAAACCCCTAAAACTCATAAAAATCCACACAAATCTAATCTACACATAAACCAATTCCTATATACTTATAATCGATTATGAAAACTCCTCATACCTTAGATAATTTTGCCGATTGACACTCTTCTCCAAGGTTCTTCACAACTTCTTGACTCTGAGCTTCCTCTCCTTCCTTTTCTTCAGAGTTCTTGACCAAAACACGATAGAAATCAGAATTTGATCGTGTAATTCCTTTTTACAAAAACTATCCCAGTTTATGCTTTTCCCATCTTAACCTTACACTTTTCATATAAAGACCACCTTACCCCTTTCTTTACAATATTTTTAATAATAATACAAAATAGCATAATAATACACTAATTATCCTTATTATATAAAAATACACTTTTCTCCTAAACTCTCCATTTTAATCCAAATCCTCCAATCTTTCTAAATTAATCAAATAAACGAATAAATAATTAAATTTAGATTTCCGGGGCGTTACAACATGCATATAAGTTGAGTCGCATTGAATTGCATATTTTTTATGTTGTTTGTTGGATGTAAGTTGTATGTTGATGTTGCTTGTTGTGTGAAGTGGTGTGATCATATGTTTATCTTGTTTACATATTGATTATCGTATCATGTTTATGTTATTCGAAATCTCACCCCTTCTGTTTGAATGTTGCCTTCTGTTGGTAATGTGCAGGTAACAAAGAGCCCAATACTTAGTAGCTCGAGTTAGTGTTTGTCGCTCTGATACGTAGCTATTCGGGGGGATGAACGCGTGTTTTGTCTTTGTGGCTTTTATTTAAGTTTATGAACTAGTTTTAAGTTGTTTTATGTTGGAACACCAAGTTGAAGTAGTTTGATGCCGAATTTATTGAAGTTTTTTTAGAGTCGTAACTTTGTTGAATCCGCTGCGTTGTTTCCAAAGTAATTTATTAATGGAGTTTTGGTTATTGATTTAAAGTTGAAAAATGTGATATCCCATGTTTGTTGATGAATTTTATAACTCTGATTTAAATTATAAAGTCGGGTAGAAATGGGGTGTTACAGTAGTGGTTGGGTTGTGTTGGGTGAGGACAGTAAAATTGACCAAACGGGGATATTGCCTCATTTTGTGAACAATACAAGGGTGGAGGGCTATGGTGGGCCGGGTGGAGTGGAAGGAGTTATCGGGAGTATATTGGTGTGGGTTAGGCTATTGTTGTTGTGATTGGGTGTGTGGCAAGAATGGGTTACGGGTTTGGAAGAATGGTCGATGGGTGTTTGAAGTTGATGGATGGAATTGGGTGGGTAGATCATGGTGTGGGGTGTGTGGTTAGGCGTATCATGCAGCCTGCGAGCGCGGGTCAAGTAAGTATGATTTATCAGACACCCGCTATTGCGTTGTAACTGACCTAAACCAAACCAAATATTCTCTAGTTCGTCTAACATTTTGCAAGATTGAATCGTTTAGGACATGTTGGCGACGATCTCTCCATTGTTGACGCAACTCCCTAGCAAAGTTTTTCCAATCATTCATATTACACCGGGCATCTACTCTTTTTAAATGCAATTCTCCCAAACATGTCGGAGGGCCCAAAATATCTTGTTACATTCCGAACATCATTTTCACCCTATCGGTCTGGTGCATTTCAATTGTAGTGAATCAAATGATTGGTGTTTTTGCTATCCATAATTCAACATCCTCGGGATTAGGTTCATTGTCTGGGCCTAGATATGGCCGCCAGATAAACTGCATTAAAAAGAAGAAAAAAAATTAGTGGAGGGGGAGGATGTTAATCTATAAAGCAAAGTTATAGTAGTTTAGTTCACA
Source organism: Lathyrus aphaca (assembly GCA_963966055.1). Classification (NCBI taxonomy): domain Eukaryota; kingdom Viridiplantae; phylum Streptophyta; class Magnoliopsida; order Fabales; family Fabaceae; genus Lathyrus; species Lathyrus aphaca. The sequence goes on from OZ014525.1 coordinate 300,366,963, forward strand.
ATACATGGTCGACACCAACGTGGTCTAACAAATTGCGGTAGACAACTATAGAACTTCTAGGATTCCTGCTGTAATCCCTCCTAAGATCGGACCAGCTAAGCAGAAAAGATTGAAAAGCAATTAGTTACAATAATCGTAGAATATTTAAAATTTAATATCGCCAACAGAATTATAATAACACACTTACTGGTTGGCATAGGGGAGAGAGCATGGATTCATGTTGCGTGGGGCGAGCATCGAAGGTCTTGACCACCTTCATGCTTGTAATAAAAAAGCGCAACCATAAAATGTACAAGTATCCTTTGCTGCATTTTTACAAAAGGCACTATACAAATGGGTCAAAACAGTTGAACCCCAACTATATGTGTTTACCTTGTTGATGTTTCGCAACAACGGTAAATACATTATGTTAATTGTATTACCGGTACCTTCAGGAAATAAAAAATGGCCAAATAAAAACATAATATAACATCTAGTTTTAAGAATCGTTTTATACTCAGTTGATTCATCGTCTAGCATAATGGGCTCTAAGGACTCCTAAATTAATAACTTGACCCCCTGTTACAAGTATTTGATGGTTCATCTTCGTCAATGAGAGGGACACCCAACAAATCCTCTATGATTCTGTTATCTTGGTTGACCTTACCGAAAACAACATTACCATTTACATGTAAGCCCAATACCATGTAAACATTCTCAAGTGTAATCGTGCATTCACCAAATGGCAGGTGAAAAGTGTGTGTCTCCAGTCTCCATCTTTCTAGTAATGCAAGAATAAATTTCGTGTCTACCGAATTATTGTTTACCTTTATTACATCACCAAATCCGCATGAACGTAAATACGGTTCTATGATTGGATCATATGGTATGTAGTCATGCACCCGACAATGAAATCTTTTTACATTCTGTAAACACAATATAATATATATATATATATATATAATTAACATGAGTAAAAAAAACTTACAAATGATATAAATTATATATATATATATATATATATATATATATATATATATATATATATATATATATTATCACATGGATTTATTAGTTGATTATAAGGTCGATCGAACGAACCCTACTCTATATAAGATATATTGTCATAACGTGACATGTCCGTTTTGATTGACAGCATCGTACAGAAAGAGAAGTGACTCTTGGAAGGTTGCGTCTATGGGTCCAGAGCATACTTGTATAATCACTAACGTAATGCAGGATCATCGACAACTGAGTTCTCAACAAATATGCAATGATATTTTATCAATCGTTGCCGACGACCCGTCGATAAAGGTCAAACGTGATAATTACGCACATAGTTTAAAAACACAAGTATACTCCTTCGTACAAAAAAACATGGATAGCTAGAACGAAGGTTGTTGCCGCCGTATTTGGAAATTGGGAGGACTCGTACAAAGAACTCTCAAAGTTTTTTGTTGGCACTTAAGCACTATGCTCCAGGGATTGTTGTCATTCTTGAGACCTTGTCGGCGTATACTCCAAAATGTCATTGTGTTAGTGGAAATGGCATATTCCACCGGCTCTTTTGGGAGTTTGACCCATGTATAAAAAGTTTTACCTTCTGCAAGCCTATAATCCAAATTGATGGAACATGGCTATACGGTAAATACAAAGGAACTCTACTGATGGCAGTGGCCCAGGACGGAAATAACAACATCTTCCCAATTGCATTTGCTCTAGTCGAGGGGGAGACTGTTGAGGGATAAAGTTTTTTTCTAAAAAAACTATGACTTCACGTTGCTCCCCAGTCTAACTTATGTTTGATTTCGGACAGACATGCATCAATTGAGAGTGCATGGAAGAATGTTGGTAACGGTTGGCAGGATCTTCCTTCGACACATGTCTATTGCATTAGACACATCGCTCAAAATTTCATGAGAGGGATCAAAGACAAGACGTTGCAGAATAAGGTCGTGAATGCATGGTATTCATTAACCGAACCTTCATTCAAACACTTTCATGAAGAAATCGGACTGACAAATGCAGATGCATTCAGATGGATCAACCAAATTCCATTGGATAAGTGGACAAGGGAATACAAAAAGGACAACGATGGGGTCACATAACCACAAATCTCGTGGAATCAATGAACTCAGTTTTCAAAGGCATTCGTAACCTACTGATAATCGCTTTGGCGAGGTCAACCTATTTTAGGCTCGGGGCACTTTTTGACATCAGACGTTCAACATGGAGTTATATCCTACATTTTGGTCATATGTCCAGTGATAGTTCAATGACGTTCATCAAAGAGGAGGCTTCCAAATCTAACACACATGTGATCACAGTGTTTAACTGCAATAAAGGGTATTTCAATGTTGATGAGATAATGGATCACCACGAAGGGAGACCGAGGGGATCCTATCGGGTAGAACTAGATAACAATTGGTGCGACTGCGAAAAATTTCAAGCCTTTCGTATGCCTTGCTCCCATGTCATAGCGGCATGTTCAAAGGCTCGGCTAGACCCATCAAACTTATTGTACGTTGTTTACCAACTGAAAAATCTTTGCAATGTCTACAACAAAAGCTTTCAGGTGGTTGCAAATGAGGACTAGTGGCCTACATACAACGGGGAAATAGTCTGGCAAAATGAAAATATGTGAAGAAAAAAAAAGGTGTCCTAACAACACACATATTCGAACAGAAATGGATACGGCGAATAAAATGGTGAGACTATGTAGTCCATGTCGTCAACCCGGGCATAATCGTAAGAAATGTCCCAATGTTGGACCAAACACAATTACATAATTTAAGTCAATGTAATTGTATTCTCTTTATTACAGAAGCATCGTTCATTTCATTCATATCATTAAATTCTTACAAATGCGTTAAACTTAAACAATCCAACAACAAGACAACATCATCTGGGTTATTACAAGAACATACATAAATAAAACAAGAACATACATAACACACAGAAAATAACATGAACATACATAAATAAAACAACTAAAACCTTCAACATAACTAGGTTATTACAACCATCAAGACAACTTCATTTGGACCTAACATCATCATAAGGACACCTGCACCATTGACCATTTTTCTCTACTTCATCACGCCTGACTCCACAACCTGCTTCTCAATTTTCCTGATCTTTTCTTTATGCTCAATTTCTCCTTCTAACCAACGGTTCAATTTCCTCTGCAAATGTTCCAAAGTTTGTGTGTTTCAGAGCAACGTCTTCAAAGGAGAGTTTGTTGCTGAGAAAAACACCAAAGTATTTTTCTTCATAAGTGGAAATACGGGAAGCGGTTCTTCTGTTGTTGATGATGATGGACGGTGATTTATAGGAGCAGACATGTTGTGAGGAGGAAAAGAAAGAAATAACAAATGAGATGGAGGGAAAGAAAGGAATGAATGAGAAATGAAAGGAAGTGCATCGTATTTATAGACAAATAAGGGTAGGAAAAAAATTAAACCAATCAGCCAACTCAATTGGCAACACCATGTTAAATAAAACAAAAAAAAAATTCAACTCATTCGACATCTCAATTGGCGATTTAGTGTAAAATAAATTTAAAAGAATTATATAACATACATAAGCTATCTCATTTGGCAAATATGTGTATATCTCAACAAAAAAAAATACAACTTTGTTCCCATTCGCTCATCCATTGAACGACTAACTATTCAAACTATTTATGTCATAATGGTAATTTATATGAGCATTGAATTATTTTGGAAAATTATTTATGAAACATTTTATTCTTAAAAAAAAAATCTTAAATTGTTGCTGTTAAAATAAAGTTTTGAAATGACAGGGGTTATTAACCTTCGCAACATCATTTTAAAACCTCCTCAAAATAACCCCACTTGAAAACTAAGAAAAAACCTGAAATCTTGTTCTTGCAGGTGATATACCTACGGTAGACAGCGCCTGGAAAGAATATCTTTTCATTTAGCAAATCAAACTCAAGGTTATTAGTATTACTTTAATGGGTTTGGAAGCAGAAAAACTATATATCCCATATAGTTTTGGGCTGTATTTTGATTTTCATGTAGCTATTGAATTGCTAGAGTAATAACAATGTAAATTATCTGAGCTTCATTGCTCAGATGAAACTCTTTCATCACACTGAATATGGCTATGACATTGTATCCCCTTCGAATGTTCCTTCAAAATTCACTAATCAATACAAAAATTACACGACTTTCATGCAGATTCACCTCTTCCCTCGCTTCTTTTCCAAACCCATATGAGATATTGCGTGATTACAAGTTTTCAGGGAAGTACAGCGCTAGGAACACAAAAATCCTGCATGCCCATTTTCTAAAAACTCATTTTTTACAATCTGGTATCTTCTTCATGAACTCTTTGATTGATTTGTACTGTAAGTCTGCTGACATGGTCGCTGCTCACAAGCTGTTTGATACAATTCCTCTACCAAATGTTGTTTCTTGGAATGTCGTGATATCTGGTTACAATCGTAGTTCCATGTTTGTGAAGTCATTGGAGATGTTTTGTAGGATGCATTGGTTTGATTTTGAGCCTGATGAGTTTAGTTTTGGGAGTGTTCTTTCTGCATGTGTTGCTTTGGAGGCTCCACTATTTGGTATGCAAGTTTTTTCACTTCTTATGAAAAATGGTTTTCTCTCAAGTGGTTATGTTCAGACTCAAATGGTGGATATGTTTTGCAAAAATTCAGACTTTACGGAGGCTCGAAGGTTTTTTAATGATGATTCGTGTGATAATGTGGCGAGTTGGAATGCTATTGTTTCTTTGGCAGTTAAAAATGGAGAAAACCAGGTTGCTTTGAATCTTTTTCGTGAAATGTGTTGTGCATCTTTAATGCCGAATAGTTACACATTTCCAAGCATCTTAACTGCTTGTTGTGCGCTTAAAGAGATGCAGATAGGGAAAGGAGTTCATGGATTGGCGATTAAATGTGGTGCGATGGATGTCTTTGTGGAGACTGCTATCGTTGACTTCTACGCCAAATTTGGATGTATGAGTGAAGCTTATAGACAATTCTCTCAGATGCAAGTCCAAAATGTGGTGTCTTGGACTGCTTTAATTTCTGGGTTTGTGCAAGAGGACGATACTACTTTTGCACTAAAGCTTTTCAAAGATATGAGGAAAATCGGTCAGGAGGTAAATGCATATACGGTTACTAGTGTACTTTCAGCGTGTGCTAAACCTGAGATGATCAAGGAGGCAAGAGAACTTCATTCCTTGGTAATAAAATTAGGGTTGGTTTTGGATGATAAGGTTGCAGCTACTTTAGTCAACATGTATGCAAAAATAGGAGAAGTTGAATTATCCGAATTAGCCTTCAGCGAGACGAAAAATACGAAGGATCCAGGCATATGGGCGTCAATGTTGTCTTCTTTTGCTCAGAACCAAAATTATGGAAGGGTACTTGAGTTATTCACTGTAATGTTTGGAGAAGGAGTGAAACCTGATGAGTATTGTATTTGTAGTTTGTTAAGTATTATGAGCTGCTTAAGTCTTGGGTCTCAGGTGCATGGTTATATTTTAAAGTCTGGATTAGTTTCCGATGCTTCTGTAGGTTGTTCGCTTTTTACAATGTACTCAAAATGTGGTTGTTTAGTAGAATCCTATAAAGTTTTTCAACAGGTACATGTGAAAGATAATGTTTCGTGGGCGTCCATGATTTCTGGTTTTGCAGAGCATGGATATCCTGATCAAGCTCTTCGACTATTTAAAGAAATGCTATATCAAGAAATTGTACCTGATCACATTACATTGACCTCGATTCTAACTGCATGTGCTGATCTTCGTTTCTTGCGGAGAGGTAGAGAAATTCACGGTTATGCTTTTTGTTTAGGACTAGGACAAAATACAGTTGTTGGTGGTGCACTTGTTAACATGTATTCTAAGTGTGGAAGCTTGAGTTTGGCAAGAAAGATGTTTGATATGCTTCCTTCTAAGGATGCATTTGCCTGCTCTTCATTGGTCTCAGGATATGCCCAAAAGGGTTTAATCGAAGATTTGGTTTTGTTATTTCATGATATGCTTCAAAATGACGTACCAGTCGATGCCTACACAGTTTCATCTATTCTCGGGGCTGCTTCACTTTTGAGTCAATCGGACATCGGAACTCAATTGCATGCCTACATTGAAAAGATGGGATTACAAGCCAATGTCTCCGTTGGAAGTTCGCTAGTGACAATGTACTCAAAATGTGGAAGTATCGAAGACTGCAGGAAATCATTTGACGATATTGAGAAGCCTGACCTTATAGGTTGGACATCAATCATAGTAAGCTATGCTCAACATGGTAAAGGTGCAGACGCCTTAGCTGCATATGAACTTATGAAAAGAGAAGGAATTCAACCTGATGCAGTAACTTTCGTTGGGATTCTATCGGCTTGTAGCCATAGTGGGCTAGTTGAAGAAGCCTTCTTCTATCTTAATTCAATGATTGATGGCTACAACATTGCGCCAAGTCATCGTCATTATGCTTGTATTGTTGATCTTCTTGGTCGATCAGGTAGACTAAGAGAAGCTGAAAGGTTCATTAACAGTATGCCTGTTGAGGCGGATGCGTTAATATGGGGAACTTTGCTTGCTGCTTGTAAAGTTCATGGTGATTTTGAGCTCGGGAAGTTAGCAGCGAAAAAAGTAATTGAATTGGAACCAAGTGATGTGGGTGCTTATGTGTCGTTTTCAAACATTTGTGCAGATGGAGGACAGTGGGAAGAAGTCACAAAGATTAGAAATTCATTTAACAAAACTGGGATGAAGAAAGAACCTGGTTGGAGTTTTGTGTGAAAAGCAATGATGTCCTGATTGCTGACCTTGTAAAAAGCAATTCACGATGACACATCGACAACCTTCCTCGACCAAATTTAGATCTTAATGTCTAGGATTGACCTGAATCAAAACTTTCAGCTATTGAGAGAAATTGTCTCTGTCAAAATCCATGCTAGCAAGGGATGTTGCTTTGTTCAATTTGGGACTAGTTAGTTACATGTTGCCTTGGAAAGAAGATTGTTCCATCCAATTTTGTTCTGCTTTGGTCTTACCATGCTGCTTGTATAAAAATTATATGGTTAACTCAGTAATCATATGTAGTTAACACAGTTTAGTTGATAGTTAATAAATATAAAAATGTGTTGCAGCTTAACACAGTTTAGTTGATAGTTAATAAATATAAAAATGCGTTGCAGCTTGTTTATCATATTCAAATATGCACAATTAAATTTAAGGGTTAATAGTATTTTTTTATGGTATTGGTATCTTACATGTTCATGAATGCAATTAGATTTAAGGGTTAATAGTATTTTTTTGTCTCCTATCATATAAACGATTTCAGATTTTTCTTCGATAAAAAAAAAATGTTCTGAAATTAATCTTGCCACAAGAAGATTCTATCATTTTAAAGCTTATTGAAAAATGATTCAGCAAAAACGTCTATATGGCATCTTGACTAACCATTTTTTATATTTTTATTTTTAATAATAATAATAATGAATACATGTCATCATATTAATATTAATAAAATAAAATAAAAGCTTAATTATAATTTTGGTCCCTTTATTTTCATTTTTTGGAATTTTGACCCCCTATTTTAAAATTCAGAATTTTGGTCCCCCTATTTTTAATATTTTTTATTTTTGATTCCCCTATTTTAAATTCCAGAATTTTAATTCATCTATTTTCATTTTTTTTTTACTTTTGGTCCTTTATTTTAAATTTTGTTTTGGATTTTAATCCCCTTTCAAATTTAGAACTAATATAACAGAGGGACCAAAAATAAAAAAATAAAAATAGAGGGACTAAAATTCTTGATTTTTAAATAAGGGAACCAAAAATAAAAAATATTAAAAATATGATTTCAAAATAGAAAAAAAAAACTAAATAATAGAGGACCAAAATTACAATTAAACCAATAAAAAAAAATAATGTTCAATCGGCACATCATAAGGGCTTTTGCTAATTCATTTTGTCATAAAGTCTAAAAGATAGAATCATTATGTGGCAAGATTAGTTTCACAACTTTTTTTACAGGAAAAAAACCCAAATATCACTTATTTGACAAGGAGAAAAATGCTCTCTCATTTTAAAATCATATTAACAAGGACATTAACAAGTTAAATATTTCTTATTAAATATATTAATATAGTTAAAATCACATTATTTTTAAAAGATATATCTCAAAATTAATTTTTGTGAATAACCATTAAAAGTAATTTTAAATGAAAAATTGATAGTTAAAAATTGTAGTAGAAAAATAATAAAATGTCTAAAATATCATTTTATAAAATGTTGTTTAAATCAATTTTTTATTTAAAGCTATTAAAAAAAGATTGTAATTTAATTTTAAACAAAAATTATGCAATACAAAAGATTAGTTTATATATATATATATATATATATATATATATATATATATATATATATATATATATATATATATATATATATATATATATATATATATATATATATATAACCAACTGAATTGAGTGAGCATGCATAACCACAAAACGGCTATTCTGAAAAATCCAACAAAATCAATCATGACTGTGGAATTTCTGGATTAAAAGGAGTCAGATAAATAAGGATAAAATGTTTCGGTAGCTTATTAAGAAGCAAAATGCTAACCCTAACAAGACTTACAAAACTAAGAGAAGCAAGTAAACAAACTAAAAAAATAGAATGAAAAGATAACTTTGATTTTCATTGAGTGATTTCAAATGTCTCTATGAGACTACATTATATAATACTCTTAATGAATGATAAACCTAAAAGCCCAGATACTACTAATAAGAGCCCAATAACAATACTCGTAGTTAAATTATTATTCTAACTTAATTTACTCATAATTATACTTAATATTTAAATTGTCTAAGCATACTCTTGCTCCTATCACTAGTCACCCATTGAAAACCAACATTGTCCTTAAGGTTATAGACAAGTATCAATCTTAAAACAAGAAAAAAAAATAAGCATACTCACTTCCAGAAGTATCAACATTCATCAAATTTGTCATTTTAAATATCACCGCTTGGACCCTTCTTTTGTCAATCTTCCATATATCACTGAATTTTACTGTCGTCCTTGAAAATGAACCAGTTGCAACATAGCATGAAGTGAAAGATCCTGCAATGTTACCACAATCCATTGCCAACATTTCTTTGTTCTCATTAGGTTGATATCCTTTAATTGAAGCAAAAGATCTACCAACAGCCATAACTTCAGTGAGAGCAATAACAGCAAAAATCAATCAAATCTTTGTTGCTTCTCCAACGTGTTCACTATTGAGTTGTAATTGATGAACTGAACTTGGATTAAGCCCTTTTTCACATATTTTACTATATTAACTCCAATTTTATCAGCTTTGAAAATATACACAATAAAAGTTGATAGTATAAATGATACAAATGGAGAAATAGTTGGTAACCAAAAAAGCTTTTTTTTTTTCTTTTCCCCATAAATCTTACAAACAATAGGAAAATCAGAAATGAACATCCAATGACAAAGTTCAGAGGGTACCATTCTTCGGATGGAATTTGGTGACAGAGTGATTTATAAACTGATTCCAAAACAGAAACAACATCAGATTTATTAGTAAAGTTGCTAATTCCAAGCAACCCCTTAAGTTGTTGAAGACCAATCATGATGGCATCACCTGCCATGAATCCTACAAGTGCATCATGTGAAAGAAAATCCACAAGAAATTCCAACCTGAAAACTCCAAATGCAACTTGAAAAATTCCAACAAAAATGCAACTTTCAGCAAAGAAGGACTGGTAGACTTCATGAGGTTTCAGAGCTAGCTCAGGAATCCACTGAGTTGGATTGATTGATGGTTGCAAATGGAAAGCAATAGCAGCTGCGTAACGCGATTAGAAGAACACAAACGCAACTCGATCCTCTTTTGCTATCAAATTCTGAACCAAAACAGCATTCATCATCGCATAAGGTGAATCCAACCGACTATCAGGAGACTGATCAGCCTTTGTGACAACAACAAGTGTCCTCAAACCAGATTTATCAACTGTTTGTGACATCCTAATAGACTCGCAAGTAGTAAAATCAACAGTAGCAGAAAGAATAGTCAAAATAATACTTACTTCAGGAGTTATATACTCCATAATAATATCCTTAATATGTTTATCTATGTTATCAGGTTGATCATGAGTAGGTACGCGAGTGATGTCTGGAAGATCATTCAGACGATGTTGCATAAGGTTACCATAGGCCTCACTGCACAATTCTATCCGGCGAAAAATCATAAATCACAAAAGTCTATGTTACAAAAGTCTAGAGAGGGGTTGAAAGCTTAGAGAACAGACTTTTGTGACTTTTGTGAGTTATTGGTCTGGATAATTCAAATAGTGTGATAATTTCAACAACCACAATTCTATCCGGCGAAAAATCATAAATCAGAGTTTCAAAATTTATCTTTTAAAATAGGATGTCACATTTTCAACTTTAAAAACAACAACAATTAACATTTTATCGCGTATTCAACATGGATACATAACACTTAAACATCGGGAGACAAATAACAACTTTATTTATCCGTTAAACCAAAACATCTTTTACAACTTCGCAACGGATTTCCAATTATTCAACTAAACATGGTATAACATGTTATTCAACTTAAAACAGATTAGCAACAACTTAATCATACTGAAACAACTTAAAAACAACAACTAAGACAATTAAGCGTTCATTCCCCGAGTGCTACGTATCAGAGCGACTGACCACCAACTCGACTAAAGGTAACCGACTACTCCTCGGGATTACCTGCATGTTGCTAACATAAGGACAACATTCGAACAGAAGGGGTGAGTTATGATAATTATAAACAGTATATGAAACACAATACACAAAAAAGGATTTCACATAAATCACCACTTCGCAACATCAACTAGCACAACAACACGACAACAACTCGAAAATAATGTGACTTTTATGTGACTCTACTAAATATGCATGTGGTACCATTTCAGAGTAAAACTCCCAACTTAAATCATTGCCAGTTTATCGAGGCATCAAGGCATAAGCCTTCAACTTTCAACTTAAATTGTCAATCCAGACCAACATGGTGTGAGCAACGGCTCCGACAAAATGCATATGCTCTACATGACAGACACGACTTTTCAATGCAACAACATAACAACATGAGCAACACAACGACTTTTAACGACATAATCAACTTATATTCAACTTTGGCATGAAAGCTTTTTTTAGATTCATTTTGTAAACCGAAAACATACAACAACTTAACTGTACCTGCAAATCGACTATACAGCACATTTTCGACAAAAAAAAACGTAATAAAAACCAACTTTTAATTTACCCGACTTACCCCGATTAATTTCGTTAAATTCCTGGCAACTTCGTTTTTCGCCTAATTCGGCTAAACCGACTAAAGCCGTCACTACTTCTAACTTTCTGCGACTTATCACAAATTTATTATAACTATCGAAATTCTGTGTTTTGATAATTATTTGTTGTCATAGGCCCACCTGCTACTACTGATTCTACTGATTCTATTATAATTCTAGTTTTATAATTTTCTGTCAAAAATTTCATCACAGTACAATCACTTAGTTCAGCTCACCTGCTACTGGTTCTATTACACCTATAAATTCTGATTTTTCTTATACCACTAGACTCATGAAATAATATATTAGTTTCATAAATTTACTAATTGGATTTAACATACTTAACTAGTTCACGTCTAGTTCACTAAAGTGGCTCTTGCCACATTAATAAGTGGTTTGCACCACTTCAAATTTTCCTCTCCCTAATTAAACTCATCCAATTAATTAAAGGTAGCATGGTTAAGAAATCAAAGTGGCTCCTGTCACATTTATTAGTGGCTTGTGCCACTTGATAAATCACCCTCCCCCACATGAAAGTGGCACCCGCCACTTGGCCTTTTGGCCACCCACACTACCGGTCTGTTCTTCGTCCCCAATTCACAATTTTTCCCAGAAACATTTCAACGAAATTTTTCCAGCAATAAACCAACATAATTTAAATAATTTATAATCATCAAATTCAGTAATCTGACAATCGATTTCACACTGACATTCATATTAATAACAATATGCAAATTTATTCATAACTGTACAGATTCAACAAAACCTACACTACCCAAATCAACTCAATCATAGTATTGAATTTCATACCCGATTATAAGAATCGAACCCACCTTACCTTAATCGGTGGCCTCTTCGAATCTCCTATCGACTCTTTCCGGTTTGATTTCCGACGACGACTTCTCGTAACCGTTTTCTCCACTTTTCCTCGTTCTCCAATTTTTTTCCCGATTCCTTCCTCTTACTGAAACTTCTTCTTTACTAATTCCTTTTTATTTTATTCTTTCTTTTTATTAAAAATAATAATAATCCAATTAAAAATCAACTAATGAGCCTAATTCTTAAACCTCTTTTAATTGCTAATTCCGACGAAATTCAAGCCCATTAACCAACACGCTCCAATAATCAATAATATTACTTATAATATTATTTCCTCGACTTTCCGACTAATATTCCAACTTAACGACTTAATTTACCACAACGCGAAATCGACTGAATAATAATTCACAAATAAATACTTATTCCTAACTTAATCAATTAACTTCTAATTATCAACCAAATGGTCTAAACAATTCTAACAACATATCCAACAATACCCGGAGAATATTCCATATCGTATTCCACAACTTATATCAACTTAATTAATTAAATTCGACTCAAACCAACTTATAATTATCAAGATATTTTGGAAATCAACTTAAATTAACGCGACTTAACACAACATACCACAATTATATTTAATTAAATAATTAAATAAATAAACGAGCGTTACATACTTCATTTTAGGTGAAGTACTGGTACCAGATACGTATCGGGTAATGATACGCGTACAGTACACATACGGTATGCACAAAAGTCGTACCATTTTTTGTTTTGTTTTTTTGTTTTAAGTTGGTACACCAATTGGTAGACATTTGGTACCATGTATCCAACTTTTATAAAAAAAAAATCGGATGCTATAATTTAGGCTTTCTGACTGAGTAAAAATTAGGTTAATTATTCTATTTATAAATAAAAAATCTATTTCAAAACAAAGTTCTTCATCTTATACTAAGAGAAATTGGAGCACACATGAATTTATTCACCAATTGAAAATGAAAAGGCTCAATCCAGAGAGGGATGAGTATAGTTTTTGTTCATATAATTTTTCGTCTTCTCTAGAGAATAGTAAGGTTTACAATGAATGAGCAATAAAAATGTGGGATATTGGTGGATATGAATGAGATTTATTTGATGGAGGTTGTATTCTTGAAGTTCCTAGTCTTTCTCTCGATGAACCTGAACTAATGGTCGCTCTTTTTAATGATATTGGAGAAAAAAATATTGATATTCAACAATGATTTCATGATTTATTGATACTTTAAGTGTGATTTATTTATGTTATTTTGCAGATATTAACTTTTTTTAAGCAAATTGTTTTTTATAATTGTATCTAAAAAAATTATACTAACGTACATGTACCTTAGTTTTTCTAAAAATACTGTATTCCGTACCAGTACCCGTATCGGGTACTGGGTACGTACCCGTATCTATGCAACATTATTGGCTATAAAATATTAAGATAAAGTATTAATTTTAGGGTTAATTATAGGAAACCCCCTGCCATTATGGAGAGATTTGTTATTCCCCCTGAAGTTTTTTTAATGAAGTCCCCCTAATAAAACCAAAAACCATATTTTACCATACCATTTTACCATACCTACTGATTGAGCCTGAGATATGAATATGTGACTCCTGACTGTGGTTGCTGACTGTGCAAGCATGGCTATGAATATAATCCCTAATCCAAATGCTAGGGTTTCATCGTTCTTCTTCTTCACATTTCCAGCCGTTTCATCCTTCTTCTTCACATTTCTTGCATCTTCATTGTTCATCTTCTTCACTTTCCAGTGTCTTTATCATTCATTTTCTGCGAGTTTATTGGTAGCATGTCTTTTGGAAGCAGTGCTAATTCAGTTTCGTATCCAGGTTTACCCGTTTGTGGTTGTGGTAGAGCAATGAAGATGTGGGTCTCAAATACAAGCAAAAACTGTAATAGAAAGTTCTGGAAATGTTGCAATGCTGGGAATGGATGTGAATTTTTTTATGGGATGATGAAATTGAAGACTCAATCAAAGGGAGAAGTTTTATTCAATCTGTTTGTAAGAAGTGTGTAATGGAAGAAGTGAAATTTGTAGCAATGACAAAGAAATTAGAGAAGATGAAGATGAAGCTTGAAGTTCAAATAAGGGTTAATATGAAGCTCAAGATAGAAATTGTGATGCTTTGTTTGATTATTGTCATATTGTATAAATTTATGTAATGTTAAGTAGGTTCAATAGGTGTTTATTTTTTGTGTTATGTATGTTGAAAGTATGGAAGATATTTTGGTAATGTATTTTTCTGGTTATAGGGTTATATGCAAACAAGTTGTTTTATATTGTGACAAGTTGTATAACATGACCAAAACATAATATAACATGACCAAAACATAATATAACATTACAAAAGTATGTTGTCATTACATAATAGCAGAAATTGGTCTTGAAATAACTAGCAGAAAAATATAGTAGCACCAAAAGTGTGCTTAAAAGAAGTAGAAGAAGTTTCGTTGTCATTGCAATTCATTACAAAAGGTGTGCATAGCAGAAACGTTAAAGATCATTGATAAATTTCTCCTTTAGAGCCTTCTTAGAAGTAATTTTTGAAGCCTTTTTGGTGCCTTCTTAGGAACCTTACTTGTAGTTTGTGAGGCATATTCTTCATCTTCTTTAGTGAAACATAGTGGTTGTTATGGGTCTGAACCAGGACCTTTGAAGGGTTTTGGTTTTTTAAACCAATTCTCCTTAATTCTCTCATTTTTCTCTTTCTCAATGGTTTGATGTCCTCTTTGACCTTTACCTTGACTTTGTCTTTAGATCTTGTTGTTGTTTGCTCACTAGAAGTTATATCGGGCAGGCTTGATATCATGTCATTAGTGATGTCCTCATACATTAAATCCTCAGTTTGAGTTGGCCTAGTTGGTGGCTCTGCAAAACTTGAAGCAGTTGGCTCAACACTTGCAGCAGTTGGCTCATCAGTTGCTTGAGTTGGCTCATAGTTGCTTGAGATGACCTAGCTGATGGCTCTACAACATTTCCACCTTTTGATATATTCATTTTATGCACATAACATACCAATATTTTCATCAATTACCAATAAATAACATATAATACATCAATGACCTATCAATAATTAGTGTGACATACCTTTCTTTTCAGTCCCTTTGGATTTTGTTTCTTGCTTTTGCATGATTTGACATTATGCCCAATATTGTCACACCTAGTGCATCTATAAGATATGTAACACCCTTTTTACCCCACAACATGATAATACAAAATTATTCAGGAAATCAGAGTTCTCAATATAAAAGGGCATCACATTTCATCAAAACATCAATAAAACTCATTTATGTGTCCTGTCCCATAACACGGGAACACGGGTTACAACATGCATCATATTTAAAACCAACATTTTTATCACGCAGCAGATCATCATTTAACAACTTAATCAACATATTGTAAAAATTCAATTGTTAATTCAAACTTCATCATCCCAGATTAAAACGGATTAAAACCAACAAAACATCTAAGCGTTCCTGATGTTACACGACACAGAGTAGGACACTGCCTAGACTCTATAAACGACAAAAGAAACATACTCTACGCTACGTCCAAGCATTAAGTTATTCTTGAGTATTTGCAGGATGGTATAATAGAACATCACCAAAGCCAGGCAGGGTGAGTACATTCACATTCAACATAAATAATATAAAGAAGGAATTATAAGACAACATGCATCAATAGATAAATTACATCAAATATCACCCATGTACAATAAAGTCAATCACATCATCACAAAACAAATGCAATCATGATATGCCACCAAGAATGAAATTCAATTATCATAATATGCATGTGGTACCGAAACATGGATGGACACTGGGCCATCAACCCTCCACAAGGGAGCACAACATAAGAACCATATCACTTCAATCCACACGATAGGATTGAAGCTACTAACAGACCGAAGCCCCAACATAATTATTCCATGAATGCAAGACACAATACAATCATACATCATCAAAATACAACAACTATTGCATCCACATTCATCATTATTCATTATTCATACCTTTAATATTTCTCCTACTCATATCATCAATTGCTCCACATCATCATAATACAACATAATCATCTAGATATTATCTTCATCACAATTCTTACACATCTAACATATTATAGCATGGCAAGAATGTACATCAACATTATAGCAACTTAAGACAGCAAAACAGATCACTACAAATCATTTGAAACAAGAAAACATTTTTCAAAAGGTTCCAGATCTCGCTAAGCGGGCAGCGAGCTCTCTAAGCGACTCGGTCTCGGGTTGTGGGATTCTCAAAATTCCATTCGCTCGCTAAGCGAGCTCCTGCTCGTTAAGCGAGACTGTGATTTTTGGAGGGAAAAAAATCCTGCAATTTTCAACACGACTCAGCTGCGAAAAACTTCATCTAAAACCATCATTTAATAGAAGAAAACACAGAAATTCATTCTTATAACCTACTAGCATCATACATTTATCAACAACAACATCTAACAACAACAATTCATCTAACTCTCCCAATAATCCTCCTAACCATAAGGTTTTCCCTTAAAATCCCCCTTCTTGTAATACCTACCTCTACATTATAGATATTGAACATAAAATTACTCCTCATACCTTAGTCAATTGAGTTCTTCGACCGTTTTCATGAACAATTCCCAACCTTAGCCTCCTTGTTCTTCAGAGCACTCTCTCAATCTTCACCAAAAACACGTTGTTGTACCTAAAACATTTCCCTCCCATATTCAAGATAGTGTGTCTCAAGAGGTCTCCTAATAGTCACCAGATTCACAATTGCTCACAAGGATTCAAGGTTTCATCAGACAAAGCCTTCTCCTATGCAATGGATCTTAAATTAGGGTTTTGGAGTTCTCAAGGCAAATTGAAATTATAAAGCCTCAAGTGGACTTCATGACATCCCATATACCTCAAAGAATCCTCATGTCAAGTTTCAAGGCTTTCCCTACAAGTTTGGCCAGACAAATGCTCAAATACTAAAAAAAACAATTAACTTGGTCAAAAAGACAACTGGGGTCAATATAAAGTCAAACTTCAAGATTTTTGGTTAAACATCAAGATAATGAGGTAAAATTCATCATTTGATCAAGGGTTGATCATGATTCATCAAGGAAACCTCATAATCATCAAGAATCAAGAGTTATTAAATTAGGGTTTTGTGCAGGAAAAGTCAATTGAACTTTGACCAGTCATAACTTTCATATACTCCATCAAGAATTTCCCATCCAAAGCTCATTTTTAAGGAAATTCAATTCTCTACAACTTTGTGTATCACAAACCAAGTCCAAGAATACTTCATTTGAAAGATATGAGCCAAAACATCACAGGTCCTTTTAAAAGTCAACAAAAAGTCAACTTTTTCAAGAGCTCATAACTTAAAAATGGAAAATGATATGGACATGGGACCAAAAGGAGAAGTTAGAGGAAACTCTAATATTTCTAAAAAGTCTGAGAACACCTTCATGGGATAAAAATTGAGGGAGTTATGTCTTGTTGAAGTTGGGTAATTTTGAGGAGGTGTATGAAGCAATAAAGGCCAAAACTCAAAATTTCTTCAAATGGGCCCATAATATTTCAACCCAAACTTAAAGATGAGACCATTCACGACCTAATGATCAATTTTTCTGATTTTTACTATTTATTTTATATTATATTGAATTTTAAACATTTAAATTCAATTTTAATTGAAATAAATTATGAAAAATCAAATATTTGATCTAAGACTTATTCTTTGGATCAAATATTTGATGATTAAGATGATTGATCATGACCAAATTCGTACAAGACCAAAATAGCATGATTAAATTTGATTTTTGGACAAAAATGGTAATTTGGTTTCTTCATCTTCAAGCAATCCACAAAATCCATCCAAAAGCCCAATCTTTTGACCTAAAATGCATCAATATATAGTCACAACAACAACATAAGGATTGGGGAAGAAAATCAGAGGACAAGTTTTCACTTTCAAAGCTCAAAATTCTTCAAGAAATTTGATTTTCGGTTTCACCATTCCCATAGGTTTCAAAAGGTTTGAAAGGCCTCATTATGTTCCTTGGTACGTCCTGAATCTATTGCCATCATCACCATCATCAACACGCCATGAAAACACATAAACTGAATCACTTTTTTCCTTGTTTTTTTTCTTGATTTGCGATTTTATATATACATTTAATATAAATTGCATCTAATGATTGATTTGTGTTTATTGTATGATAAGGATGATTTCTGGACAATTTCTTTGAAGGTTCATGACTGGATGCATAAACTACCATTGTTAGGGTTTCAGAAATTCAAATTTGGGGGTCTTAGCTCAAGACGATTTCGCACGAAATTAATGCACTATTTGGACTTAGGAGACCTCTTTTAGTTGATTGATGTGATTGGAATGAATTGATATTGCATATTATAATGATTTGTGTACGTAGGACATGTAGTGACGGACACAATCCGTCACTACAAGCTTTAGTGACGAAAAACCGTAGCTAAAAGCTAACTGGACGACTGGAGGTTGAATGAGGCTGATTGCGTGCGGTTCTGGAAATTTGAATTTTTGTTTTATATTATATATTATTATTTGTATTATTTTAACGCATGTGAGCAGGTGGCCCAGTGGCTGAGACACGCATGTATTGAGCTTGAAGACCTGGGTTCGAATCCCATGCTCCACCCTTCTTTTATGCGCTGGTTTTTTCTTTCTATTTCAATATTTCTTAATTATTATTATTATTTTAATTAACCACCATTAATAAACTAATTAACAATTAACCATTAACTTAAAATTAATTTAATCATCTTCTAATTTATTTTTCTTAAAATAAATTTTGTAAATAAATTTTTCACATTTTTTTATATATAATAATTAGTTTATTAGGTTTTTAATTGTAAATTAATTTATTTAGGTTTCGATTAATTTCTTGAAAACCCTAATTTTTTCATTAAACCCTAAACCCTAATTTTCATAACTAACAACCTTGGTTTTTTTTCCTCAAACCCTATTTTTTAATCAAACCCTAATTTTTTTTATTAAACCCTAACTTTCAAACCTAATTTTTTCAAACCTAATTTTCTAAAAAACTTAAACCTAATTTATTTTTCATAAAACCACAATTTCTTTTTTAATTTAAATTGATTTATTTAGAAATTGTATAGGTTGCATTTTTTTATGTAATTTATTTTTCCTTTGCTCGATTATTATGCAATTGCTCCCATTCTATAATAGTGTAGGTTTAAATTTCTGCTTTTAATTTCCGCATCTATTATTATGTAATTGCCCCGAAGCCATGTAATAGCGTATGACCTTTTAAATTCCGCTTTTAAATTTCCTTAAATATTAATGCGTGGTTAGTAATTTAGGGAGTGCGAAGATTGAATGAAAAATAATTGGACTTAGATCACTAATCATAAGATAAATATTTAAAACTGATATTCACACATGTAAGTCGATCGTTCTACGATCGCCATCTGCACCTCCTTGGGTTTCCCCTCTTGGTTGCCTTCAATATATGGTCAAGTCCCTTGAACATGAGGGTATCTTAGCAAATGTCCCTACAAATTAAAAATCATCATAGTCCCTTCAAGATTTAAAAGATCATAGTCTCTTCGAAGTTGCCTACGAAATAATGATCTTGTTCCTCGATGTCCCTACGGAAAAAATGATGATCGTTCCTTCGAATTGCCTAGACACCCCTGACAGTTGCCTTCTATGACCATACGATGGCCCTACGCTCGTCCCGTTAAAAATCCAAGGTAATGACTACTTACTCCTTAATAGTAAGGACAATTTTACCCTTGAAAGGAAATAAAGAAACATGAAAGACCAACTTAGGGTAGGTAGCGCTTAATTACTTGCTCACTCTTTCAAAACTCTTTTCACACCCCACTTTTAAAACATTTTCAAACTCAATGCTTTGTATACATCCATACGAGGATCATTACAAAGACTTCTAAAACATTTCTAAACACACACTACACATCTTTTTTCAAACAAAAGTAAAGTAAGCTAAGTAATTAAGAGCCCATGGATAACCATGGATACAAAGGGTGTTAACACCTTCCCTTTATATAACCTACCCCCTGAACCCAAAATCTTTTTAAGGTCTTTCCTGTTCTTGTATACCCTTTCCTAAATTGGATAAAATAAAAGTCGGTGGCAACTCTTGCTATCCGCACATTTTTTTGTCAAACAAAAACACCCAAGTCAGTTCTCCCATTGTGTTACATATGCGTTATGAAAAACTCTCTATATTTCCTTCTCATAACCTTCTCAAAAGACATAATTACCCCTAAGACCTCCAACTTCTCTTATTTTATTTTTTTATAATAATATTTAAATAATATTCAATTATTCTAATATCACTATTTAAATAAAACAATTTCACCACAATACTACATTATTCATAAATAATTAAATAAATAATTAAATTATGAAATCGGGGTGTTACAAGATACACCAGACACCAGACAACCTCCTTCTTGCACCTTCCTCCCCATTCTCCCTAATTCTTAATTTTCTTGGTCTAGTAGGTCCCTTTTTGTAGTTAGGAGGTAGGAGATATTCACTTTCAGCTTCAGGCCACATAGCAATTCCATTTATAGGACTAATTGCAAATCCATAAGCCATGGCATACTTATCCCTTGTGTAACACTCATAAACAAACTTTTCAGGGTCCTACTGCCTAAATTCTAAAGCAGCAATAACATGCCTGCATGGGATGCCAACTAAGTCCCAAAAATTACAATTGCATGACCTTTTAGCTATATCCACTATAAATTCTTGTATGTTATATAAATGAGTGACTTGAAAGGTATCTTCTTTAACCCAAGTAACCAATGACCACTCTTAGCAACATCACTATTTAATCTTCTCCTATGAATGGACATTACTTTGTGTGGTCACTTATCAAGTTTCAAAATAGATTTACTACACCTATTCATGAGATACATCTTAATCCATTCACACATGGTCAGTATGGGTTTATCTCTAGCAAGTAAAATTGTGGCATTAAAAGATTCTGAAATGTTGTTCATCAATACATCACACTTACAATAAAAGCTAAAAGCATTCTTACACTAACTTTCCTTAGGAATTCCCATAAGCCAAGCCGAAGCCTTAGTATCTATGGCCTTTAACTCATTCATCTTCTGCATCCATGTTTGCTGGTATGTTGCCTTGGTTGTCCCCATCATAAAATCTCTTATGAGTGCTCCACCACCAAACTTCTTCTTAATATTAGCATACAACCGCCTTAAGCATAGCCTATGCTTGGTTATATCTTCCATTTCCTCAAATACTGCAGTTAACCCCTAAATCAATGAAACTAATTAGTAGGAAACAAAAAACAATTGAAATAATGAACAATTATTTAAATAGAAAAGTTTTGATTAGATTACCTTTTGCTGGTCAGAAATAAAAACATATCTATTCTCGATTCCAACATCTTCAAATAGCAGATTTATGAACCACCTCCATGATTCCTTTGTTTCTATTTCCATAACACCAAAGGCAAGTGGAAAATACTGGTCATTGGGGTCCCTCCCAACAGCTACCAAAAGTTGACCTCCATAGGTAGTCTTCAAGTGACACCCATCAACCCCAATGAAGGGTCTACAACCATTGATGAAACCTTTTCTACATCCATCAATACAGAAATAAAAGGAACCAAATCTGGGTTGAATGGAAGCTGATGGTCTATCAATGTTTATCTTAACTGTATTTCCAGGATTTTCCATATGCAACTCAACTGTATATCTCCATAAATTTGCATATTCTTTATCTGCATATCCTTCTATGATTTTCCTTGAAATCATCTTAGTTTTCCAAGCCCTTGCCACAGTTATACCAACTGAATAATTTTGCCTCATATCTTGGATAATATCAATGATTCTTACTTTTTCTGAAGTTTGCATTTTCTTTACCACAGCCTTGGCTACCCACTTTGAACTTGCAGTTTTGTTATCCAAAACCCTAGCTCATGTGTGGATGTCCTTTATAGTCTTAATTGCATAAGTGTGCTTATGGCCCACTTTGGAACGAGGTATTGAAAAATCACATTTTGCGTTACATTCCACTCCCACCATATACCCCTCATTTTTCACAAATCTTATTTCCTTTCTATTTAAAACAGTCCACTCACAAATTGCCCCCTAAAGTCATCTAAGGAATTGAACTTCATACCCCACTTAAACTTGAAATTCTTATTCAGTTCTTCTTTCTTAAACTTCTCAAACCTTTGTTTTTTTTCATCTTCTGAGTTATCAACATCAGAACTCAATAATTATTCACTAACATACTCCTCATCATCCACATCTTCCTTACTATAACAAGTTAAAAGCCTGCTTATTATTGGACCCTGACTAATTGGTATACTCACATCAATACCTTCAAAACCATCTTCAAGAGAAGTGGTCCTCTCATCCTCATTGTCGTTCAAACCTTCAACAATCTCTTTATCACTAACTTCTAAGTCAGTCGTATGATTGACGCACTTAGGGCTTCTTCTACTTCCACTTGTATCATGTTTCACAAAAAGTACCTCATCCACTTGATTCGCACAATGGTAAGAAGCAAAATCAAATGCATCCTCGTCATTCTTAATCTGAAAATGCTTTGGAGCAATTTCAATGATTTTCTCCCACATTCTATACGACCCTTCAATGTAACCCCACCTAGTGACTATATTGTGAATGTGAGTTATGTTAAACTTATCTAAGTGTTCCCCAGAAATCACAGTAGAAACACCACCCCTATATATCTGTCACACCCCAAATTTTACCCCTAACTGCTCGCATCATACATTCATTGCATTTAAAAGAGAAATTCCAAGATTTATTTTTCTGTTGCTTCTAACTCATTTTCAAGTTATTTATAAATTTAATTTTAATTTCTTTTCACTTCCAAGCTTCTATTTTTTTAAATTTAATTTCTATTTCACATTTCTAACTTTTTAATTCATTTTCATGTTTTAATTTTAATTTCTATTCCCTTTTCTTATTCTATTTTCAGGTTTCTAATTTTTTCAATTTCTACTTCTAATTCTTGTTCCAATTTCTACTTCTAATTCTTAATTCATTCTTAAATTTTAAACTTAAATTTTATTTCCATTTCATTTTCAAAGATTTTTTTCTCTAAATTAATTTCTAATTTCTATTCCTAATTTTTAATTCATTTTCAAGTTTTGTTTCTAAATTTAATTTTAATTTCCATTTCTAATTTTTAATTCAATTTTATCATAGGTTTAAATCCAATTTCAATTTCAAGTTCAAATCTATTTTCAATTTTTCCATTCAATTCCAAGTCCATTTTAAAATTTCTAAGTCATGTTCCATCCCATTTTATTTATTTATTCCAACTGCATTATATTTTTAGTCCAATTCCAATCCCATTTTCCATTACACTTTAAGTTTCAATCTCAATTTTCCATTCCAATTCTTCTTCAAGTCCCAATTCCAACCTCATTCAATTCAAGTCTTTTTCATATTTCCAAATTCATTCCAATTTAAAATTCATGCCATTTCATGTCAATTCTATTTTTCATTCATATTGTGTCCATTCTCAACTTGTTCATAATTTCTCAACTTTGTCTATTTGCTTTTCAAGCAATTCATATTTGGCTATCATGCATTTCTTTTTAAAAAAAATTTACATGTTGCAACATGAAAGTTCATTCACTATTTTACATTCATCTTTTATTCCAATACATATATCATTCATATGCATTTAAGTTATATACATAATTAGGGATTTACAAATTTTCAAAAGACCCATTGTTACATCTAAGGAGCTTTGTAATTACAAGCTTTGTTTTCATTACACAAGGCAAGGTTTCTTAAGCTTTGTCAAGAACCAAGTTTCATACTAACTTTCGCTATCCTTCACCAAGCTAGCTGCTAATCTTCGTCGTGCCAAGGTTCTACCGCCGAGGCTCCATATGGACTTGTTTCGGCTTACCGCTCTTCCTCTCATACACATGAAAATAAGGACCAAGTTAGCATTCATATCATAAGCACATTCGTTCAAATCTCCATTCAATATTTCATAGCTCAAGTTCAAATTCATTTCATTCACCCATTCAAAGCAACATTATATTCATCTCTATTTTATCCAAGCATAAATCATTCCATTACAATTCGTGATCACGCATTCATATAGCATAACATTCTCATTCATACATACCATATTCACATGAATTTTTAAACTCAATCAAGTTTCATTCAAGCATAAATCATAGTATTTCAATTTCATACATTACAAACCAAGTCAAACCAAAACCACATTCAAATTCACATGACACTCATATTTTAATTCTTATCAATTCACCAAATTTAATTCAATTCAATCATATTCATATCATGAACCAATTCATCACATTCATTTATCAAGACATAACACATATTCACATTAGCATAATGTTACAATTGCATTGGAAAATAGAATTTAAAAAAAAAAGAAGAGAAGAAAGAGGGAAGAGGACAGTACAACCAGCAGGACCACATGACAAGTTCAGCAAGCCTGCTCCACCCACAGCAGGTCTGCAAATCCGCAGGGCCTCTGCTCCACCTCTCCACCCACAGCAGCATTCAGTTTTTGTCCCATTTCCTCCAACCCTTCACCTACAAGTTACCTGGTACATTTTTTCAAAAAAAACCTAATGAAGTCATATATATAGCATTGTTACATCAGAGGAAGAGAGCATAGGAAAACTTAACCAAACAGCCACTATACAACCCTGCATTTTTCGCTCAGAAAAAACACACACAAAATCAGAACAAGACCTGGCCACCAAGAATACAAACACAGAAAAAAACCAACTTAAAGGAAACCAGAAGGAGAGCAATTTTTGAATCAAGAAAGATCAAACCTGAACTTTTTCATGGGAACAAAGACACTTTAAACACTTGCTCCTCTTTTCATCTTCATCACCCTTACAACATCACTGCCCTCACCTCCTAACACACAGCCTCTCTCAAAACCGCACCTCACAACTTCTGCCATAACTGTGACAACTCCACCAACACAAAATCTTCATAAACCTACCATGAAACCTTCGAATTCTTTCACTTTCCTTCATAATAAAGACCTCTAATCAACCTGCTGAACACCTTTTTCCTTCATCAATAACAAACAGCAAACCTGCAAATAAGAAAAATGACCATCGAAGTTCATCTTCCCCATTTAACAGCAACACAACAATAGTAAGGAGCAGAGAAGAAGTAACATGAAGGAGGAATAATAGAAGAAGGAAGCGTACAAGCGAGGCTTACCATTGTGGATTCGTCATCCCGATAACTTTCGGGTCGGTAATATCTTCCATCTCCTTCACTTTTTTGGAATATCGTCCATTTTGCTTGAATCCTCTTGTAGCCATGTTTGTGTTTACTGCTGAATTCGATTTTGACTAGCTAGGGTTTTCAGTTTCATTTCTGCACTTTCACGCCCAACGCATCAAACCTTCATAAAACAAGAGGTTGGAGAGGCAGCGCCTTTTGCTGTCCGCCTTGACGCCATCTTCGTCTTGGCCCTCAATTTTGCTAACTCAAAAACCCTAGAAAAACACTTAATTCTCCTCAATGGCACCAAAACCAACCAAAGCCGAGAGAGACATTCTGAGAGAGACATCGAATTTAAGAGAGCTTAAGATATGATAATTTCAGAGAGGGATATATGATCGAGAGAGAATATTGAGCGAGTTTGAGGGAGACGTCGAAAGGGTTGAGAGAGATAGCGTTAAAACTGGGTGATGGAGAGGTTTTGTTAGGTCGTTTGTTTTTTGCCCTCATCCATTTTTCTTTGGCCATTTTTGGTTGTGTTTCTGTTAGGGTTTCAAAACCTTCTTCTTAGTATTTGACCGGGTCGTGGGTTTTGACCCGACCCAATAGGCCCAGCGCCCCAAGTGGGTCTGTATTGTTATCCATCCCCCACAAGTTTATTTATTTCTTGGTCCTTTTTGTTTTAGATTTCTTGTTTAATTTATTTACTTTCTTTTTTTATTATTTCACTTATTTCTTTTTTCTAAAAATTTTATAATATATACAAAAATACAAAAAAAAACACTTTATTTTTATTTAACTTTTATTTTGAGAATATTATTTTGTATAGTTTTAATTTAATTTCCAGCCGTTAATTTTTCATTAAAAATATCCATAAAAAAACCAAAAATATTGCATTTTCTTTATATTTATTAATCCTTATTTAATTTTAACTAATCTATTTAGGTCTTAGTTTTTACTTAGTCATTTCTAATACTTAAAATCTAAAAAAGCATGTTTCGAATTAATTTTCGTTTTAAATCATCGTTAAGCAGTTTAGGTTATATCATTAAGTGTGTCCCATTAGTGTGAGAGTTTGAATTTAGGTCTATTTCTTTTTGTTTGAGTGTGTGTCTAATCTTTCATTATATTGGTTGTATGTCGTGGATTACATTGATTTTAATTTCGCAATAAGACCATAAAATGTTAAGATAAAATTGGAAGCACACAATAATTTTCAAGATAATAATTCTTGGTCCAACGCCAAGTTGAGTTTATATACACTTCACTCACACACGTAAGTCGGTCGTTTTACGATCGCCATCTGCACAGTCGTTACACTTCATAGCTTTCCAACTTAAGGAAATTGTCGCACCGTGTTTGTCTTCCACCCCCGCATTCTCGATCCATATATCGAGCCATAGCCCGTTTACTAAGCCTTTTATCTTATATTTCCATTTACTTCATTCAGTCCATTTTTTTGCAAGTAGCAACCTATGCCTTAGACTTAGGAGCTTGCACCCTCATTTATTTACTTTCGTTTATGCTTTTCAATCCAAAAAGGGAAAGAACTCCTGCAGTTGACTCAATGTCATAGGAAGTTTAGCCATCCCTAGTTCCTTTTCAACCTTAACCATTAGGAATTTTTATTTTACAACTTTTGGTGACTTTGCTAAAGTCACGTGAGTGTTTGCCATAACACTTACCTTCCCCCGCGAACCTTGAGCGTAACCAAGTGTTCGTTAATCCTTAGGAGAACTACGAGTGCTCTGATTCTATACTCGATACGTAGGCATCGATGCGATGTTGTGCGAGCACCATTAGAAATAAAACCTTAGGTTCCCATAATTTTAGCAAGCAATAAATAACAATAACACAAATATTAACAAGAGGTTCCCGTAGGATATTGTGGATGCTTAGGATGTTAACACCTTCCCTAGGTATAATCAACCCCCGAACCTAGTTTCTCCTCATTTAGGGTTTTTACGATCTTTTTCCCTTTTCCCTTTGGATTAAATTAAAGTCGGTGGTGAACATAAAAGTTTTGCGATTCAAGCTCACTCAATAGCTTGGTATCCGATTCTCACCGCAACAATATCGTCTCTCCATCACTAAGCTTTACAAACTCCCCTCCATATCGAAAAACAACATTAAACTGTGCATTTTTTATAAAATAGAAACGTAAAATAAGAAAAGATATGAAGGAGATAAACTTAATGCAAACAGTAAACGACTTCACATTACCTACAATTTGAAGTTCACAACAATGGCTTCATCTTCTACCTTGCTCGCTCTCATGGCTTCCTTGCTTTCATCTTCTTCCAATTCAAACTTTCAAATGATAAACCCTAATTTCACGGGGGGGGGGGGGGGGGACCAGAATAAATATCCATGCTTCAATTTGCTTGCACAGTCAGCAACCACCTAACCAATTATCTCAGGCCCAGTCAGCAGGTGTGGTAAAATAGGGTTTTTAATTTTATAAGGGGGACTTCATAAAATAAAATAAAAACTTCATAGGAGAATAACAAATCTCGTCTTAATGGTCTGAAAATTTCATATAATTAACCTTAAATCTTAAGTAACCTCACATGCCATTATAGTTCTCAATATTTTATAAAATGCCACTTTCATTTTGGCTTTATAAAATATTATGCGATATAATAAGGATACACGGAGAACCCACATATGCTAGTACTTTTTTTCTCTCTCGCTACAGGATCAAAGAAAAAGGGATAACACATTTCATATTTGAGAGGTGTTATTCCTACACCTTCTTTTGCATACACCGTAACTACACCGTACATTAAAGCCAATGCAAAATGTTGATTGCACAAAAATCCAAATAAAATAAATGAATAAAATAATAAAACTAATATACATCATGTATATTTATACGGTGTATATGTTAAAAATAGTGTATGAAAAATGTTATTCTTACACCAAAACCATACACTTATACCGTATTTCATTGTTCACCAATACAGTGAACAGTGAAATATTATAATAATATATTTTAAAAATAATATAAAAAAAATAATATTTTTTTTATTTTTCTAAACATTTATTAACCAACTTCATTATTGCATTAACCAAGTTTGTATACTGCATTAATCAACTTTGGTAACTGCTAAAATTATTTTTAATGTCTGAACGTTATTAACCAACTTCATTACTGCATTAACCAAGTTTTTAAATTGCATTAACCAATTTGTTTCATTACTTTTAAAGTCATTGTTCATGGATATTGTTCACGTGCAGGGCTAGGGCAAGCAGGTACATAGCCCAGAGCCTAAAAAAAATAGGGCCACAAAAATTTGTTTAGTGGGCTTTAGTAATATTTTAAATATGTGATATATATAATTATTTGTACATTGTCAACGAAATGGAACCCTCCCTGGCGGTAGCACTTGCATGTGTTTTCATTCATGTTGTGAGTTCAATTCTTAACTAAGATATTATATAAAAAAAATTTAGTTTTATTTCAGAAACGGCCCAAAGAAAAATAAAACAAAATATTGTGTCAATGTATTGGTACTATTCATATGACACTGTTCATGTGTTGGTACTATTTCAAATTAATTACTTAATTTTTTTATTAGAGGTTAATTTTTATTTAGTCTCGGGTCTCTAAAAAGTCAGGATCGACCATGTTCACGTGTATTGTTCATGTATTGGTACTATTCATATGACACTGTTCATGTGTTGGTACTATTCATAATGACATTGTTCAATAAAAATATTTTTTTAATTAAAAAATACACATTGGTATAAGAAA
The DNA here is from genome assembly GCA_963966055.1 of Lathyrus aphaca. NCBI lineage: Eukaryota > Viridiplantae > Streptophyta > Magnoliopsida > Fabales > Fabaceae > Lathyrus > Lathyrus aphaca. Next base: position 300,396,177 of record OZ014525.1, read on the forward strand.
TTGGATATAAGATTAGCAAAGCTGATAGTGTAAACCTATATTTTCTATTCATATTTTTCTTAAATTAACTTATACAATTACTATCATTGAGCTACCACATGTCGGTTATCATCAATATGAAATTGTTTTTACTTATTCAATTGATGCACCAAATAATGACTACAAATAGATTCTCATTATCCCTATTATTCCTGCGGCTACCACCAGAAAATGGGAGGCAAAAGTGTCTTTCATCATCTATCCTTGCTATGCGCAATACTCAGAAGAGTGTGTAGTGAAATTCAATCCATTTATTTACCTATTGTCAATATATATATATATATATATATATATATATATATATATATATATATATATATATATATATATATATATATATATATATATATATATATATATATATATATATATATATATATATATGGTTACAAGAAATGGAAAAAGGGAAAAGTGACCCTTCATTATGGTGGTAAAATGGATATTGGAGTGTTAATAGACAGATTAAAAGGATTCATTAATTTATTAATAATCCACTAAAACTTCTTTAAAAAAATTAATTTATTCTATCCATTAAAAAAATAATTCATCAAGAAAATGTTGCGCACGGTTTTTCTGTTATCACTCGAAAAAAAATAAACATATTTTTTCTAAAATTACAACTTTTAATTTATAGTTATTCACACTCTTAATAAAGTAAATATAGTCAAATTCTAGTCTATTTTATAAATAAAAAAATCATAAAAAAACTACTTTATTTCAATGTTTACATATATATTAAGAGTTCAAAAGGATTTAGATTCTAAAAACCACTATTGCCAGTTTTACTTTTACGATGGAATTTGTTTTTGCTGACATACTTTTACGATGTATTTTAAATCATCAGTGAAAGAAAATTAATGACCCTAACATTCTCTTATTAAACTTTCTAACCCAGTCTCTAACTTACTAATTCACACACTCATTGATCCAATTAGACAAATATACTAAATCTATTTTATTTCACTAAATAAAATAAATCTAATAAATTAAATAATTCAATTAAATCAAATAATTAAATTATTTTTAATAAATTAAATAAATCAATTAATTAAATTAAATCACAAAATTCAATTAAATTAAACTAATCAATTCATATTAATCCAAATAATCAAATAAATCAATTAGTCACAAAATCACACAATTAAGTAATTAATATAAATAAATAAATAAATACTAAAATTGGGATGTTACAGCGATGCAACATGGAAATCTGAAGTTGTGAAGCCTGGTCCATTTGGGGTTCTACAATTCAACACTAGGCTTTCTGGTTCTAGTGAGCATCAGTGAAGCCATCGAATCACCGAACATGTTGAGAAGCACGTGGGAATCATAGGTTTTAGAGAGAGGAACATGAGAAACAACTATTGCCATCGATGATATCAGAGGTCGTTGAGACCCTTGTGATATATGGATGCCATCATTTTTCAACTCGTCTGTAAGCACCGTGAGAAAGGATGTTAGGATCGAGATTCTATTAGGCGGTTCTCCATTGATTTCCTCGTTGTTCTCGCCCTTTTCAGAAACCTTAAGCTTCTTGCTTTTGTCGGAGTCTTGGTCGGACTCGATTTCGAATCTGATGTAGTTATTGAACTCGTCTTATAAGTCGATAATGTCGCACTCTTCATGAGGTTTGTCATCGTCGATGAATACCGCATCGTTTTCGGATGTTTCGTTTTTGTGAGATGATGATGATATCGAAAAATGGGTTTCTTGAGGAAAGTGGAAAAAGGGGTTATGTGGTGTTGTGGAGGAGGAGAGAGGTTATGAGGTGTTGTGGTGAAAAAGGGTTTTGTGGTGTTTTTGAGTGGGTTTGGGGGAAGAAACAAGATTTAGCAAATTTATATATATTTTTTAAAAGAGAGAAGAGAAACATGCAAATGTTTCTCATAATCTCTTATATTACTAGAATGGATTTGATAGTTATGACCAAGTGTGTAGGAAGTGTTTGTTGGTTGTAGTTGTTGATAATAAGATGACAAATATGGGTTAGGTGGAGGTGGTATATACCCATGATTAAAATACAAATATGATAATAAAGTAACATAAGGATTTGTATAATAAGGTGAAAAAAGTTTCCATTTAAAAGATGGAAATGAAGATGTGGTAGGAGTTGAAAAAGATGGGTTTGAAGGATAGATATAAGAAATACTACATGGATGATATGAATGTGTATGATAAGGATAATCCATATGAAGATTTGAGTACATAGATGAAAACACCAATTGTTAGGAAGCAAAATGCTAACCCTTACAAGACTTACAAAACTAAGAGAAGCAAGAAAACAAACTAAGAAAAAAAAATTAAAAGATAACTTTTATTTTCATTGAGTGATTCCAAATATCTCTCTATAAGACTATATTATGTAATGCTCTTAATGGATAATAAATCTAATAGCCCAAATACTACTAATAAAAGCCCTAATAACAATACTCATAATTAAATCATTATTCTAACTTAATTACTCATAATTCTACATAATATTTAAATTGTCTGAGCATACTCTTGCTCCTATCATAGCTCAAGAAGCATCTACTGTTTTTCGTTTGTTTCAAGAACTTGACAAACTCACACTCCTTGTGTTGGGTGGAGGCCTTATTTTTGAGCCGTAGGTGATGCACCAGGGAGTTTGGATGAACTTGCTTTGTCGTGTGGTCTCACATAAATGAATACACATTATACCCTTATCACTGGTGAGAGAGACGTAACAGCAATCAAAACGCAACAACACAAACTTGTTTGAAAATAAAAACTATTTTGGGTAATTTTCATTTAAAACACAAGTTTGGATTTTCTGATATCACAATATTGAGCATAGAAATATCAACAAATAATTACAAAAATCTTACCTCTATAGTAAGGCTTCACACAAAAAAAAATTTGACTGTGCACACGCACGCGCATACACAAGAATTGATGTATGCACAAAATATTGGCAACAAAAACACACATTCAACAAATGAGTGGTTCAGATTTTTCTTATCCAAGTAAAAGCAATGGTTAAGAAATATCCAACCAATCATTCATTGAGTTTGAGGGTAATGTTATATTATAATGAGAGCATGTAAGATTCCTCTAAATGAAAATATTATGTTACAAACAGATGAAAATAACCCACTAACTTTTGCTTGAACAAAAATCTTCATTCTTACTATCTTGACTAATGTCTGATGCCAACAACTGTTCTTGAATACAAGCTGCAAGCTGGGAAACTTTCTCATCATCTAACTTTAGAGGACGCCTTAGCAAACTCTATATAAACAAAGGATTATATCATCAATTAATACTCACATTGCATTTAGAGCATAATATAAAAGCAAAAATAAATAACAACATATGAAGCACGGACACATACACGAACACCGGACACGACACCGATATTGAGACATCAACACTGGTAATGAATTTTTTTTTTTTAAATGAATCAATTGAACGTAATCACAAGTGTCAATGTCAGTGTCATGTTCACATTCGTGTTTGTGCTTCAGAGGTGTCTGTCGGTGCTTCAGAGACATTGGCCAATTATGATTGGACCCTTTTCTTACATATTTCTCCTTTCTTCTAAATTTAAATTGAAATATTTAACATAATTAAAGAAAGCTCTAAAAGTAACTACTAATAATTATATGCATACCAGATCAAACATGAGATACAAGAGAAAAATTACCTCAGAATCCCACAAACAATCGTATGCTTTACGGGGAATTATGTGGATATGAGTCTGAAAATGAATATTTTTATGGTAAAATAAATCAAGTTTCACAATTTGTGAAGTAAATGTTTGATTCCACAAAATTACTTATAATAGTGGAGAGAAAATACAAAATCGTACATGAAATATTACTTGGCCAGCATCAGCTCCATTATTAACCAACAGGTTGAATGCACCTGCGGAATTCCAAACATTATATAAACATCATTGCTTGAGATATAATGTCATACAAAAGAATTAAAGGACAAAAAGGAGAATGTGCAGCATAATTATATTTTTTTCTGCAAGCAAATATCTGTAAGAAAAATTTGATACACCACTCGAAAATGGTTAAACCAATGTTTTAAAAAATCAAACCGAATGAGACATTAAACCATGACTCGCTGTCATATATCATATATGGTTCAATTACTTGAGCAGTTTGATCGCAGTTTTGTCTCAGTTCATGCAGTTTAGAGCAATTAAACAATGATCCGGAGGTTTTTACGGTTCAATGTCTAGTTTGGTTTTTAAAACATTAAGTTAAAATATGAATGATCCATAGAAACCACATTATGCAACAAGAATCTAGTATTCTAGTTACTCCCTTTGTCACTAATCTTAAACCATTTTAGGTTTGGGCCAGGAAATAATAAAGTTATATAACCCTTTTACCCTTAATTCATTTAGTAAGATTCATTGAATGCATGTATTTTGTATTTGTTAGGGTACAAAAGGAAAGACACCATTAATTGTATCTTGGTTTCTTAAAATAACTTAAGTGTTGAGAAAGGATTATCTCCGTTCTCTCCATTTCTTAAATGAAATGGAGGTGACCATTTCTATAGCTTTATTGTATAAATGAGTAGTCATGATCACCACTTTTAAAAATGTGTGCATTTATATCAAAACTATAGTAATGGACACCTCCATTTCTTTTGAGAAATGGAAAGGATTCTTACCCCGAAGTTTTGGATTAAACATAAAAAGCTAAGAAGACAAGAATAGGGACTAAGGGAGTATAGTATAAACAAAAGTTAATCACTTTTCCCCGTTGTTGTCAGAAAAGGCATTATGAGGAGGTATCCGTAGGATATCTACTAGCAGAGTGCTCAAAATGAGTGATTCTTATTTAAATATTGAAGTCTAAGCCATATATAAGAACAAAACAAAGCAAAACTCAGATAATGTATGAGTATGGAACTACATACTGCTGCCAGTAGCCTTCATGATTGCATTACTAATGAAGGGAACTTTGGAACACATTGCAGCTACCACCTGTTATCATAAGTCAGTCAGCGTAAAGAAATAAACAAGACCATTGTCTCGCATTTATTAGTATTTTCAAATTTAAACATGTGCACACAATTTTGCATATCTTTCTGTTTTACACTAAATTTAGCGGATTTTTCAAGTTTGGAGACATGTCTGCACTAGCGCGCATTAACTAATGTTAAATAAACCCATGTTAATTTAAATTGATGTACTTTAGACAAAATCTAACACAAAAACCTTGGTAAGAGAATTTTCCTTATGGAGAAATAAAGAATTTGTCTAAAAAAATTAAATCAGTGGAGCAGGTAAAAAAAATTAAAATAAAACTCAATCTCCTTGTACCTATTAAAAATTACTTACTGATTGAGGAGTAGTATCTATTGAAGAGTAATGAGTTTTCGGGATAATGAGTGAGTGCCTGGTAAACAAAATATAGATGTGAGAAGTAGATAGATAACCAATGTCATGCAGAATAGTTGAAAAATCAAATTAAAATTGGTTTGTGAACTTTTAACGAGATTACTTAATCAGCCAATATGCCAATGACAGACTCCAACATTCAACCAAATCACTCAAAATGGAATGCAATAATGGATATTTCGGAGTTCTTCTCAAACAAAATTTTACATCAATATCCTTTCTCTCCTGTTCCAAATTAACTTGAATAGATAAAAAATATTTTGTTTCAAAGTATATGGCCAAATGTACATGCAGCCAAAATTGTGAGAAAAAAATTACAAAATTAAAAACATTGGAATATGGGATTGCACATAAGACATATAATACCTTACCCATGACTCAATGGATTTGTATCCAATATGCATAGGCACATGTCATCTTCATAAAGCTGTTGGAGTAACAAGATATTAAAATGAGCTAAGGTGACGAGAAAACTTAGTTGGATTGAATATCAATGATTAGTAATTAAGGAGTACAACATCAACCAAATATAACTAGTAATTATCAATAACAATAAATTTATGTTAAGCACGAGGTTGGAAATATAAACATGTTTTGAAGGATTTCAAAGAGTAATATTATTCACAATTTCAAATAGCTCCTTATGCCTAGGTATTAAAGCTAAGGGAAGCCTAATGTTACAGAGCTACTGCAGTGTTACCTAACATTTACAACAACTGATTCCACAACTTGAATTGAACTAGTAAACGTATCAAATCCAACAATTGAGAAAACTAGTTGGTTGTTAATGGCTGACATAACTTCCACTTTAATCAGTATTTTTCACTCGTTTATACTTCTATAAACAAAGAAATTCCATATTTAAATCTTGTTTAAATTCTGGAAACAAAACAATCCTGATTCAATGATACTCCATCTCTTTCAGATTGATTAATCAAACAAAATGCAGCTTCAAGATGAAACTCCTATCAAAGATGACTCCTAAAAACCAGACTTAAAAGATTACTAAAAACCTATACTAGATGATAAACACGATGTTCCAGACTTTTCAATTTAAAAGCAAAACATTCAATTCCACCAAAGGCCTTTGCAATTATTACTTAGCATTTATAAGACTTAGTCATTAGGCCTCATTATTACTTTTTCTAGCATTGAAGTGACTAACCAATGTCATTACTTCATGTTTTTAACAATTTAATGTATCTATGTACTCACTTATATAACATATCAACCCAACAAGTTTTGGGGTAATTAGTTTAGTTTGCTCACACTTAAAATAGATTCCCTCACTATTGCTCAACAACAACCAAACTTTATCCCACTAGGTAGAGTCGGTTACATAAATCAACGTTCATCATAATGTTCTATTCAGAACCATGCTTTTATCCAAATTGTTAATCTCAAGATTTTTCTGAATAACTTTTCTTATAGTTTTTTTAGATCTTCCTCTACCTCTAGCTGTTTGAATCCTCTCCATCTGATTTATTCTCCTTACCACAAAATCTACAAGTCTTCTTTCTACATGCTCAAACCATGTAAATCTATTTTCCACATCTTTTCTACCATAGGTGTTACCTCAACATTCTCTCACTATTTTAAAATGAACAATTTACTTTAGAAAGTAAAACAAGAGATCTTAGTCATTGATGAGTAGTGTCTATACAATACAACAACAACAACAACAAAGTCTCATTCCACTAAATCCCACTAAGTGCAACCGGCTACATGGATCAAACCAACATAGTGTTTGTACAATATGTTAAAAATAAAATCAACTAACTAGCTTTAAAGCATAAAGTGAGTATTATCAACACCTAGCACGACACTTACAAACTAATGAATGCGTGACGGTTGAATTCTCTCATTTTTCATATCTTACTTCTTTATACTCTAAACTAAGAATTTGACTTTTAAAGGAGAAAAATCCACTTAGATGATAGTTATAAACCATTGACTAAAACGAATTATCCCCAAATTAATATCAAAAATCGTTATTCTTTATTCGGAAGATCAAATTGAACTCAAAGCATATTAATCACAATTTCCAAATAGGTTTAATCTTAGCCACAATTACATAAATAATCAAAAGAAAGAAGAAAAAAAACCTTGACAGCATGAGATTGACCACGAATGATGCTGCAGAAGACACAATCATGTACCGAACTCTGATTCTTGATATCACCCAATCGCGTCTCGGAATCTGAACCAGATGAACAAACCGAACCGGATAGGTGGAAAGGGCGTTGATCCGAGCTCAAACGGGTCGGGTTGAGATGGGAGGACAAAACAGTCAATCTCCTTGTTGCTTCGATGAACATGATTGTATAGATTTGAAAATCGGGAATCACGGTTAGTTGGAATTGGAAGTGGTGATTCGTGGTGCGTCGCTACTCGCCATGAATTTTTTTTTGGCGTTTGAAAGTTGTCACGAGGGAAGGAATGAAATTCAACGGTTACGGTTTGATTAGTTTATGGTGATAATGGTGATTTTCTTTTGTTATAAAATGCGATTGCATGACATCGATTCTTATCCATATTATCAGTATTTAGCTATAGATGGTTATCGCCAATAGTATATACATTACAAACGAGCGGGACATGCGTTGCACGACTTCCGTCTGTATTCACCTATTACATTGTGAAAATCACTTGTAATGTCTGATTCTAAAAATTTTATAGCAAAACCAATTTAATAGATTAATAAATTACAAAATACAAAATTAAGACTTCCAAATATTAAAAAATATATAGTAATATTATTTAATACACAATATTTTATTTCAACATCGTACTTTATCTATGTAACAATATTAAGTTTCTGATGGAATTTTTCATTCATACAGTAGCATGAGTAAATATATCAAATTTAATTCTATGAAAAAATAAAAATCAAATGATCAGTTTATAGTTGATATCAAAAATAATTGTAGCAATCAGTGAATTAATTTATATTAACTAATATTATCTTACTCAAAGGTTTTTATTAAAATTGTTGATTAAGAGACATTTTTGGATACTCTCTATTTGGACCTGTTTGGAGCAATTTTCACTTTTCCCGTATAAGACCCAAGTTTGTTTTCTTTATGTTAAAAAAAAGACTAAGAAACATAACAAGAGAGAAAGGAAAAGGAAGAAGAGAAAAGGGAGGAAGAGGAAAAGCTTGAAGAAGAAGAAGCAGCTCTGGGTCTTGAAGATTCCACCATCCATTCATCTCTCATTATTCTCAATCATCTTTGGTAGAGGTGGGTTCTAGATAGATGTTTTTATTTCTAGAGTTTATAGAATTCTTGAATTTAGGTCAAAATGGTAGAAATTGTAGAATCGGGAGTTTGAACGATTGAATATCGATTAAAATGCATGAGTATGCTGATATTAGGTGTAGAACCTTTGTTGTTAATGGTTTTGATGTTTGATGTGAATTGGATGAATTTTGGAGAAGTTATGTCCTTCAAAAATGCTGGTTTTTCAGCTATTGTCTGTCGGTTAACCGGTTAACCCCGGGTGTTAACCGGTTAACGGAGCTGTATTTTGCTACTGTGTTTTGAAACCTAATGTGGTTAACCGATTAACCTCAGGCGTTAACCGGTTACACTGTAAGTATTGGAAAAATATTAATTTGGTTTTATCTTCAAAAATTCATAACTTCTTCATCCTTTATCTGATTCTTCCGTTCTTTATATCGTTTTGAAGCTAATAATACGTATTATCTTATGAAATCGGAAAAAAAATTATTTTGAGACAATTGTTACCCGATTTTTCTAATTAACCATAATTATGTTAGTTAGGAAATTGTGAGTTATCGGAAAATAAAAGACATGAATTGTGAGGTGTTTAGGATTACCCTAGGTTGATGCGAAAATCGTTGGTGAGGCGGGTAGTGACTTGTGGTGGGTATTACACTGAGTCTCACGGGAAGTCTTGCCGAGTTTTAGGCTTGTGGTGGGTATTACACTGAGTCCCACGGGAAGCATGGGTAGTGACTTGTGGTGGGTAATACACTGAGTCCCATGAGATATCTTGTTGAGTTTTAGGCTTGTGGTGGGTATTACACTGAGTCCCACGGGAAGCATGGGTAGTGACTTGCGGTGGATATTACACTGAGTCCCACGGGAAGTCTTGCAGAGTTTTAGGCTTGTGGTCGGTATTACACTGAGTCTCACGGGAAGCATGGTAGTGGCTTGTGGTGGGTATTACACTAAGTCCCACGGAAAGCCTTGTCGGTGAAGTCTTAAGTAAGTCTTGAGGTGGGTTATGTTGAGTCCCACGGGAAGCATCTGTAAAGACTTAGGTAGTGACTTATGGTGGGTATTACACTGAGTCCCACGAGAAGTCTTGTCGATAGCACTTACGATGGGTATTCCATTGAGTCCCTCGTAAAGTGTTGAGTGCGATGTATGGATGTTTCCATCTTGCTTTGGCTCCTTGTTGAGAAGTGACCAAAGTTCCGAGTAGTTGATAGATTCGAACCTTTAGAGCCGAGGGAACTTTAAGATATGGAACTCACTGAGATGTTGTTATCTCACCCCTTGTTGTTGTTATATTTTTACAGGTACTTCAGGATCCGCGAAGGGTAAGGATAAGGCAGTTTGATTATCCTTGCTTATCGATGGCTTTTCTTCCGCTGTGGATATTTTGAGATCTTCGGATCTAGTTCTTAGTTTCCTTTTGTTTAGACATCTTGTATTATTATTAGCCTTTTGTTGTAGTACCTTATGTATTTCATTGGCTAAAATTATACAATGTATTGTACTAAGAACTTATTGTATTTCAGTACCAAACTTGAACTTATATATGAAAAATATGATTTGATGTATGTATTTTATATATGGGCTTTACAGTTGGTATCAGAGCAGGTCGTATCTTCGACCTAGCCTTGGAATATTATAAGTGTTTCTTTCCGTTCATATACGTAATCTCGCTATAGAACTAAATGTTATGTTTATGGTATTGAGTCTGATCAACTTAATCCTATTTTAAGGAGATTTAGAGATATGGCTAGTGGACGTAGAACTCGTGGTCGGCATAATGCCACTCCTACTGTTGGTAACCAGCCTGGTGGCGATGAGAATACTCCTTTGTTTCAGTTCATGCAGCAGATGCAGCAGCAATAGAACCAGTTTATGCAGGAGATGGTTCACCAAATGAATGGGGGTCTTCATCCTCAGGTGGTTGTTCCTGAAACTAAAGGTGGAACTTTCCGTGACTTTTTCCGCATGAATCCTCAAGAATTTCATGGTGGATTGGATCCAGTGAAAGCTCATGAATGGATAACTGGTATGGAGAGAATCTTTCAGATCGTGTTGTGCATTGAAGAGAACAAGGTGACGTTTGCCTCACACTTGTTGAAAGGTCCTGCTGCTTGGTGGTGGGAGAGTGTTTCTACTCTCATGATTGTGCAAGAAGTTCCGAAGGTGTGGGAACAGTTTAAGGCAACTTTCATGGAGAAATATTTTCCAAGTTCTCTAAGGACCCATAAAGAGTTTTAGTTTCAGCATCTTAGGCAAGGAAACATGACTATGGCCAGTTATGCAGAAAAGTTTTAAGACATGGCGGCTTATTCTAGGCAAGTTATGTATGTTCCAGATGAGAAGTGGAAAATTGATCAGTTTTTATTTGGATTGAGGGCTGAAATTTCTCATAGTGTCTCTCAGAGGGAGTTCACTACTTATTCCGAATTGTTGAGGCAATGCTATGTTGTTGAGCATAGTTTGAAGAAAGTACAGACTGAAGCAAATGCTGGAAGAGTTGTTCAAAGTGATCGTAGAAGGGTGAATCAACCTTCTAGACCAAGGCCTCAACCCTTCAAAGGGAAGCAAGTGGCGAATCTTAGACCTAATGTTCCCCCTTCATGCCCCAAGTGTCGTAAGAATCATTATGGAAGGTATGGTTCAGGTGGTGTGATATGTTGCCTGTGTCAGAAAGAAGGTCATTATGTTAGAGACTGCCCACGAAAAAGAGACCAAGTTCAAGGAAGGGTTTATACCATGGATGCGAGGAAGACTAAAGCCGACAACTCTCTTATTGCGGTTACATGTCTTGTTAATGAACATCCTTGTCTTATTTTATTTGATTGTGGGGCAACATATTCTTTTGTGTCTACTAGTTGTGTGAAGCGACTTAGGTTATGAGTTTTTCCCTTGTCTCCTCCTATGGTGGTTACTATCGCTATGGATGAAACCGTTGAGACGCCTCTTATGTGTGAAAATTGTACCTTGTCCGTGGATGGTAGAGTTTTCCAGATTGATCTTATTTTCTTACCCCTTAAGAAGATCGATGTTATTTTGGGGATGGATTGGTTATATGCTAATTCTATGTGTAACACGGTGGGAGAACTGACTTTTTATTTATGTTGCGGATAACAAGAATCGCCACCGACTTTTATTTTATCCAATAGGAAAGGGTATAAAAGAACAAGAAAGACCTTTTAAAAATTCTAAGTTCGGGGGGTAGGTTATATAAAGGGAAGGTATTATCACCCTTTATATCCATGGTTATCCATGGGCTCTTAATTACATAGCTCACTTATTTGTTTGGGAAAAAAAAGTGTAGTGTGTGTTTAGAAAAGATTTTCAGAATTTCTTTATAATGATCCTCGTATAGATGTATACAAAGTCTTAAGTTTGAAAATATTTAGAGAGTGAGGTGTGAATAAGAATTTTTGAAAGAGTGAGCAAGTAATTAAGTGCTACCTACCCTAAGTTGGTCTTTCATGTTTCTGTATTTCCTTTCAAGGGTAAGATTATCCTTACTATTAAGGAGTAAGTAGTTATTAACTTGGATTTATTAAGGGACGCGCTTAGGGTCATCGTATGGTCAATGAAGGCAACTTGTAGGGGTGTCTTTAGCAATTCGTAGGGACATCATCATTTATTTGTAGGGACAAGATCATTATTCCGTAGGCAACCTCGAAGGGACTTATGATCCTTTGAATCTGTAGGGACTTGATGATTTATTGTGTAGGGACTTTGCTTAAGACACCCCCACGTTTGAGGGACTTGACCGTATTAAAGAAGGCAACTAAGAGGGGTAACCCTGGGAGGTGCAGATAGCGATCGTAGAACGATTGACTTACGTGTGTGAATTATTGTTTTCAGATATTTATCTTGAATTTAATTTTCTAAGTCCTTTTATTCAATTATTTCTTTTCACATCCTAGGTTTACTAACCACACAATTAATTATAGAAATAAATGGCAGGAATTTAAAAGGCAGAAAGTAAATGTCCTACGCTATTACAACGCTTTGGGGCAGTTACATAATAGTGATGGCAGAAAATAAAAATCAAATTATTACAATTAGAAACAATATAATAAATAACATAAAAAATAAATGAGGGTAGAAATAAAGAAAAGGTTTGAAAATTAGGTTTAATAAAAATAATTAGGGTTTTAGGGTTCATAAAAGAATATATGGTTCTTTTTAGAGAAAATTAAGGTTAAAAAACCTAAACCTAATTAATTAAAATATTTTTATAATTTAAATGATAAAAGAAATTAAATATTATAAGTTATAAAAAAAATAGTTTGAAATTACTTTAATAAAAAGATTAGTGAAATTTAATTTAATGGTTTTAAAGAAAGATTTAAGATTAATTAATTAAGGGAATTAAGGTATTAAATGAATTTAGAGAAAATTAAAGAAAATAAAAAAAGGAAAGAAACCCATGTTTCTTCATCAAAATGCTATGGCCAGGGTTTGAATCCACGCCCTTGCCTTCATCAACTTCAGCCTTGGCCACCGGGTTGCGCGCCTTGTTGAAGCATAACCCTACAAAACAACATTATATGTAAAACCTAAAAAAAGAATGAGGCGCAAAAACGAAATGCTTGGGGTTGGGTTCGAACTCATGCCCTCAAGACAACAACACTGATTCCTTACCACCAAACCAACGCGCACGTTGTGATTATAATGTGAAACAAATCAATAAAATATAAAACAAAAATTTAAATTTTTCAGAGCGTGTCAACCTAGTCGTCTTTATCCTTATTCCCTGCGAATTTACCTGCGATATTTGCTATGAACTTTCCTACGAATTTAGTTTCGTATGGAAACCTATGTTCCTTCAAACATCATGAAATCTGCAAAATTTTGTGAAATTGATCATAGAAAAATGATCTCCACGTCATATACAGTTCAATTATGTCCTTAAAAGTTATTTAAATCCACTAAATCAAGAACCCCTAATTAGGAGCTTTGAACCTCAAAAATGGCGTTTGATTAATGGGCCATGAATCTTCAATCTAAGTGTCCAGAAACTTTCCTTGCATCACCACAAACAATAAACAATTAGTAAATGCAATTTAAAATAAGTGTACATGTGAAATCGAAAAACTCATAAACAAGAACAAAACAAGGATCAATTAAGGGGTTATATGATGTTTTGGATGATGAAAATGCTTGGGATGTGTTCAATGATCATCAAGAAGTCGATTGCAACCTTTGGAATGTGTTGAAACAACCTCAAACGTCAAAATCGAAAGTGAACTTTTTTTGAAAAAAAATGAAGTTTGAAGAATGCCTCCTTGTCTGAATTTTTTGTCCCCTTGTGTATGCAATGTTATTGTGATCATATAGTGATGTAATTAGGTTAAAAAAAGTTGGGCCTTGGGTGCATTTTGATGTTACTTGATCATGAAGAAACATCCTTACTACTTTTGTCAAAAAATCAAATATTCTCATACCATAATGATTTTACACGAATTTGGATGATTGCAATCACTTTGAATACCAAATATTTGATCCCAAAATAAGTTATGAGATCAAATATTTGATTTTCATATTTTATTTCTATTAAAATTGAATTTTAATAATTAAAATCCAAAATAATATAAAATAAATTATAAAAAATCAGAATAATTGGTCATTGGGTCGTGTATGACTTCATCTTCAACTTTGGGTTGCAATATTATGGGCTCATTTGACAAAATCTTGATTTTAGACCCTTTTTGCTTCATATACCCCTTGAAAATTTCCCAACTTTGACAATGCATAACTTCTTCAATTTTAATGTTATGGAGGTGTTATAGGACTTTTTAGAAAGCTTAGAGTGTCCTATAATCAAAATTTTTGGTCCCATGTCCATATCATTTACCATTTTAAAATTATGAGCTTTGGAAAAAGTTGACTTTTTGTTGACTTTCAAAAAGACCTATAATGTTTTAGCTCATACCTTCCAAATGAAGCATTTTTAGGCTTGGCTTGTGAGACACAAAGTTGTAGAGAATTGAATTTACTTCAAAATGATCTTTGGATGGGAAATTATTGTTGAAGTATGTGAAAGTTATGGCTGGTCAAAGTTCAGTTGACTTTTTCTACACAAAACCCTAATTTAGCAACTCCTGATTCTTGATGATTATGAGGTTTCCTTGATGAATCATGATCAACCCTTGATCAAATGATGCATTTAACCTCATAATATTGAGGTTGACCAAAAATATTGAAGTTTGACTTTGAGTTGACCATAGTTAACCTTAGTTGACTTTTTGACCAGATTAACTGATTTTTAGGTATCTGAGCATCTGACTGACCAAACTTGTTAGGAAAGCTTTGAAACTTGGCATGAGGATTCTTTAAGGTATATGGAATGTTATGAAGTCCACTTTGTTTGTGGAAACTCAAAACCTTAGTTCTAAGATCCATTGTTCAGGAAGAGGCTTTGTCTGGTGAAACCTTCAATCCTTTTGACCAATTGAGAATCTTGTGACTATTATGAGACCTCTTGAAGTATATGATCTTGAAATTGGGAGGGAAAAGTTTGGGGTGCAACACTATGTTTATTGGGTGTGAAGAGAAATTGATCATCATTCCATCCGTAGAAGCTCCTCCGAAAGATGTGTTGACAACAATCTTAGAAGGTACGATTGGAATGGTAAAAATTTTGTTTGAAAAAGAGAAATTTGTTTTACCGGTCCTTACTAAAGAGGAGAATAATGATCATCAAGTTATGAACATCCCAATAGTCTGTGAATTTCCTGAAGTCTTTCCCGAGGATGTCGCTTCCTTACCTCCGGTGAAGGAGGTTGAATTCTCAATTTACCTGATACCGGGGACGACTCCTATACCCATTTCCCCTAATCTGATGGCACCGCTTGAATTAAGAGAATTGAATGATCAATTAGAGGATTTGATGGCGAATAATTTTGTTAGACCGAGTGTTTCACCGTGGGGAGCTCCTGTATTGCTGGTAAAGAGGAAAGACGGTGGTATGCGGTTGTGCATTGATTACCGTAAGTTAAACAAGGTCACTATCAAGAACAAGTATCCCTTACCGAGGATAGATGACCTTTTGGATCAATTAAAATGAGCCTGTGTATTCTCAAAGATTGATCTGAGGTCGGGCTATTATCAGATTCGTGTAAAGAGTTTCGATGTACCGAAGACTGCTTCAGAACCCGTTATGGTCATTATGAATTTCTAGTGATGCCTTTCAGTGTGACGAATGCTCCAAATATTTTTATGGATTACATGAACTAGATATTTCAAGCTTATTTGAATCAGTTTGTTGTAATCTTTATTGATGACATTCTCGTTTATTCTCGTACTCCGCAAAAGCACGAAGAGCATCTGAGGATTGTTCTATCGATATTGTAAGAGAAGAAACGTTTTGCTAAGTTTAGAAAGTGTAAAATTTGGATGTCCGAAGTCAAATTTCTTGGACATGTTATATCTCAAGGAGGTGTAGCAGTGGATCTGTCGAAGATTGAATTCGTGATTAATTGGGAGAGACCGAGGAATGCTTCGAAAGTGAGAAGTTTCTTAGGTTTGGCAGGTTACAACAAAAGGTTCATCAAAGGCTTTTCTCAGTTGGCGTTACCATTGACTAAACTTACTAGAAAGGATTTCGCTTACGAATGGGATTTTGGTTGTGAACAAGGTTTCATGTATTTGAAAGAAAGATTGACAACTACTCTGGTGTTGATCATTCCCGATCCTAACAAGTCTTACAAAGTGTTTTGCGATGTTTCTAAGATGGGATTAAGAGGTGTTCTTAGGCAGGAAGGTCAAGTTGTAGCTTATGCCTCTCGACAGTTGAAAGTTCATGAGAAGAATTATCCAACTCATGATTTAGAGTTAGCAGTCGTGGTGTTTACTCTAAAGGTGTGGTGGAATTATCTGTATGGTGTGCGCTTTGAGATGTTCAGCGACCATAAGAGTTTGAAGTATCTTTTTGACCAGAAAGAATTGAATATGAGACAAAGAAGGTGGATGGAGTACTTGAAGGATTATGAACTAGAATTGAAGTATCATCCGAGAAAAGCTAATAAAGTGGCGAATGCTTTAAGCCGGAAAGTGATTCAAGGTGCCGAGTTAAAGGTGTTGGAATATGCATTATTGGAGAAGTTTCAAGATCTTAATCTTCAATTTGTATGGACTACGAACGGTGTGATTATGGGGAATTTGAATATTAATTCTACCTTAAGGAGTGAAATTCAACAAGCATTGGTTCTAGATGAGAAGTTATAAGAAATGTTACTCCAACTGGGTTTTGTAAGAGCATTGGATGGGATTATCCTATTTAACCAAAGGATTTGTATTCTGGATGATGATGTGTTAAAGAGAAAGATTTTGGAGGAAGCCCATAAAGGTACTTTTACGATACATCTGGGTTCTTCGAAGATGTATCAAGACTTAAAGAAAGAGTATTGGTGGTCCGGTATGAAAAATGATATTGCAGCCTTTTTGTCTGAGTGTGCGGTATGCCAACAAGTGAAGATCGAGCACTAAAGACCAGGTGGTTTGTTACAACCTTTGGATATTCTGATTTGGAAGTGGGATAGTATTTATATGCATTTTGCAGTGGGTTTACCTAGTACTCAAGGTGGTTATGATTCTATTTGGGTAATTGTGGATCGACTAACGAAATCTGCACATTTCTTAGCCGTTAAGACTACATACAAGGCAAATCATCTTGTGAGGTTGTTTATTGTTGAAATTGTGAGGTTGCATGGTGTTCTGTGTCGCATTATATCCGATAGAGATCCAAAGTTAACTTTAAGGTTTTGGAAAGTGTTTCAGCAAGCTATGGTTGCGAGTTTACGTTTGATCACTTCTAATCATCCTCAAACGGATGGTCAGACAGAGAGAACAATTCAAACGATGGAAGACATGTTAAGAGCTTGTGTGTTGGAAAGTAAAGGAAATTGGAAGGAACTTTTACCTTTGATCTAGTTCTCTTACAACAATAGTTACCATGCGAGCATTGGTATGGCTCCGTATGAGGCTTTATATGGAAGGAAGTGTAGGACGCCTTTGTGTTGGTCGGAAGTGGGTGAAGATATAATTTTGGGAGCCGAGGTTATTCAAGAGACTAAGGAAAAGATTTGAATGATTCAAGAGAAAATAAATCAAGCCCAAGATCGCCAGAAGAGTTATGTTGACAATCGAAGGAGACCTTTGGAATTTGAGGAAGGTGACCATGTTTATTTGAAAGTTACCCCGAGATTGAGATTGAAAGGACCGTTTGTAATACCTCAAAATTCGCCCTCATTATTTATTCCCTTAGCGGGCTTGCGCTTCGCATTTCATCTGCATTTCTCATTAGATCATAATATCCATCATCATGCATTTGCATTGTATTCCTCAGGCATGAGATCAGTGTCCTCTGAAGAGCCATGTTATTCCATTGTGCTATGGTTTCTATTTCGCTGAAGAGTATGTCATGGATTATGGAATTAGGGTTTCGCACCTTATGTATGGTTGTAACACGGTGGGAGAACTGACTTTAGTTATGTTGCGGATAGCAAGAGTCGCCACCGACTTTTATTTTATCCAAAGGAAAGGCATAAAAGAACAGGAAAGACCTTTTAAAAGATTTTTGGGTCCGGGGGGTAGGTTATGTAAAGGGAAGGTGTTAGCACCCTTTACATCCATGGTTATCCATGGGCTCTTAGTTACTTAGCTCACTTTGAAATGTTTTTGAAATGTGAAGTGTGTGAATAAAAGTTTTCATAAGAGTTTGATAATGATCCATGTACGGATGCGTAAAAAACTTTGTTTGGAAAATTTGCTTGAAAGTATGAAGTGTTTGAAAAGTTTTGAAGAGTGAGCAAGTAACTATGAGGAACCTACCCTAAGTTTAAATCTTTTCTGTTCTAGAATCCTTTAAGTGGTAAGACTATCCCTATTATTAAGGAATAGGTAGTCATTACCTTGGATGTGAGGGACAAGTAAGGGTCATCTGTTTATGTAGGCAACTGTGGGGTGTATTAAGCAATTTTGGAGGGACTGTCATCTTTATTCGAAAGGGACAAGATCATTATGAAGGCAACATTCGAAGAGGGACTTGATCTTTTATCTGTTAAGGGACTAGATGACTTTATTTTGAGGGACTTTTTGCTTTTATACACCCTACTTAACCTTTTGATTAGGCAACAATGAGAGGAATCCCTAAGGAAGTGAGATGGCGATCAAAGATCGACTTACGTGTGTGAGTGTACAATTTAATATTTATCTTTAAATTTAAATGATCTAAATTAATTTTAAATAAACATACATGTTACACTCCCTATTTTACTAACCATTGCATAAAATAAATAATAAACATTATAAAATATTACATCCAGGAGCAATTACATAATAATGATAAAAAAAACAATTTAAATAAATAAGCAAAATATTAATAAGCAAAAATAAATAAGCAATTATAATTGGGTTAGTGAAAATAATAATAAAAATACCAAATTAAATGGGGTTAGTAATAATCATATAAACATAATTAATAATAATAGTGAAATAAACAAGGATATTATAACAAACAAAATTTTAAATGGTTAATAAGAAAGTATGAACAATTATATTAATTATAAAAAAAAAAATTGAAGTTATGTATAAATTATAAAAAAATTAATTATGAACATAATATAAAAACAAATTATAATTACAAAAATTTAATTAGCAATTTTTAAACATATGATAGAAATTATTTACATGCATAATTAAATTATAAACAATTATAGAATATTTTCATATTATAAAAAAATAAATTAAGCATTTTAATTTTTAAACATATTTATGTACAAAAATTTAAATTATAAGCAATTTATACATTTAATAGAAATTGGATTAAAAAAATTTAATTACATTATAAATATAATATATACAAATAATAATATTAAATAAATAAGAGAAGGAAACAAATTAGGGTTTTAAAAATTATTAAGATTAATTAGGGTTTAATAAAAATTAGGGTTTTATATACAAAAAATGTTAAATATTAAATATTAATCTAATTATATAAATAAATTACATATATACATATTAATAAAATAAAACAATTTATTTTAGAACATATTATTAGGATTAAATCAAGATTATAATTTAATTAATTAACATTAATAATAATCAAAACAAATAGAAAACAAAAAGAAAAAGAAAACTTACCTGGCTGGGATTTGAACTCAGCACCTCCTGCTTGCAAACACCCAGGCCAGCAACACCTACCACCAGGCCAACGCGCGCGCATGTGATAAAGCAAGGGGAAGAATTTGTTTTATGCCTTAATCCTGAAAATCAAGAAAAAAAAGAAAGAAAACAAAAGGCCTGGGGGAATCGAACCCAGGACCTTTCAAACAATCACACAAACACGTTACCATTCCAGCTGGGAGAGCGCACCTGTATATGAAACAACTATAATTCATAATATATTATGTTTAATGGATAAAAGAGAAATACATGAAAAAACTTGTCACAGCCAGGATTCGAACCCCTGCCCATAAGCAATACACGCGCATGCTTCACCACTGGGACAAGCACAAGCTTGTGATACAAAACAGAAACAAAACGTAAAAATATTAAAATCAAATTCAAATTCCAGAACGCGCGCGCAGGGCCTTCATCTTCTTCATGTTACCTGCGGAAATTGATACAACTTTTCCTGCGAAATTTCATGCAAGTTCTTCCATATTCATGTCCTGCGAAATTCAAACATCAAGCAAATGGTACCATTACATCAAATTGTTTATACCACTGAATTCCTTATGATTCATACAGTCAATCCACATTGTTAGAATTTATTTATATTGTCCAAATCGTAAAACCCTAAATTGGCCGTTCAAACCCTAACAATGGTGGAATACGATTGAAGTCACTAAACTTCAAGGTTGCTGCCCAGAAACGTTCCTAACATCATTACAAACATCAAGCAATCATCAAATATCATTTAAATCAAGCAAATATGTGAAATAGAAAAACTCATATTCAAGAACAAAACATGATTCGGTTTATGCCATATGAGTGGTTTTGGATGCAAATATGTATTGGTTTCGACTCAATGATGTCCAGGGATCATTGCTATGTTCTCAAATTACCTTCTAATGCCTTGTATGTTAAAATCCGAATTTGAGTTTGGAGAGGTTTTCTTAAAATGCAAACTTACACTTTTGAGGCTGGAATTCGTGCCTTGTGATTAGGGTTATGTAATGTACTTATAGAGCAATGAATTAGGTCAGAAAAGATTGATCATTGTGTGAAGAATTTGATCCAAAAAGATTCAAAAAGATAGGCTTTGTAAATCAAATATTTTTGCATAAACACTTGCTATTTTAGGCCAATCATCATGATCCTCTTACCACTTTGATCCCAATCATATTTATGAATTTCTAGAAGCTCAATCCTTTTTAAATCTTTGATTTTTATATTTTATTTTAATTTAAAATGATTTTTAATGAATTAAATCAAAATAAATAAAAATAAAATGATAAAAAATCTGATTTTTAAGTTCTTGGGTCGTGCATGAGGTCATAGTATGGATTGGGTCACCATATGGCAAGCCCATTTAGAAAGAACTGGTTTTAGACCTCCATTATCTTCATAAACCAACCAAACATTTCCCAACTTTGCAAGGGCACACATCCTTCAATTTTAATGCTATGAGGGTGTTCTTGGACATTTTGGAAAGCTTGAAGAGTCTTCTAACCAACCCCACTAGTTTCATGTTCATATCATTTACCATTCTCAAGTTATGCCCTTTTGAAGTTGTTGACTTTTTGTTGACTTTCAAAAGGACCTATAATGTCTTAGCTCATACCTTCCAAATGAAGCATTTTTGGGCTTGGCTTGTGAGACACAAAGTTGTAGAGAATTCAATTTCCTTAAAAATGAGCTTTGGATGGAAACTTGGTGATGAAGCATGTGAAAGTTATGGCTGGTCAAAGTTCAGTTGACTTTTACTGAGGAAACCCTAATTTAGAAACTCCTGATTCTTGATGATCTGAAATCTCCTTGATGAATCATGATCAACCCTTGATCAAATGATGAATTTTACTTCATATACTTGATGTTGGCAAAAAATCATGAAGTTTGACTTTGGTTTGACCACAGTTGACCTCAGTTTGACTTTTTAACTGCTTTGACTGATTTTGACTTATCTGATCATCTGACTGAGCAAACTTTTGAGAAAAGTCTTGAAACTTGTCATGGGGGGTTCTTACACACATATAAGATGTCATGAAGCTCACTTGAAGTCTTGGAAATCCATTTATCCTGATTAAAGTCAAAACCCTAGTTTTGAATGCACTGCTTAGGAGATGCATTGTCTGAGGGAATTGTCAAACTTCTGACCAATTGTGAACTTTGTGAACCTTGTGAACCATCATAAAATGTCTTGTGAACCTTGTGAACCTCATGGGAGGTCTTGTGAACCTCATAAAGTGTCTTGTAGACTTCATGAACCTCATGAAAGGTATTGTATGTATTGTGAATCTTGTGAACCTTGTGAACCTTCTTAGCACACAAAGTCTTGTATTGTGAGGGCAAATTTTGGGGTGCAACAGCTGCCCCTGTTCAATTTTCTGAGACCTGAGGGGTTAGATTGGTATACTTGCCAGTCGTGACCTGGAAGGTTGAAGGGGATTGAACACAAAAGCCCAAAAATTTGCACTCACCAGGGCGTAGAGTGATACTGATGATTGGTTGTATATGCTTGAGTGGGCTTAAAGATGCCACTTGGAGAAAAGTTCTTTAAATACATTTCTTGGAGGATAAAGCAGTCCAAAATATGAAGATATAATGATAGCTTTCAGGAGGATAAAGCAGTCCTGAGATAATAGTATGCTTTCAGGAGGATAAAGTAGTCCTGAGGTAATGACATAACTTTTTGGAAGATAAACAACGACCCAAGGAAATAATATGCTTTCAGGAGGATAAAGCAGTCCTGAGGGATTGATAGCTTTCAGAAGGATAAACAACGTTCTGAGGAAATAATATGCTCTCAGGAGGATGAAGCAGTCCTGAGGTAGGGGTGATAGCTTTCAGGAAGATAACAACGTCCCGAGGAGATAATATTCTTTCAGGAGGATAACAACGTCCTGAGGAAGTGGTAACCTTTGGGAAGATGACAACGGCCCAAAGTAATAATATGCTTTCAGGAGGATAACAACGTCCTGAGGTATAAGAAGCTTTCAGGAGGATAAAGCAGTCCTGAGGTGATGATATGCTTTCAGGAGGATAAAGCAGTCCTGAGGTAATAATATGCTTTCAGAAAGATAAACAACGTTCTGAGGTAATAATAAGCTTTCAGGAGGATAAAGCAGTCCTGAGGTGATGATAACCTTTGGGAAGACAAACAACGGCCCAATGGTCACAATTTGTTGATGAAATTTGCTTGTTGGAGAATTAACCTGAAAACAAGGTAGCATTCTGTATGGTAATATTAGTTTATGAGTTATGTATGCATGCATAATATGATGCACTTAAGTGATGTTTTATGTATCTATGAATATGTATGTTATGGTATGATGTAAATGATGTATGTATGATATGATGCTGCTTGAAGCGTCTGGATATCTTCGTATAATAACTGCTGGCCAGGGAAAATAAATCCCGATTCGTTGTTGAAGAATATGGGGAATTCGTTCCCGTCTTGTGTGATAAGAAGGTATACATAACCTCCTGTCTGCTGGGGATAGCAAAGTATATATAACCTCCCGTCTGCTGGGGATAGCAAGGTACACATAACCTTTCGTCTTCGTTTGATAGTAGGGTATACATAATCTCCCGTCTTCGTTCGTCGTACTCTTATTGGAAAGTAAATTCCCGAATATCCATATGAGGATAAAAGAGATGGATATAAATTCCAGGGGAGATGTGACTTGAAGTACTTTATGAAGATGGATTTGCCCTGCTGAGGGATTTGTAACTGTCTTGTAAGAGTGAACCTGGTGAAGCTTCGTTGGAATCCTTCCCTCGTTTGTCCTTAGTAAATACTATTACTGCATTTTCATGCATTTCTGGTAAACATCAATCATATTAAGCATACATGCATTTCTGGTAAACATCAATCATATTCAAAAGCATACATACATTCAAACACAACCAATGGACGTTTCGCTTATGTAAATAGGGTAAAAGTAAATCTGGATTCAAAAATGGAATTTTATTTATATCAAAGAATGACCCATACATGGGTAAGTTTGTACAAGGAGACATAAACCCTAGTAAGAGGATTTTGTCACAAAGTTTTTTACAAAACAAGGAGAATCAACTTATGTGGGAAATAATCCTATTGAGTTTCAATTCTACTATTGCCATTATCTTCAAGTATCTCATCTTCTTCTGTTGAGACGAAAACGATTGGATTGAGCTTTATCTGTGCGAACTTGAGTAAGTAGTACAACTGGTTGTAGTTTCATGGGTGATCCAAACGAGACATAGTCATACGCTTTAATCCCTAACTTTTGCCTGGATTGCCCTTTCAGGTTTTCAATCCACCGGGATACCCTTTTTTGCCCAAGCCGCCTTTTCAGGTTTTCGACTTGCCGGGTGTACATCTTTTTATATATATCCCTAATTTTTGCCCAAACCCTTTTGGTTTGCCGGGATGCCCTTATTTTTGCCTAGGCCTGTCAACCTAGCGGGTCTCTTTTCATGCGTAGTATTTTTTAACTATGTCTGCGTTTACAGGCTGTGGGAAGTCTTCACCATCCATAGTAGTAAGTATCATGGCACCTCCTGAAAACACTGTCTTGACTACAAATGGTCCCTCATACGTAGGAGTCCACTTGCCCCTAGGATCACCCTGTGGTAATATGATACGCTTGATTACCAAGTCACCGGCCTGATATATCTTTGGCTTAACCTTCTTATTAAAAGCTTTTATCATTCGTTTCTGATACATCTGACCATGACAAACTGCTGCTAACCTCTTCTCATCAATCAAATTTATCTGGTCAAGTCAAGTCTGAATCCACTCATCTTCATCCAAGCCTGCATCCTTCATAATTCTTAAGGAGGGAATCTGAACTTCAATGGGCAGAACTGCTTCCATACCATAGACTAAGGAGAATGGGGTTGCCCCTGTTGAAGTACGTATTGTAGTACGATAACCATGAAGAGAAAATGGTAACATCTCATGCCAATCCTTGTAAGTAACAGTCATCTTCTGTACAATCTTCTTAATGTTCTTATTAGCAGCTTCAACTGCCCCATTCATCTTTGGACGATACGGAGAAGAGTTGTGATGCCTAATCTTGAACTGCGTGCAGAGATCAGTAATCATAGTGTTGTTCAGATTAGAGCCATTGTCAGTAATAATCCTTTCAGGGATGCCATACCTACATATGAGATTATTCTTAATGAATCGAGCCACAACATTCTTAGTAACAGATGCAAATGAAGCTGCCTCTACCCACTTAGTAAAGTAATCAATAGCAACCAGGATGAAACGATGTCCATTAGAAGCAGTAGGCTTGATCTCACCAATCATATCAATGCCCCACATGGCAAAAGGCCAAGGAGCAGTCAACACATTCAAGGGTGATGGAGGTATATGTACTTTATCAGCATAAATTTGACACTTGTGACAAGTTCTGGAGTGTTGATAGCAATCAGCTTCCATGGTAGACCAATAGTAACCTGCTCTCAATATCTTCTTTGCCATAGTATGACCACTAGAATGAGTGCCAAAGATCCCATCATGCATGTCTTCCATAATCTCTGTTGCTTCTTTCTTATCCACACAACGAAGCAAAGTTGAATCATGATTGCGCTTGTACAAAATCCCATTACTCAAAAAGAACTTAGCAGAAAATCTTCTCAGGAACTTCCTATCTTTGACAGATGCCTCTTCAGGGAACTCCTGAGCTTCAAGATATCTTTTTACTTCATAGAACCAAGGCTTCTCCTCTTCCCCTTCAGTGTCAATCTCATTGCAGTATGCAGGCTTCTCAAATCTATCAATAGTAATCTTGGGAGCTTCATCATCCCAACTGATCTCAAACATGGATGCCATGGTGGCCAAGGCATCTGCCAACTGATTCTCTCTTCGTGGAATATGTCCAAAGGTAATCTCTTTGAAATGTGGGATCAAAGACAACACATGCTCTCTGTAAGGAATGAGGTTATCATGCTTGGTATCCCAATCTCCTTTAATCTGACTTACTACCAGGGCTGAATCTCCATACACATCAAGGAACTGAATCTTCATATCAATAGCAGCTTTAATACCCAGGATACATGCCTCATACTCAGCCATGTTATTGGTACAATAGAAACAAAGTCTGGCAGTAATCGGGGTATGACAACCTTCAGGGGAACTGATCACAACACCAACACCATTACCAAGTGCATTAGAAGCACCATCAAAAACCATAGTCCATCGGGATCTTTGTTCAGGTCCGTCATATTGTCCAGGTTCTTTGGTAATAATCATAATGTCTTCATCGGGGAACTCAAAACTCATTGACTGGTAATCATCTACTGCTTGGTGAGCCAAATGATCAGCCACAACACTTCCTTTAATGGCCTTCTGAGTAGTATACTGTATATCATATTCTGTCAAGATCATTTGCCATCTTGCAATTCTTCCGGAGAGAGCAGGTTTCTCAAATATGTACTTGATTGGATCCATCTTTGAAATCAATAAGGTAGTATGAGTCAACATATACTGTCTTAGTCGGCGAGCAGCCCATGCCAAAGCGCAACAAGTTTTCTCGAGCAGTGAGTATCTTGTTTCACAGTCGGTAAACTTTTTGCTAAGGTAGTATATTGCCTGCTCTTTTCGACCAGACTCGTCATGTTGCCCCAAGACACACCCCATTGAGTTGTCTAACACTGTTAAGTACATAATTAAGGGTCTTCCATCAACTGGTGGCATCAAAATTGGAGGTTCTAGCAGATATCTCTTGATTTCATCAAAGGCAGTCTGGCACTCATCATTCCATTCCATCACCTGATCTTTCTTCAACAACTTGAAGATTGGCTCGCAGATGGCAGTTAACTGGGAAATAAATCTTGCAATGTAATTCAATCGTCCCAAGAAACCTCTAACCTCCTTCTCAGTACGGGGAGCTGGCATCTCTCGTATAGCTTTCACTTTTGCGGGATCTACTTCAATACCTTTTCCACTGACAATGAAACCCAGGAGCTTTCCAGACCTAACTCCAAAAGTACACTTGTTTGGGTTCAATCTCAACTTGTATTTCTTCAACCTCTCAAACAATTTATGCAAATGATCAAGATGTTGCTCTTCATTCTGGGACCTGGCTATCATATCATCCACATATACCTCTATCTCATGATGAATCATATCATGAAACAAAGCCACCATAGCATGCTGATATGTTGCCCCTGCATTCTTCAAACCAAATGGCATCACCTTATAACAAAAAGTGCCCCACTGTGTAACAAAGGTTGTCTTCTCCATATCTTCAGGTGCCATCTTGATCTGATTGTAACCAGAGAAACCATCCATAAAAGAGAATACCTTATGCTGAGCAGTGTTGTCTACCAGAACATCAATATGAGGAAGTGGAAAGTCATCTTTGGGGCTGGCCTTGTTCAAATCTCTGTAGTCCACACACATACGTACCTTACCATCTTTCTTAGGAACTGGTACCACATTTGCAACCCACTGAGGATAAGAAGTTACAGCTAAGAACCCTACATTGAACTGTTTCATTACCTGTGCTTTGATCTTCTCTGACATTTCAGGACGCATACGACGAACCTTCTGTTTCTTTGGACGACAATCTTCTTTCACTGGTAAACGGTGAACCACAATGTCTGTATCCAACCCTGGCATATCTTCATAAGACCAAACAAAGATCTCCACATAGTCACGTAACATTTGAACCAGTCTGCTCTTGACACTATCCTCTAAATCAGCCCCTATCTTGACTTCTTTCCTGTTTTCTTCAGTTCCTAGATTCACAACTTCGACTGGCTCTTCATGTGGCTGTATGGCTTTCTCTTCTTGTTGTAACAACCTAGCAAGCTCTACAGGTACTTCACAATCGTCCTCATTTCCGTCTTCAGTTTGATAGATCGGATTCTCGAAATTATAATTGGCAATAGTAGAACTGTTATCAACAGGATCCAGAGTGGATGAGGATCTGCATTTTAGTGATGTGGGTGTGTGTAAGAACACATAGCTGATAAAACAAAAAAGAAGAAAAAGAAAGACAAGGAACACAATATTTACGAAAACAAAACGTCCACTGATTTTTATTGAATGAAGTATGCAAATGAAATGACAGCCCGTAACAATCACCATTGTGCCCCGGGTAAGGCACAAGGCTTGAGAGTTTTAATTGTTCAAGAAATTACAAACTTAAAAAAAGTAACAACACAGTAATAGTATTTACTCCTGACTAAAGGAGATAGGGATAACATCTTCAGCTTTCCAATTATTGAGTCCAGCACCCACAGTAGGAAAAATCCAAGCATCCAGGTCGTAGTCTTCATCATAGTCACCCACAGCATTGATCTGGTTCTTCAAAACCCCTTGATTGGTGATACGAACAGCACGAGCACGACGAACAGCCTTCTGGGACTCTGCAGTGAAACCCAAACCAAACTTGTCAGACTTGTATGGGATGTCAGGAAGCTGACCCCAAATAGTACAACCACCTTCATCCACCACAGCTCTAGCATCTTTAAGGGAGGCCATTGTTGGAGGTACTCTGGTGACTTTAGGAACTTTCTTGACAACCGGAGGAGCTACATAATCATTAACAATCCAAGGGACCACTTCAAATGTCTGACACGGAGTTTCAACGTATTCACCTTCCACTTCCAGATACTTGAAGGTGTTCACATGACTAACAAAATACTCTTCCTCTCCATAGACAGTAACAACTTTTCCTTCCACCGGATATCTTAGCTTCTGATGTAATGTAGAAGTTACAGCACCTGCCCCATGGATCCAGGGACGACCAAGCAAACAAGAGTACGAAGGACGAATATCCATCACATAAAATGTAGCATTGAAAACCTGAGAACCAACTTTGATCGGGAGATCAATTTCTCTATGCACCACTCTTCTAGAACCATCAAAAGCCTTCACCACTATATTACTGGGTTTCAGCACAGCATCTTCAGGACTCAGCTTACTCAGGACTTCTTTGGGCAACACATTCAGAGAGGAACCATTGTCTATCAATACATGTGACAGGGTAGTGCCCCTGCATTCAATTGAGATATGCAGAGCCCTGTTATGATCCCTCTTGGCAGGAGTCAAATCAGCATCAGAAAACCCTAACCCATTATCATAGGTCAGGTGGGCAACACAATTCTCAAACTGGTCAACAGAAATTGCATTGGGTACATGAGCAGTCTTCAGAAACTTAATCAAGGCTTTGGCATGAGCCTCAGAACATAACAACAAAGACAACATGGAAATCTTGGAGGGAGTGTGCCCCAATTGATCAACAATGTCATAATCACTCTTGCGAATGATTTTCAATACTTCTTCCATCTGCTTAGCAAGATCATCAGCAGCTGGCACATCAGTAGGTATAGGCTCAATAACAGGACCTTTGCCCCGAGCATCAGTGGTGGAGGTAGCAGTAGGAGTAACTGCATTCTTGGAAGTAATTAGAGGAGAGAAAACTCTTCCGCTTCGTGTGATCTTACTAGATCCAGCAATATTATCCACATCAACAGGCACATCAGCTAAGGGTTCCTGCTTAACACCATGGATATAAACATCAGACCCATAATGCCAAGGCACAACTTTATCAGACGTATACGGAATAGGACCAGGAGTGGTAATGACCAAAGGAGCCACTCTAGCTTCAGCAACAATCTTCACAGGGCCTTCAGCAGTAATCTTAATTGGACCCTTATGAGTGATTTTAATAGGACCTTTGGAAGTGATCCTTACTGGTACTCTATCAACCATATCAACCTCTTCAGTCTTCCTACCTTTAGTAATATGATCCACCATGCTCTCTACAGATGATGGAGTCCTCTTAAAAACTATGGTATATTTATCCATGAGACGTTGAATTCCATCTCTCAATCTCCAGCAACTATCCGGCTTATAGGTACAATACAAACAATCTTCACGACAACCTGGAAAGAACCCAGCTTGCACTAGCTTCTTCTTGATAACAGACAATGGTGTGGTCAACTCTGCAACTGAATAGATATGTAAATCTTCGTCAATGGCATTGACAGTCTTCTCGTGATTTGGCATGGGAGCAGTAATCACATTTGGAGTACCCGGAGGGTCAAACTCAATCTCTCCAGCCTCAATCATATCTTGAATTTTGTTCTTCAAGACCCAACAACTATTAGTATCATGTCCCTGACAGTTTGAATGATATGCACATCGTGCATTGGGATTGTACCTGGGAGAGGTAACATTGGGATTCTGAGGAGCCTCTTTCAGAGTAATAAGTTCAGCCTTCAACAAGTGTTGCAATGCCTGAGCCATTGACATGTTGATCTTAGTGAACTGCCTTCTAGCCTTTTGTTGGTTGCCCTGTGGCTGTTCTGGTGTTGCAGGAGTTGGATTTGAAATATGAACTGCACTCACAGACTGATGCCTTCTATTACGATCAGGTTGACCATAAACAACATTGGATTCTTTCTTCCCAGTGGGAGGCTTCTTTGCAGCACCTGATGAAGAAGTACCCACTTAGATCTTGCCACTCTTTATACCATTTTCCACTCGCTCTCCTGTCATTATCAACTCAGTGAAGCCAGATGATGAGCTTCCAATGAGATGACTATAAAACGGACCATTCAGCGTACACATGAACATATCAACCAATTCCCTGTCAGTTAAAGGGGGTTGAACTCTTCCAGCTAAATCTCTCCACTTTTGAGCATACTCCTTGAAACTTTCTTTGCCACCCATAGACATGCTTTGCAGCTGCATGCGAGTGGGAGCTAAGTCAGCATTGTATTGATACTGCTTATAGAAAGCTTCAGCAAGATCATTCCAATCCCTGATGTTGACACTTTCCAATTGATAATACCACTCCAACTGAGCTCCAGATAAGCTCTCTTGGAAAAAGTGAATCCACAACTTCTTATCAGCAATGTGAGGTTGGATTCTTCTGGCATAAGACCTCAGATGCAACTTGGGACAAGATACCCCATCATAAACAACAAAGGTAGGAACCTTGAAACCAATGGGTATGACTACCCCAGATATCAAACTCAAATCTTCAAAATCCAACCCAGAAGACTTCTGCAACTCCATAGCATCCATTCTATCCACCAGCATCTTGAATTTGTCTTCATTAGGATCATGGTAGTAATTAGCCTCAGAATCAGAGTCCCCCACAGTGTTGTGGAGACTGCCTCCCTCTTTTTCAGATTCTTCAGATTCATAGTCTTCAACCTATTCTTTGGTCTTGACAGGACCTCTGAACCTTCTTCCCATGTTGATCAGGCCACCTGACCTTCTAGTCTTCTTAGTCTTCTTGGCCACCAGTGTCTTCAATTCATCCTGCCCCTTGGACAAGTTCAGGATCAGCTCTTGGAACTGTGCATTCTGTGCCTGGAGATCCTTAACTGTTTGTTCAAGAGCCATTACTGAAATAAACAGCGAGAAGATGAGAAACCTGTGCACAAATAAACCTGTGTTGCAATGATATGATGTATTAATGCGTATGCAATGTTTTCAAGGACCGCAGGATTTAAATTTGCTTAAACAAACAAGAAGGTAAACTTTTATTAGTAATAAATTTGTTTTGCCTCTTGGGCTTACAGAAAATGAAATGCAATAAATACAAGAGATGGGGTTTTAAGTCTCCCATGGACGTTTCCTCTTTGTGTTGAGGTATGAGTTGAGATTCCGCTCCTCGTGAAGTTGCTTTGTTAGTTCCAGGATTCTTTCTTGGCTTGCTTTGTAATGAGCCTCAAAAGTATCCCTTTGCTCCTTCAACTGGATCCAAGATCTCTGCAAGTCTTCCGTGTCAGTAGGCATGTCTGGGTGAAGGATGGTGTAAGCAGTATCTCCTTCAGCAACAGGTTCCATGGTAACTGGCAGGATAGCAGGATATGGCATCATGAGAGTCTGAGCACGAGATCGCACCCATCTGAGATAAGTCTCCATAGGAATAGTGTACTTGGGCTCCAGAGTCTTGCTGTCAACCTTGTTTACTTTTCCCCATGCTCTTATGAATCTCTGACGGTAACCTTGAAGATCGTTGTCATAGTCAAACACAATGCCCTGAATCAACATGTCATGTGGACCATCACTCCGACCGTAACCAAACTGTCGTAAAGCTAGAGAGGGGTTGTAAGTGATGCCTCCTCTTATGCCTAGAAGTGGCACATTAGGAAACTCCCCACAACGGTCAATAATAGTGACATTCTCCATAAATCTGGAGCACCAATGAATATCTGAATGCGAGAGTGACATGATCCTTTTGGACCACCTGAACCCTTGCTCATTCTTCATTACTGAGCGAGGAAGGTGAGAAATAAACCACCTGGATAGCAAAGGTATGCAACACATCAAAGTTCCTCTTGCCCTTGTAGTACGGGTGTGAAGAGAATGTAGGATGTCTCCAAGCAATGTAGGCACTGGATTGTGACTCAGGAATATGTTGATAGCATGAACATCTATGAACTGATTTGGATTGGGGAACAACACTAAGCCATAAATCAGCAAGGCTAAGATACCCTCAAAAGCATCATAACTCATAGCCTTCAAGAACATTTGAGCCTTCTCTATCAACACCTTAGCAAGAATACCCTTAACTCCGCTTCTCGTTTCTAGAACAATGTCAGCCTTCTTCAGATGTAGAGCTGCAACAATAACCTCAGGTTTAGGCTCTCTTTCCAAGCCTGTGAATGGTCTTTGATCAAGAACAGGTATGCTTAGAAGTTTAGAGAACTCTTCCATGGTTGGAACCAACTGGTAGTCGGGGAATGTGAAGCAATGGTGCTTAGGATCAAAGAACTGAAACAGGACACTCATCATGTCTTCATTGAACCCTGAAGTGACTAGATCCAGTAGCTGACCATGTCTCTTGATGAACTGGGAGTGATCAGACACTTGAGAAACCAACTCTTTAAGCTTAGCAGGTATGCTCACAAAGTTGATCCTGATGGTGTTTCTACGAGCAGAAGCCATGACCTGCAACAAAGAACAAAGATAAATCCCTTGGTCCTTGAAATGGTTAGGGAAAATGCTATGCTTATGATGCATGATGATGTCATGATGTTATGCTCAATCACAAACATGTGGCACACACAAGCAAGTCACACAATAGCCCTAGGTTTAAAGGCTTGAATGAGGTTTAAAGGTCAATACTGAAATTCTGTGATCAGGTATGAGATGTCCTAAGAGATGTCCCAACACTTGACAGATTTAACCAAAACTTAAATAGCAAGAAAAATAAACAACACAGAAGTTTGTTAACCCAGTTCAGTGTATAACCACACTTACATCTGGAGGCTACCAAGCCAGGAGGAAATCCACTATAAGTAATATTAATTCTAGACTTAAACCACCCTGTTTAATCTATCACTTAATAACTACCCAATGCAATTTCTACCTAAGACACAACTTAGATAAGAGTACCCTACTCACTCCCCCTCAATCACACAGTGATCAAGTTTACAAGTTTAATAAAATTGAAGACATTCTTCAAACAAAACAGCTTGATCTTACTTCACAGTTTCAATCAAGTCACAAATGCACTTTTGCTTAAAAGCTCATAAAGTGGTACAATAAAAACAACCTGCTATTAAAACAATAAACACACTATTTGGTCTTCTAGAATTCGTACTCAATTCTGTGAGTTTCTGTTGATTAAATAGGTGTTTGTAATTTGGGCTTTCTGTAGGTTAATCCAGTCCTAAAAGCATGCAGCTTCCACCTTGATTTTAGGGTTTGTTACTTCCTAAATTCTAGGTGATTTTAGTTCTTCTGATTAATCTGAATCCTCATAATAACACTCCCTACAGATGCGCCTTGTTCTGTTTTTATCCAGCCATAATTAATTCCAGATAACTCTCCTTAAATATCTCAGATCAGTTAGTCATTAATTAATTCTGGTAGCAGGTTTGAGATGTCTCAACATCTGTTGGGACATCCTGAAAAACTGAACTTAAGTCATTTACACAATGTCCCAACATCTGGTAAGACATCCTGAAATAAGTTCTTATACTCTGTTTGATAATGTCCCAACATTTGATAGGACATTCTGAACTGAATTCAATATTTCTTGTTGGTCAAAAATTCTGCCAATTCAAGACATCTACAAATACCCTCCCCTGAAGTTAGTTGGTTCATCCTGTCCTACAAAAGTAACCAGGTTCTAAGGGATCTCAATATCATTGATCCTTCACAAGGATGGTTGTTCAGTAGGCAACTTACTTGCCAACCAAAACCCTCCAAGTTTAGAATCTCAATGAGCGTAGCATCGAGTATCAACCAACTTCAGTCTTCACCAAAGCCAGTTATCTTACTACTTTCTAAAGGCCAAGATGGGATAACTAGGGTTCTAAAAGTTAGTTAGTGTATTGACAACATATGGCAGCCTCATATTATCCTCAACTTGACTTAAGGAACATAATCACCAACCAAGAAGTCACACTAACTATGGCCACCAGATCAACCATATCGGTATACAACGTACAGTTTCCTTGGTCTATTGCCATTTACCTAAGGTACACTAGATCCGGGTTAGGATCTTTCACACATAAAAAGCCCAACAAGTAATATAAAGCAAACAACGCAAACAATTTTAAAGTGATCTAATTCCTAAGGGTACCCCTCTTTTATTAAATCCCCAGCAGAGTCGCCAGTTCTGTAACACGGTGGGAGAACTGACTTTAGTTATGTTGCGGATAGCAAGAGTCGCCACCGACTTTTATTTTATCCAAAGGAAAGGCATAAAAGAACAGGAAAGACCTTTTAAAAGATTTTTGGGTCCGGGGGGTAGGTTATGTAAAGGGAAGGTGTTAGCACCCTTTACATCCATGGTTATCCATGGGCTCTTAGTTACTTAGCTCACTTTGAAATGTTTTTGAAATGTGAAGTGTGTGAATAAAAGTTTTCATAAGAGTTTGATAATGATCCATGTACGGATGCGTAAAAAACTTTGTTTGGAAAATTTGCTTGAAAGTGTGAAGTGTTTGAAAAGTTTTGAAGAGTGAGCAAGTAACTATGAGGAACCTACCCTAAGTTTAAATCTTTTCTGTTCTAGAATCCTTTAAGTGGTAAGACTATCCCTATTATTAAGGAATAGATAGTCATTACCTTGGATGTGAGGGACAAGTAAGGGTCATCTGTTTATGTAGGCAACTGTGGGGTGTATTAAGCAATTTTGGAGGGACTGTCATCTTTATTCGAAAGGGACAAGATCATTATGAAGGCAACATTCGAAGAGGGACTTGATCTTTTATCTGTTAAGGGACTAGATGACTTTATTTTGAGGGACTTTTTGCTTTTATACACCCTACTTAACCTTTTGATTAGGCAACAATGAGAGGAATCCCTAAGGAAGTGAGATGGCGATCAAAGATCAACTTACGTGTGTGAGTGTACAATTTAATATTTATCTTTAAATTTAAATGATCTAAATTAATTTTAAATAAACATACATGTTACACTCCCTATTTTACTAACCATGGCATAAAATAAATAATAAACATTATAAAATATTACATCCAGGAGCAATTACATAATAATGATAAAAAAACAATGTAAATAAATAAGCAAAATATTAATAAGCAAAAATAAATAAGCAATTATAATTGGGTTAGTGAAAATAATAATAAAAATACCAAATTAAATGGGGTTAGTAATAATCATATAAACATAATTAATAATAATAGTGAAATAAACAAGGATATTATAACAAACAAAATTTTAAATGGTTAATAAGAAAGTATGAACAATTATATTAATTATAAAAAAAAAAATTGAAGTTATGTATAAATTATAAAAAAATTAATTATGAACATAATATAAAAACAAATTATAATTACAAAAATTTAATTAGCAATTTTTAAACATATGATAGAAATTATTTACATGCATAATTAAATTATAAACAATTATAGAATATTTTCATATTATAAAAAAATAAATTAAGCATTTTAATTTTTAAACATATTTATGTACAAAAATTTAAATTATAAGCAATTTATACATTTAATAGAAATTGGATTAAAAAAATTTAATTACATTATAAATATAATATATACAAATAATAATATTAAATAAATAAGAGAAGGAAAAAAATTAGGGTTTTAAAAATTATTAAGATTAATTAGGGTTTAATAAAAATTAGGGTTTTATATACAAAAAATGTTAAATATTAAATATTAATCTAATTATATAAATAAATTACATATATACATATTAATAAAATAAAACAATTTATTTTAGAACATATTATTAGGATTAAATCAAGATTATAATTTAATTAATTAACATTAATAATAATCAAAACAAATAGAAAACAAAAAGAAAAAGAAAACTTACCTGGCTGGGATTTGAACTCAGCACCTCCTGCTTGCAAACACCCAGGCCAGCAACACCTACCACCAGGCCAACGCGCGCGCATGTGATAAAGCAAGGGGAAGAATTTGTTTTATGCCTTAATCCTGAAAATCAAGAAAAAAAAGAAAGAAAACAAAAGGCCTGGGGGAATCGAACCCAGGACCTTTCAAACAATCACACAAACACGTTACCATTCCAGCTGGGAGAGCGCACCTGTATATGAAACAACTATAATTCATAATATATTATGTTTAATGGATAAAAGAGAAAAACATGAAAAAACTTGTCAAAGCCAGGATTCGAACCCCTGCCCATAAGCAATACACGTGCATGCTTCACCACTGGGACAAGCACAAGCTTGTGATACAAAACAGAAACAAAACGTAAAAATATTAAAATCAAATTCAAATTCCAGAACACGCGCGCAGGGCCTTCATCTTCTTCATGTTACCTGCGGAAATTGATACAACTTTTCCTGCGAAATTTCATGCAAGTTCTTCCATATTCATGTCCTGCGAAATTCAAACATCAAGCAAATGGTACCATTACATCAAATTGTTTATACCACTGAATTCCTTATGATTCATACAGTCAATCCACATTGTTAGAATTTATTTATATTGTCCAAATCGTAAAACCCTAAATTGGCCGTTCAAACCCTAACAATGGTGGAATACGATTGAAGTCACTAAACTTCAAGGTTGCTGCCTAGAAACGTTCCTAACATCATTACAAACATCAAGCAATCATCAAATATCATTTAAATCAAGCAAATATGTGAAATCGAAAAACTCATATTCAAGAACAAAACATGATTCGGTTTATGCCATATGAGTGGTTTTGGATGCAAATATGTATTGGTTTCGACTCAATGATGTCCAGGGATCATTGCTATGTTCTCAAATTACCTTCTAATGCCTTGTATGTTAAAATCCGAATTTGAGTTTGGAGAGGTTTTTTTAAAATGCAAACTTACACTTTTGAGGCTGGAATTCGTGCCTTGTGATTAGGGTTATGTAATGTACTTATAGAGCAATGAATTAGGTCAGAAAAGATTGATCATTGTGTGAAGAATTTGATCCAAAAAGATTCAAAAAGATAGGCTTTGAAAATCAAATATTTTTGCATAAACACTTGCTATTTTAGGCCAATCATCATGATCCTCTTACCACTTTGATCCCAATCATATTTATGAATTTCTAGAAGCTCAATCCTTTTTAAATCTTTGATTTTTATATTTTATTTTAATTTAAAATGATTTTTAATGAATTAAATCAAAATAAATAAAAATAAAATGATAAAAAATCTGATTTTTAAGTTCTTGGGTCGTGCATGAGGTCATAGTATGGATTGGGTCATCATATGGCAAGCCCATTTAGAAAGAATTGGTTTTAGACCTCCATTATCTTCAAAAACCAACCAAACATTTCCCAACTTTGCAAGGGCACACATCCTTCAATTTTAATGCTATGAGGGTGTTCTTGGACATTTTGGAAAGCTTGAAGAGTCTTCTAACCAACCCCACTAGTTTCATGTTCATATCATTTACCATTCTCAAGTTATGCCCTTTTGAAGTTGTTGACTTTTTGTTGACTTTCAAAAGGACCTATAATGTCTTAGCTCATACCTTCCAAATGAAGCATTTATGGGCTTGGCTTGTGAGACACAAAGTTGTAGAGAATTCAATTTCCTTCAAAATGAGCTTTGGATGGAAACTTGGTGATGAAGCATGTGAAAGTTATGGCTGGTCAAAGTTCAGTTGACTTTTACTGAGGAAACCCTAATTTAGAAACTCCTGATTCTTGATGATCTGAAATCTCCTTGATGAATCATGATCAACCCTTGATCAAATGATGAATTTTACTTCATATACTTGATGTTGGCAAAAAATCATGAAGTTTGACTTTGGTTTGACCACAGTTGACCTCAGTTTGACTTTTTAACTGCTTTGACTGATTTTGACTTATCTGATCATCTGACTGAGCAAACTTTTGAGAAAAGTCTTGAAACTTGTCATGGGGGGTTCTTACACACATATAAGATGTCATGAAGCTCACTTGAAGTCTTGGAAATCCATTTAGCCTGATTAAAGTCAAAACCCTAGTTTTGAATGCACTGCTTAGGAGATGCATTATCTGAGGGAATTGTCAAACTTCTGACCAATTGTGAACTTTGTGAACCTTGTGAACCATCATAAAATGTCTTGTGAACCTTGTGAACCTCATGGGAGGTCTTGTGAACGTCATAAAGTGTCTTGTAGACTTCATGAACCTCATGAAAGGTATTGTATGTATTGTGAATCTTGTGAACCTTGTGAACCTTCTTAGCACACAAAGTCTTGTATTGTGAGGGCAAATTTTGGGGTGCAACAATGGTTGACCGATGAATTCAAATTTTTGGTTATCTAGTTGTTAATAACACTCGTTTCTTACTCACTTGCTACTCGATTAGGGTTTATTTCCCTAATTAACTGATCTCTAAGAAATTCGTTCGTAAAGACTGTTCATTGGTGTATCAGGCTCATTATCATGGTAAATTATGGTTCTATTTATGATTGAGTTTGAGGGCATTCCACCAACTGAGGTCTTTAATGTTAAAGTCCGATTTGGGATTATTTGATGGGGATATGCATTCAAGTTTGGGATTTCCAAGTGATTTTAAAAGGGGGATGGTTCATGGATTATTGATATTTGGATTCATCATGACATCAAATTTTGGTCCAAGAGTAAGGTTCGAATTGAGGTTGAAAAAGTGAGCAATTATGATCTATTTGGAAGGTATCATTCGAATTCAAATATAATCCGTTTCTAACCATTTTCCAAGCCCATTTATCCAAAGTCATCCTTGATCCACTTAATATCCATGTTCAAATTTTACCTGAACCAATTATTCATCATTTGATTTTCTAAATTTCATTCTCTTGTCCACATCCTCGTTCTTAAAACATTTCATGTCGTAAATCCATAAGTTAATCCCAATCATTTTCGTTTCTTCCTTTTTACTACAACCAT
Organism: Lathyrus aphaca; assembly: GCA_963966055.1. Taxonomy (NCBI): domain Eukaryota; kingdom Viridiplantae; phylum Streptophyta; class Magnoliopsida; order Fabales; family Fabaceae; genus Lathyrus; species Lathyrus aphaca. Next base: position 300,435,300 of record OZ014525.1, read on the forward strand.
TAAAGTCATTCTTAAGAGATTTAGTGTGTTACATATGTGTCTTGTTTGATTTATAAGTTTTGAGACAAAACTAGAGTGAATTGGACTTCTTTTTTTTTTGTAACCTTTGTTTGGTTATTGGGCCCATTTACTTTTTAATCCTGTTGACTTTCATGTATTCTTTTGTTTTCCATAAAAAAAAATATTCAAAATGTTTTAAGCATTTTATGGTGTATAGCATTTAACGGGAAAGGCAAGGATCCAATCCAGCTTCCGGATGATGTCGTATGCTGCTGGAATTCTTTGAAACTTAAGGTCTCAACGCCATGGCTTAAAGAATATCAAGCCATCTATGTTACTAATTATTACTTATATGTCATGTTTTAGCAGAATAAACAAGATATGTTCAGCAAAAGTTATGAAGTGTGGCAAATGAAATCCACTTAGCATCTGCCAAGAAACAAACATTTAAGGACAACACATTGCATTTTAAGTAAGGAATAGAAATTGACAAAACTGACTGTATTTTATACGGAAGCTAGATTGAATTACTCTTTTCCGTAAACAAAACAAAGAGTAGAAAGATAACAGGAAATTATCAGTTACACAGTTACAAAAGTCTCCTATAAGCTATTCATGGAAAGGGAATCTGCATCAACATCAATCTCTGAGATCCTCTTCACTCTCCTTCCATTGTTTCTTCCCTTCATCACGATCTTCAATCACTCTCCTTCAGTAGGAGCAGCCCTTCAAGATCTTCAATCTCCAAAGAATTTCATCAAATTTCCACCAAATTAAAACCTGCAGGCATTCACACCATATCAGAAGAAGAAGTTGGAGCATGAACTCAATAACAACGAGCGATTCAACGACAATTCGAATTCCTCAAGAGATGCATACAGAAGATTGAAGAGAACAACAATTTCGATAATTGTTTCAGAAGTGAAATCGAATTCAACAAAGAAATGAGAATTGAAGTGTTATACCTTGTTGTGCTCATGCTTCAAATTTGGCCTTACGACATCAATAATGAGAGACAGTAGTGAGTAGGTAGTATGTTTCGTGAAAATATTTCCTATCATCAATGTTGCGTCATCAATCTTTCGAATCCGCGGTTGGCTTCAATCATTATCGTCAATATCGTTGTGCCGTTTGTAACTTCAGCAGCCACATACTCTCCTCACAGCATTCAACGAGTCCCCCAGCGTCACTTAAATACCTCAAGGCTCTCATTCTTGAGCTCCACCCTCCATTCCCCTGAAATCCGTACAACCGAGAAAAGTCAGCTAAAACAGAATTTCAGAAAACAAAAATGAACAACTGGAAAAAATAATTAACTCCAAACTCTCCTCGAACTCGGTAGAAAAGAAAGCCCAAATAAACAGTCAGTTCAGTTAGAGGTTATGGAGAAAAATAGAACTCAGGAAGCCCTCTTCAATCTCAAAATCGTGGCCCGTTTCTTCATCGCATCTTCGGTCTATTTCTCCAACTTTCATCAATAATAGAAAGGCTTCAACCATTATTTCGTATTCGACCCTGCAAATGAAGAAGTGCCATTCAGATTCACAATAATTCAAACTCAGGTTCACCAAAAGCAGAAGAATGAGAAAGGGAAGGGATCCATAATAAAGAAAGCAACATGGAATGGTATAATAACAAAAAATCAGTTAACAAAGTTTCAGAATCAACTCTTTCTCAATAACAGAATTCTAACTAATCAGTAACCAACTTCTAACATAAAAGTTCTAGAAAGTTCACCTGGATTCTGCAAAGTTTGATGCATCCCTTATAAAATCAGAACTATCCATCGATCAAATTCCTTTTTTTTTCACCACTTTTTCCTCTTCCACTCTTCATCATTCTCCAGCTCCATTTTTCAATCAACTCCTCCAAATCCTTCTTCTTCCCACAGCTTCACTCCTTCAACCATTCTCCTTCTTCTTCTTCTCCCTTCTCATTCTGAGTTTCTTCCTCCACCATTCTCGGATTAGGTCTCAATTCTCCCCCATCAATCTTCCTTCTTGGCCTATCCTCTTCAATTCTTCTTTCTCTTCTCAAGCCTCCTTTCACCATGGCTTCACGAATTGCTTCCAATATTCATCAATCAGTAGCAATTTGTGATCAACTCTGCAACAACTGATTCAACAAACAAGACCAAGAAGAAGGTTAACCGAATCCAAGTTATGATAACGGACTGTGTAGGGGATAAAGAATAACTTACCGTGTAGGAGGATCCGGTTTCGTCACCAATCGTCACCATCACCAACATCGTGCGAAACGAATCGAACCAAACGCAACATCGAGCGTCGTCTTTGGATCGATAACAAACATCAGCAAATTCATTGCTCTGATTCAAGGTACGATTTCGCTCTCTTCCTGAAGTGTATCGAGGTGCACCGTCAGCGTTCTTTGTGTTCGTGTCTGTTTAGTGAAATTGCAACTCCAAATAAGGTTGAGGATGAATTTTTTTCTGATTCAAGGATGGAGATTTTGTTTGGTTGATTAGGTTAGGGTTTCTGGATTTAGGTTAGTTGGGTGAGTGGTGAAGACGAAGGTGGTGGTGATTCGATTGGTGAAGAAGATGGTGGAAGAGGGATACGGCGGAGAGGTGGTGGTGTGCAAAGGCCGAAGGAGATAGGGAATAAGGTTGAGGAGGAAGATGAAGAAGATGGAAAAGCGGCGGCGGGGAGGAAGAAATGAAGAAGGAAATTAGGGTTTTGGTTTGATGTTATTTCAGTTTTTTTGTTTTTGTTTATAACTTATTATTGTTAGTAATGGAATATTAAAAGATTTTAAGTTACCATTAATTTCCCATTAACCCATAATAAAATGAGTTAATCTGCATTTAATCCATAAGCCTTATTCAATTTTTCGCAAATTCTCAAGAAGATCGTTAGAACCTGAAGAGGATAGGATGAAGTTTTGGGGTCCAATCCGGCGGTGACACTTGTCACCGTCCGGTTGGGCCACCCTTTCCATAATCACCCGTGTGCACATACATCATAGTTATCATACTCCCCCCAATCCTTGCGAAATGGGCCCTATGTTCTTACTATCTACACCCTCTTTTTTAAGGCCCAGCAAAAAACAACATAAAAAATGCTCACTACACCTCCCTCATATAATTCCAGCGAACTGGGCCTAAGTTGTTTACTAATCACACCCCCATTCGGGGCCCATGTACAAAAATAACTTTAAAAACTTGCTGAATGCACTCCCCTCAACTCCCTGCGCATGGGCTTTTCTATTTTTGCTTTCTGCACCCCTGTATTAAGGGCCCAATACCAAAATGACTAGAAAAAATCATTAATCCACCCCCCATATTATTTTCTTTAGATTTTATTTTTTTAGTTTTATATAGTTTAGAAAATAATTCATTAAAAATAGGAAATGCATAGGAAAATTCCCAAAAAAATTAAGTAGGCTTTTAATTTATTTTAGAAATGTTTAGCATTTTATTTTTCTGAATTTGCTTTATTTTAGAATTAATTTTGATTTTTTCATGTAAGTAGTTTTTAATGAATTTCCCTCAACTGTACATAATTTGTTGATTTTATTTTTTAGTCTTCCAGTAACGTTTTTTGGCCATTCTTTTTACCATAGTTAGAGGACTCATAATAGTACTTAGTATATTTTTAGTGGATTTTTAAGGACATTTTATCGCAGGTTTTAGTAGTTTAATCCTTAGGAAATAGTAGCTAATCCTTAGGTAGAATTAATGGATTTTTAGGCATAGCAAAATTCTGATTTTTTAGGAGATCTTTTAACACAATATTATAGGTAGTTTTAGGATCCTATAGAGTTAATTTCATGATTTTTCCAGAGCTTTTACTATTTTTTAGTATATTAATTCTTAGGTTTTGTTACATGTAAAATCCCATTAGTTTAGGCTAGAATATTAAGTTTCATAAAAAAATAGTTTAATTAGATTTAATCCTAGGATTTAATATGGATTTAGTCTAGTTTAGATTCTGATTTTTTAGAATGAAAATATTAGGTAATGCCCTTAGTTTAGGACTTAGGCTTAGGATTCATACTAATTAGACTTAGAATAAATTTAGGACTATTTTAGGTTTATGCCTTTAATTGTTTTGCTTTGAATTTTATTTCTTACATTCAATTTTTGTTGCTTTGTTATATGGATTGATTTTTCACTTGAATAGGTTTCCCCTTTGCCTTAGAATCAACTTATCTTCCTTAGGAAGTAAGTTGCATTCTATTAGTTCTAAGTCCTTTCTCCATTAAGCTTAGAAACCCCATTAACCATAGGACCTTTCTTGTAAATAAATAAACAAAAATTAGGGTTGTGTATTAGTCCCCCTTAGATTTTCCCTTTTTCAATTTGAGTCATTCTTTCCCATCTCATAAAGAAAAGCAATAAGACATTTAATGAAAAACCAGACATTCTTGTACGACACGAGACTTTGTTGCGGAGTGTTTATATGCGTCTTATTTTGGGGCGAGGTGTAAGTACTTACCGCGATGGATAAGTCTTAGTATGAGAATGTTCACAAACAAATTCAAAACACTTCTCATAAAAGACAAAAACAAATAATAAGCGACTATCCTGCGGGAACTTCTCTTCTCATCTCATTCACTCATAACGCGAACTCGCGACAACTTGTCTCGCATGCAAGACGGTAAACACACTCGTACCAGACGAGCCTGTAACACCTGAGCATAGACATACGCAGTTCAAGCTGTAAAAAATACAAACAAATAGTTCCCGCCTTATTTAGGCGAACTACGTCAACTCTGATCCTCATTTTCCCGATGAGGTACGTAGGCAGCGGGGTAGGGCCCGTTCGAGCACATTCTTTATTTTTCCTACATTTCCCCCTTTCTTCCATTTTCTTTTCCAGTTCCATTTCGCGTTCCAGTTCCAGTAGCAGTTCATTTGTTCAGCAACACTTTTATTTCTCACCCATTAAAACAAACAAGCAAGCGTGGATCCCGTCGGGTACGGCGGACGGTCTGGGGTGCTAATACCTTCCCAGGTTGTAACCGACTCCCGAACCCAGATCTTTGGTTCGCAGGACCTTGTCCTTTCCTTCTTCCTCAGGTTTGTGCAACATTACCTTTCCCATTCATTCGGGATAAAAATGTCTGGCTGGCGACTCTACCTTTTCCGCGCCACTTTCGCGTTTGTACTAGGATGAAAATCCCGGGAGCGACAGCTGGCGACTCTGCTGGATCGAACCCATAATCTCTGGTTTCCCTTGTAGAGTCAATCCTAGCGCCTGTTTGGTTTTGTTTCTTTGGGTGTTTATTTGTTTGCTGTTGCGTGCTTTAGTTTAGCTTTACTGTTTTTATTTACAGCTTTACTTTACCACATTTATTTACCGCTTTCAGTATTTATTTTCCATGCATCATATTATACTGGACTGTCTGGCTGTCTTGGTTTTCATTTTTTCTGCAGGATGGGAGTTACCGTGAGATAAGCCAATTACCCGGCTTGAGTGCACTATAGGATTAGCGTGGACGCGTTGTGCTCGCATGGTTACATGATGAGTGGCAATGTGTTCCACACCCAGATTGCGACCGTCTCGGGACTATTCTGTGTGGGGTTTCTTCTCCACTTCAGGGTACAACCTTGATGGTTACATGCATCTGGTGACCGATCTTCGAGGACCTTAATGGGAACACCCATCTCCAGTGATGACAGTGGCAGACCACATTTGTTGGCAAACCCACTCGCACCCGAGGGTCCATTGGGAACTCGCATAGGATGGCCTGGTTCTCTCATAGGAATTCAGTTAAAGCAAACTGATCATATGATGGTAGTATTGTACCCTTCGGAATGAATGTACTATTGTTTCTCGACTCAGTGCTTGAAGCTGGAGACTTGTGAGGGATGCTTGTTTTTCCGGACTCAACTGAGGCCTCCCTGAGTAGTACATAATGCCAAACCGATTCCCTGATTTGGTCATGAGCCATTTCTCGGAAATGCTGAACGTATTATTGCTATTCGGCTTTGAAAGTCCGTGATGTTGACCCGAGTAGCATACCCGTGAGATTGGGAGGGGTTTACAGGTTTGCAGGAACCCTAAGACCTTCAGCATACCCGCTTTGCCATTGGTTCAGTTTTGTGATCTGGATTTCTGGTTCTAAGATATGGTTCCCGGATCAGAGGGATTGTTATTGTGATATATGGATGTTGTGACCTCGCACCGACACTTGATTATATGATTGGCACCTCACAGACACTTCACTGATCACATGCTTCGCCTTGCATAAGCATCATATCATCATTAATCATTTGTGTTTCTTTTATTCTCAGGGTCTGCATTACTCCCGGTTCCTGGTCATATCATTGCTTCAGAATGGAAGACGTCAGAAAGAGAACTGTGCACTACAAATTCTTTGATACCAAGATGGACCTGATCAACTAATTGGTGTCTCTAATTACCCCAGGTCATTTGGGTTACTTCAAGGAAAAGTATGGTGATATTCTAGATTTGGTATTCAACTTGGATAGCTCTCAGAGAAGTGCCATTCACACTTTGTTGCAGTATTACAATCCACGGCTCAGGTGTTTCACATTTCATGACTTTCATTTGGGTCCTTTGCTGGAAGAGTATGCTGAGATTATGGGAGTGTCAATCAAGGACCATATTCCTTTCAACTCAGAGATGACAAGACCAGCCCATGCTGACATCGCCAAAGCTCTTTATTTGAGCCCATCAGAGGTATCTTCCAATCTGGTTGCCACCAAGGTAGGAGTACTTGGTTTTCCCTTAGAGTTTCTGGTCAGAAGAGCTGAAGAACTTGCAGTGACGAATCAGTGGGATTCTGTTTGCACCATCTTAGCACTATCCATTTATGGGATCATCCTGTTTGCTGATATGGACAAATTTGTGGACATAAATGCTATTCATTTGTTTGTGTTGAAGGATCCGGTGCCCCCTCTCCTAGGTGACTTGTATTATTCAGTGCACTATAAGAATGAGAAGAAGCGAGGAGGTTTGGTTAGATGTTGTGCTCCCTTATTCTAAAAGTGGGTTATGAGACACTTGCCTACTACTGAGAGTTTTACTGATCCTAATACTACTTGGGCCCAAAAGCTGAGTACTTTGTCTGCCAGAGATATTAGGTGGTTTACTTTGAGGTTGAAAGGAAAGAGTTTCATTACCAGTTGTGGGAATTACCTTAATGTGCCTTTGTTGGGAGTATCAGGAGGTATCAACTACAATCCCATTCTCTTAAGAAGACAGTTAGGGTATGCGCTCAAGGAGATTCCTGATGAATCTGAGTTATTCCAAACTTTTTACTTCCCGGTGAAAGACAAACTTCTGTTGGTCAGAAAAGTTGCAGGTTCTTGGAAGGTGATCAAAAGAAAGGACACGACATGTTTAGGTAAGAGCAATAACCGGATGTTCCCTGAATTTGAAGCTTGGATAAAGGAGGAGGTTCAAACGGCTCTAGTCCCTTTTTCTGTACCAACTCCACCTCCAGTAACGGTGCCTTTAGAAGATTATCAGAAGTTGGAAGCTTTGGTCAAGTAGCTCAGGTTAGAGAATCAAGAAGTTTACAATTCATGTCAGAAGCTGAAGATGCAGAATCAAAAGTTGGAAGAAAGAGCTCACAAAGCTGAAGAGATGGTTAGGCTCAAGCAGCAAGATTTTCAAGAGAGAGAACTTTACTTCAAGAAAAAGGGATTAGATGAGACTCACAAGGAGGCCCAGCTCCGGAAAGAGAGGAAAGACATGAATGAAGCCAATGAAGCTGTTACCTTATGGCAAGAAAAATGGGAAGAAAATTTGAAGAAGCAAAAGGAGCTGGCGTCATGCATAAGCTGGAAATCAAGAGTCTTCAGGATTCCTTGGATGGACAGAGAGAGCTCCTTCAGAAGGCTTATCATCAAGAGAAGGGTCGTCTCCAACATCTAGCAGAAAGTCAACAAGCAGTAAAAGAATCTCAAAAAGAAATAGAAGACTTGAAATTGAAAGTTGATGTGAAGAGGTCAAAGGCTGAGCCGGGTCCAAGCAAAGAGAATGAGACGACTTTCCTGCAGCAGATTGAAGAGTTACATGCTTCCTTTGATACGAGGGACCTCCTCATCCAGAGACTCATCCAGGAGCCTAATCATCCGGATATCGTTCAGTTGTTCCAGAATGTCAAGCGTCTTAGCTGGAGGCTGAAAGACTTAAAGTTCCCTAGGGTTTAGTTTCATGCTATTGTACTTGGATTACCCACATGCTTGTTTTGGGATTCCTTTTATTTGATGTACTCTGTTGTTCTTTTTATTGGCACCCTTCGGGGAATTTTTTGTTTTCGAACTTCAGTTTATGTGATTGACTTGTTTTGAATCTCTTGTTCGTTATTTGTTGCACCGACACGGGGTAATGAGCACCAATTCTCCACGGCCATCATTGTATTTGAATATTGCTTGGGTCTTCTTCCCAATTATTATTCTCTTAATGCCAGGACCGGAAACAGGGAAAGAATTGGGAATAAAAGGAATACATTGCATTGCATACGCATCATTTGCATTCCTTCTTTGTTTTGCAGGTTTTCCTACAAGATGCTTAATTTATCTGTGTTTGAGGCAAAGATTGCGAGAGCTGCCAAGACCCGGCATCTCCGACAAGATATCCTGCATCGCTATGCAACTCGCAGCAATCAGAGGACAGTCATGGACGCTATGCAAACAGAGCTTAATGAGTTTCGCACCAGAATGGGGGAGTTCATGACCATGATGCAAGGGATGGCTCAGGGACAGCAAGAGTTAAGGAATGCAATTCAAGGGCTCAACCCTCCTCATACTAACACTCCTTTGACCACTTCTGACGGGAAAGGGGCTCCTCCCAACACCAGTAATGGCCCAGGTGGACCTCATATTCCAGAACCAGGCACGACAACTTTCATTCCAGTACAAGACAAGCAAGAGGATCAATTCCCTTATTTCAACAATGACATGGGGTTCGCTGGAGAAGGAAATCTTAATGATTTTTTGGTGCTTGTGATGGGCTAAAGACGTGTCTAATTATGCGTCTAGCGGTATCTTAACTGCAAGTGCACAGCCTATCGAAGTAATATTTAAGATTATCGATCCACAGGGATTCTATAGTTACTTAGTGCTAGATGAACTTCTAGTTTAGCTAAGGCGAATGGTTGTCACGATTTTTTGTTGATTTTTAAGAATATTAAAGGCGGAATTAAATTTAAGTTTTTATAAAATAATACTAAGGCGGTCGGTATGTAATTATACTAACTTAGGTGGGTCAATCTAACCTAGGCTTATAAAGGTGTTTACTTAATCTATTCGGTAGAGGTTACCAGTTTAAATACCCTCAACTCACACTCTCGTGGTCTTATCTCAGATCTTACCCCTAAAGCCCTATGCCTGCTCTCGCTAGCCCATAAGTGTTTAGAGATAATTTTTGGAAACTTAGTAATTCTAATTTATTTTAAAGCGCTCTCGCTGTGTTTAATTTAAATGCCTAACTTTAGCTATCTGGTTAAAATCTCACACTCTCGTGGTCTTGACCTAACCTAATACTCTTTTCTTACTCTCGTAACGAAAAGGTCGATTTTAATTAAAAAGTATCAGCCAGAATGTTAAGTTATTAATTGTTTTAAGCCTATGATTAAATTTTACCGATTAAGTTGGTTCTAACTACATACCGCCCTAAGGTATTTAGCTACTCATCGATGTTGAACCAGACAGAGACAGAAAATTAAATAATAAAATACTCATGGCAGAAAAATAAATAAACATTATAAATATTCAAATTTGCAATATAATAAAAAACCTGGTTAACAAATATTAGAGCAGACTCCTTCTTCCACAGACCGGAAAGCTTGGAGTTGGCGGAAATCGAAAATAAACAAAGGCTGAAGGTCTAGAAAAAGTAAATGTATAACAATTTCCTGATGTTGGAAATTGTTATATGGCTGGTTCGGATACAATAAGAACGAAAAGAAAACTAAAAATAATGCAGAAATAGAAACAGGGTCGTAAAATAATTCGGCAGAGCTTCCGCAGAAAATCGAATAAAAAATGCTCTGTCCTTTGTTCATAAAACTTGTACTATTTATAGAATCCTTAATGGGCTGAAAATTGGACTTTTGTTGCATGGGCCTTACTGAATTGGTGGAGGGAATGTAGGTACGTGGCAACAAAATAGGAGGAAAGTTCTTCACGTAGTGCTTTGACGTAGTCTGAGTCAAAAACCTATTTTTATCCTTGTCACGGTCGTGACAAGGCTTTCACGTTCGTGTCCTGTGGTTTTTAAGTGTCACGGTCGTGACAATGCTCTCACGGTCGTGATGGCTTCTTTGGGGGTGTCACGGTCGTGACACCTTGGTGACGACCGTGACTGCAACAAATTATGCAGTTTTTGCAGGCTTCTTCATTTCTTCATCTTTTTATGGTTGATTTTGTTCCTTTTTCTCTTAATTCATGATTTAGCTCCATATAATGATGTACCTGCAAAATGGTAAGAAAAACTCGAGAAATCGAGTGTTAAAACGGTGATTATGCGATAAAAAGTCAATGAAACCTAGCAATATAATCGATACGTTTTCTCGTTATCAAACTTCCCCAAACTTAAACCTTTGCTTGTCCTCAAGCAAATAGTCGGTTGAAAATCGGCGGACAAGTTTTTATTTACGCATACTCATAACAAATCATACGAGGGATCGTTTTGTCGGATAATCCGGTACTTTGATTGAACACTACCGATACACTAATGACACAAGCAACAAGCTATGTCGTCGACTTCCCGTTAAACGAAACAATCGGCAATTACTTTACGATTTCACCTAGAGTTTTTCGATCTTATTTCGCCCGGTTTCATTCTAGCGCAATCACATTAAGCCCTTTGCCTTAGCACGCACGTAGTGGAGTAGCCGGTTAGCGACTTTGATCCTTTTTGAGCACGGGGTCTGGTACACGAGTGTGGTAACCCTACATATATTATCCGATTTGGAGGTTGTGGGGGATCGAGCCGTAGCACGCCCTACCAAGTTCAGAACCAGTACCTCTGAACCAACCCGCAATGGACTCCTTCTCATATTTCTCGTTTCTTGTATGCGACCGTGTACTTTGGTGCAGTTTCTTTTCATTTGCATCGAGATATGAAGGATCATTATTGATTAGGCATCAAACGCTTATATTCATCGGCTCCCCACGTGGTTTGTGTTCAGACGGTGCTGACTGCTAGTATAAACTACTAGGGGTTACTTTTGAACTGAAACTTAAAGTGTACTCGTAATGATAATCGGAATGGAGTCGCTTAAGTAGGAAGTCAAAGGCGTCAGGATTGTATTGGTTTTGTTTAATCGTTCTCAGCTTCCTAATTACGATTTCGTAGGTAAGTCGGGTAATGCGAATAATTAAAGATTTTTTTCGGGTATGGCTAAATAAACGGGAAAGTTTGAAACTAAAGAAAATAGCACAAAGATTTGCTCGCTTCATTAACTTACTAAAGGAAATACAACGGAATTGAAAATACAACGAAATGGAAAAGTGCGAAAAGGAAAAAAATGCGGAAATGAAAGGTACCTCTCCCACACTATATCAGACATTGTCCTCAATGTTGTGATATAAATGCGGTAAAAGTACAGTACAAACGACAAAAACGAAAAACAAACATAAGTAAAACTAGATCTATGGCTGCTGAGGACCGCGGGGTCGGCTTCTGGTGCGGGAGCGGCGTCTGGAAGGAGTCGCTTCAGGATCAGAACCGGTGCTGGTGGTCGCAGTGATGTCGATACGCAAGGCTTCTAACTCGCTGAAAATCTCTCCAAACCTCTCATTAGTAGCTGCCTGGTTTGCTGCAATAGTGCTGAGTAAAGCATCATACTGCTCCTTCTGCCTTCGCTCCAGTGCGGCGTTCATCTGGTTCTGCTGATGAATCGCACGGAGGACGTCCTCAAGAGTGAATTCCTGTGCAGGAGGCTGTCGGGTAGATGTCTCTGGTATATCCTGGACAGGCTCAGCTGCATCCATAGCGTCCTGCATCTCATCCGCTGGGAGATCTGCCTGATCGTGGATAGGAGCGTGGTCGGCAGCATCTGGTAAAACAAAGAGCCAGTTGGCTCGGCTGGATGGGTCGATGCGGTCGCGGGACGGCAGAATGATATGGTGAAATATGGTTCCATGGACAACAGGGCTATACCTGCCATCCTCTCGCTGCGCAATCAGGTGAGCGGACCTGCAATAACTCTTGGTGAGGAATTCTGCGGCTAGGTGAGGCTGATTTGCGACCAAGTCACCAAGCCCCAACTGAATGGCGAGGGTGGTGACAATGCCGCCTATGAAGAACGGGGTGGATCCTCTATGTGCAATAGCCTGGATATGATAAAGCATGAAAGGGGCAGCGTTGATCGGCTCGTCATTTAGAGCGCAGTGTAAGAATAGAAGCTCCTTGGAATTGAGCTTATGGTTGCTTTCTCGAGCGAATATGGTGTTGCAAATGACTCGGTGGATATAGCGGATTGCCGGGTTGTGAATGTGCGTAGCGTTGAGGCTTTGGAAGGCTGAGGCACGGGTATTGGTTATGTCGTGCCATAGAGTGAAAGCGGGTTCACTAAAATTATCGGGCACGCGGCGGTGAGCTTCAGTTCCGTGATCGAAGCCTAGCAACTCGGCTATCCTGTCTTGCGAAAGGTTGAACTCTTGGCCATGCAATCTGAATTTGGCGAAACCGGTGAGCTGACTCTGAGAACCGGCGGGGGTGATGTACTGGAATGAGCTGAGGAACTCCAATGTCAGAAGCTCGAATGTGGGCTGAGGTTGACTGCAAAGATCCCACAGACCGACTTTTTGAAGCAGGCTCGTGACACTGGCAAGCATTCTGAGTTCCCTCAAACAGACAGTGTCGATGTAACGTGTAGGTTGCACACCGCGGTTTTGGAATCGGAGAAATCGTTCTCTCTGGGTTTCTCCAGCATCACCTTCTCTAAATTGAATGGTATCCATTGCATGCAAGAGGTAGAGTGAAAGATGGAGATTTTTGATGTTTGTGAAAAAATGGTAAAATGAAAGAAATAATGATTCGGAATAAGTAATGGAGAGTGAGAATGTGATAGGTATGGTGATAATGGGGGGTTAATGAGTTTAAAGTGTGTAATGGGGGGTTACGGAAGTTATGGAGAAAATGGGTGGTTTTTGGAAGTTATGGAGGAAGAAGAAGAAGAGGTCACGAAGAGAAACAGTTCTGTTTCTCACGAATCCTGTAATAGGGGTTGTCACGGTCGTGACAGGGGTGCGACGGTCGTGACACGCTAAATGAGCACGTCACGATCGTTGGGGGGGTTGTGACGACCGTGAGGGCTTGCTTCGTTGAATAATTTCCAAAAAATACTATCTCAATTATGTCACAAACTTTATAATAATGTATTTTCTTCACTTATCACTCATATTAAATTATAAACACCATATAATATATAATCTCAACAGAGTACGTCACTAACTTGCATGGCATGAGAGATTGTATATAATATGAATAAATGCAAGCATAACAGTACATAGAATGAAAAATATATAAATTGCTTAAAATGGAGAAATTTTGGAATTAGAAGTGCATTGCATAAGGTAATTGAAAATGAAATTACATTAATGAAAATACGGTACGAAATTGTTTGCGAAAAATAAATCTAACTAGAAACGAAAACAATGAGAAAAATAAACTAAATCACTTATAGCATTTTCAAAAGCGTTTCTTCAAATCTTCGATTGCGGAGTTCAAGTGATAGAATTGTTCGCAGGTTATGTCAGTCAAACCTATGATGTCCAATCGCATGCTCTTAATGTCTTCTTTAAATAAATTTATATCAGTTTGGTAAGCATTAAGAGTGTTCATGATGTTCTGTAAGTTGTTAGCATAATCTCCTTGATTCACTTCAGGGGTTTCAATAACTTCGTCAGTGTGGTCAATGTCATGGTAACCAGGAGGTGTCTCAGGGTCAGTTTCGACATCGGTCATTGTATCATCTTTTATTTTGTAAGACTGAGGTGTTTCAGGAGTGGATGGATAATCAGGTGGGGTTAACTCATAAAGCCAGTTATCCTTATTGTGAACACTTACTCTAGCATGGTTTGGCAATGTGAACAAGGTTACTACCTCGTTCCGGATTAGGTACTCAAAAGGTGGATGTCCTAAATTCCTTATGATATGTCTATTAAAGCAGAAGTTAAGATTCATAGGACGGATGTTACCTAAACGGTTGCACCTGTGCAATTGGTACCTAAGTCCTAAAGCATCAGCAATCATGGTTACAAGACCTCCTACTAATATAGGTAATTCAGGTTCTTCTTGGATACGGGTGAAGGTTTGCATCATGAAAGGTACACCATTAACAGGCTGTCCATTAGTGAAACATGACATAATAAATATCTCATCTTTAGAAACTCCGGTAATGTTTTCTTCTTTTCCAAAGAAGGTGTGGGCAAGGATTTTATGGAAGTAACGGAGAGCAGGGTTATGGATCTCATCATTATTCATGCTATTTGGTTCAGGGTGGTAGTTTCCGGTTAAAGTTCCCCAAAAGAAATCTAGCTCAATATCCATCAATTCTACCTGTGTGGTAGTAAAAGCAAATGGTCCACTAGGGAATCCTAATAAGTCAGCTAGTTCTTTGTGGTTAAAGTCATATTCTATTCCAAATAGGCGGAAACTAATAAATCCTTTCCTAAATCCAAAACCGCGCTCAAGTAGGTAAATTAAGGAGCTAAGGAACTCAAGGGTGAGCTCGCGGTAAGTCACAAACTTATGTTGGATCAATGCATTCTCCCATCCGAGTCGGTTAAACAAGTACATGATGCTATCATGTATACCTAGGGTTTCCATAGTCTGATCATCCGGGTACAGGGTCAAATCCATTTGCCTTTGTGATAACTCTTCAAACTTCATTCTTTGGTTCCTACCTCTAAATTTGGTTTCCATATGGTTTATTGGTTGATTAGCCATGGTCAGTGAAAATATGGAGGAAACAAATCAGGGGAAGAAGGAAAGTGGAAAAGACTTTTAGAAAATCTGTAAAAAGTGATTTAAGATAAAAATAAGAAAATGAAATGCATAATTTAATGGCAATAATAGTAATATAAAATAAAACTATAAAATGACAAAACAATTAAACAAATAGTAAAACGATAAATAACAATATGCTAAAAAGAATAGTTTAAATAATTAAATGAGTAAATGGGTTGCCTCCCACTAAGCGCTGTTTTTATCGTCAAAAGCCTGACGTAATGCTTAGGTTTAGATTAATCAGGGGAATTACTGGACAACTCTAAAAGCCTTAGATTATTTGCATAATCTCTATTTTCAACTTTATGATAATGTTTTAAACGTTGTCCGTTTACTATGAATGGTTCACTATTCCTACCCTTAATTTCTATTGCTCCACTCGGGAATACTTTAATTATTTTAAAGGGTCCTGACCATCTAGATTTTAATTTTCCAGGAAAGAGCCTAAGTCTTGAATTAAAGAGGAGTACAACGTCTCCCACACTAAATTCTTTCCTAGATAGGCGTTTATCATGCCATCGCTTAGTTCTTTCTTTATATATCTTAGCATTCTCATAAGCATCTAGCCTTAATTCTTCTAATTCGTTAATGTCTAGGATTCGCTTTTCTCCTGCAGCATTATAGTTTATATTGAGAGTTCTAATCGCCCAATAAGCTTTGTGTTCTAGTTCTACCGGGAGGTGACAAGATTTTCCATAAACTAGTTTGAAAGGGGTAGTACCTATAGGTGTCTTGTAAGCGGTCCTATAAGCCCATAAAGCTTCATTAAGTTTAGATGACCAATCTTTCCGAGATATGGCGACAGTCTTTTCTAAGATTTGTTTAATTTCTCTGTTCGAGACTTCAACTTGTCCACTTGTTTGTGGGTGATATGGTGTAGCCACACGGTGTCTTACTCCATACTTAGATAGTAGTTTGTCAAAGATTTTTGAGATGAAGTGCGAGCCACCGTCACTTATGACGAGTCTAGGCACACCAAATCTGGGAAAGATTATATTTTTGAAAAGCTTTATTACTACTCGTGTATCGTTTGTAGGAGAAGCTATAGCTTCAATCCATTTCGAAACATAATCAACAGCTACGAGTATGTAATTATTACCGAAAGATGATGGGAATGGTCCCATGAAATCTATTCCCCAGACGTCAAAGATTTCTACTTCTAATATTCCTTTTTGAGGCATTTCATCTCTTCTTGAAATATTGTCGGTGCGTTGACACCGATCGCAATTTATAACAGCGATGTGGACATCCTTCCATAGATTAGGCCAGAATAGGCCGGCTTGCAAGATTTTTGCACAAGTCTTGGAAGTGCTTGCATGTCCACCATAAGGAGATGAATGGCATTGAGCAATGACATCTTCTATTTCTTCTTCGGGAATACATCGGCGAAAGATTCCATCTGGTCCTCTTTTGAACAATAATGGTTCATCCCAATAGTAATGTTTCAGATTGTGAAAGAATTTCTTTTTCTGCTGATAGGTTAGATCGGGTGGAAGAGCTCTTGCGGCTAGGTAGTTGACAATGTCAGCGTACCATGGCAGTCCTACAGTTGTCTGGATTGTTTCCACGGGTTCTGGTTCATTTATGTCTAACTGAGCTAGGTCGCTTCCTATTTGTGCTATCAGCTGTTCATACGGAAAATCATCGTTAATCGGCACTTGTTCGGGTTTAATACCTTCTATTCTAGATAAATGGTCCGCTACGACGTTTTCAGTACCTTTTTTATCTTTTATTTCTAGATCAAACTCTTGTAAGAGTAAAATCCATCTCAAGAGTCTTGGTTTAGCATCTTTCTTAGTTAATAAATATCGGATAGCAGCATGGTCTGTGTAAATGATTATTTTCGCTCCAACTAGGTAAGAACGGAATTTGTCAAGCGCAAAGACAACTGCTAACAATTCTTTTTCGGTAGTGGCGTAGTTCATCTGGGCAGAATCTAAGGTTCTACTGGCATAATAAATCGCATGAAGTTTCTTTTCCTTCCTCTGGCCTAGAACTGCGCCTACAGCATAGTCACTCGCATCGCACATGATTTCAAAAGGTAATCTCCAGTCAGGGGGTTGCATGATTGGTGCGGTGATGAGGGATGTTTTTAGAGTTTCGAATGCTTTAATACAATCTTCATTGAATATGAACTCAGCGTCTTTCATTAATAAACCAGTAAGAGGTTTAGTGATTTTCGAGAAATCTTTGATGAATCGTCGGTAAAAACCGGCGTGTCCTAAAAAGCTTCGTATTTCTCGAACGGTTTTAGGGGGTTGAAGATCTTTTATGACTTCAATCTTAGCTTTATCAACTTCAATTCCCTTGTCGGATATTACATGACCTAATACGATTCCTTCTTTGACCATAAAATGACATTTCTCCCAGTTAAGCACGAGGTTTACTTTTACACATCTTTCTAACACCATTTCTAAGTTCGATAAGCATCCTTCAAAACTTTGCCCGCATACAGAGAAGTCGTCCATGAACACTTCCATGATGTTGTCTATAAAATCTGCGAAGATTGACATCATACATCTTTGAAAGGTTGCAGGAGCGTTACATAATCCAAAGGGCATTCGTCTATAAGCGAACGTTCCATATGGGCATGTGAATGTAGTCTTCTCTTGATCATCTGGATGGATAGGGATTTGGAAAAACCCTGAGTAACCGTCAAGATAACAGAAGTAAGAATGCTTGGCTAATCGTTCTAACATTTGATCTATAAAAGGTAGTGGGAAATGATCTTTTCGAGTGGCTTTGTTTAGTTTACGATAATCTATGCACACTCTATGTCCCGTCACTACTCTTTGCGATATCGATTCGCCTTGAGCGTTTTTCACTACAGTGATACCTCCTTTCTTTGGCACTACATGTATTGGACTAACCCATTCACTATCAGAGATTGGATATATTATTCCGGCATCTAGTAGTTTCTTAACTTCTTCTTTTACTACAGTGCTAAGGATTGGGTTAATTCTTCTTTGAGATTCTCTGGAGGTTCTGCAATCTTCTTCTAGCAGAATACGATGCATACAAACTGAAGGGCATATTCCCTTGAGGTCAGATATGTTATATCCTAATGCAGTTGGATATTTCTTCAAAACATCTAAAAGTTTCTTTGTTTCTATAGTTCCTAAACTGGAATTTATTATAACTGGTCTTTTACATTCAACGTCTAAGAATTCGTACCTTAGGTTATGAGGTAAAGTTTTTAATCCTAATGTAGGTTTATCTTTACTTGGCATGGGATCCGGTGTAAGTGCTAAACTTTCGCTTAGACTGTCATCCTGATATGGTTTACGCCAATTATCATCTTCGAAAATCGGAGGGATTTGAATTTTCATTATTTCAGAATAGGTAGTCTCTTTCAGTTCCATCTCTCTTACACATTCGTCAATTACGTCCAATAGATAGCATGTATCCTCTATAGCTGGTGATTGTAAGAATTGTGTTAAAATAAATTCAACTTTCTCTTCACCTACTTCAAAGGTTAGCTTTCCTCTTTTTACGTCTATTATAGCTCCGGCGGTAGCTAAGAATGGTCTTCCTAGTATGATAGGTGTAGTGGAGTCTTCAGAGATGTCCATGATTATAAAATCAGTAGGGATGTAGAATTGTCCTATACGTACTGGGACGTTTTCTAGTATGCCTACAGGATATTTAACAGAGCGATCGGCTAGTTGAACAAACATTTTAGTTGGTCTTAGGTCTCCCATGTCTAGCCTTTTGCAAATCGTTAAGGGCATAACACTGATACTGGCTCCTAAATCGCATAGAGCTTTGTCAATGACGAATTTTCCTATTACACAGGGTATAGAGAAACTTCCTGGATCTTTTAGCTTAGGAGGCATATTATTCTGAATTATGGCGCTACACTCAGCAGTAAGTGTAACTGTTCCGTTATCCTCTATCTTTTTCTTATTTGATAAGATTTCTTTTAAAAACTTAGCATACGAGGGTATTTGGGTGATAGCTTCTGTAAACGGAATAGTAATATTCAACTGTTTCAGAAGTTCAACAAATTTCTTGAATTGACCCGTCGTTTTAGAATTGGTTAATCTTTGAGGGTACGGAATTGGTGGTTTATAGGGTGGTGGAGGCACATAAGGTTGTTCTTTCTCCACTACCTCTTGATTATCATCTTCCTTTTCTTCTGGATCATTCACCACTTCAGTCGGTTTATCCGGTTTTTGGTACATGGCTGGATTGTCAAGTCTTGGATCGGTAGGTCCGTCAAGTTCCTTGCCACTTCTTAATATTACGGCGTTAGCATGTCCTTTCGGATTAGGTTGAGGTTGTCCAGGGAATACTCCAGTTGGTGCAGCAGTAGGTGCTTGTTGTTGAGCTACTTGTGAAATCTGAGTTTCAAGCATTTTGTTATGTGTAGCTAATGCATCTACTTTGCTCACTAATTGTTTAATCTGCTCACTAGTGTGAATGTTTTGGTTTAAGAAGTCCTTGTTTGTTTGATATTGGTTAGCTATAAAGTTCTCCATCATCAATTCAAGGTTCGATTTTCTAGGGACATTAGGAGCAGTCTTTTGATATCCTGGTGATGTAGCTGGTGCTTGACCTGGTGCGTATAAAGCATTGTTATTCTTATAGGAGAAGTTCGGATGATTCTTCCAACCTGGGTTATATGTGTTTGAGTAAGGGTTTCCTTAAGCATAATTCACTTGATCAGTGGGAGTTCCTGTCAATAGTTGACAATCAGAAACTTCGTGTCCTGAAACTCCACATAACTCACAGTTAGGTGTTACTGCAGCCACGTTGGCTGTTGGTGTTATGGCCAAGTTATCTATCTTTTGGCTTAGTTGGTCAAACTTCGCATTGACTTGGTCCATACTACTCACTTCGTACATACCTCCTTTTGTTGGTTTCTCAGTTGCGACTCTCTCGCTTCCCCAAAGGTAATGGTTTTGAGCCATACTTTCGATGAGTGCATAGGCATCATTATATTCTTTGTCCATCAATGCACCGCCCGCGGCAGCGTCAATTGTCATTCTTGTATTGTACAAGAGTCCATTATAGAAGGTATGGATGACCATCCATTCTATTAATCCGTGATGTGGACAAAGTCTCAGCAGATCCTTATAGCGTTCCCAAGCTTCGAATAATGATTCGCTTTCCCTTTGCTTAAATCCGTTGATCTGAGATCTCAGCATAGCTGTCTTGCTAGGTGGAAAATATCTGTTCAAGAAAACTCTCTTAAGTTCCTCCCACGTAGTTACTGAGTTCGAAGGCAGAGATTGAAGCCAAGCTCTTGCTCTGTCTCGAAGTGAAAAAGGAAATAAACGTAGTCTAATAGCTTCTTGGGTAACTCCATTGGCTTTTACGGTATCTGCATATTACACAAAGATCGAAAGATGAAGATTCGGATCCTCGGTAGGATTTCCGGCGAATTGATTTTGTTGCACGGCTGATATCAACGAAGGTTTTAGTTCGAAATCATTTCGGTTGATAGCCGGCGCGGCAATGCTTGAATGCGGTTCAGCTTGCGAAGGACTGGCGTAATACTTGAGTGGGTGATTCTGTTCTTCAGCCATCTCTGCGTCCTTTGATGTTACGACTGGTTTAGGCGGATCTAATTGAAGATCTGGAATATTGTAATTATTTTCGTAATCGAATATACGTCTTCTTACGTGTAAGAAGCGTTCCGATTCAGGGATTAGAGGTTGCAAGTCTTCGCTTTTAGAGCGAGTACTTGGCATACACTAGGAGATTAAATTAAATTAAATAGTTGATACCTTAGTCTAGACAATGCTACCTAAATGCACTAGTAACTAAATTAAGGAATCCCCGGCAACGGCGCCAAAAACTTGATGGGCTAAAGACGTGTCTAATTATGCGTCTAGCGGTATCTTAACTGCAAGTGCACAGCCTATCGAAGTAATATTTAAGATTATCGATCCACAGGGATTCTATGGTTACTTAGTGCTAGATGAACTTCTAGTTTAGCTAAGGCGAATGGTTGTCACGATTTTTTGTTGATTTTTAAGAATATTAAAGGCGGAATTAAATTTAAGTTTTTATAAAATAATACTAAGGCGGTCGGTATGTAATTATACTAACTTAGGTGGGTCAATCTAACCTAGGCTTATAAAGGTGTTTACTTAATCTATTCGGTAGAGGTTACCAGTTTAAATACCCTCAACTCACACTCTCGTGGTCTTATCTCAGATCTTACCCCTAAAGCCCTATGCCTGCTCTCGCTAGCCCATAAGTGTTTAGAGATAATTTTTGGAAACTTAGTAATTCTAATTTATTTTAAAGCGCTCTCGCTGTGTTTAATTTAAATGCCTAACTTTAGCTATCTGGTTAAAATCTCACACTCTCGTGGTCTTGACCTAACCTAATACTCTTTTCTTACTCTCGTAACGAAAAGGTCGATTTTAATTAAAAAGTATCAGCCAGAATGTTAAGTTATTAATTGTTTTAAGCCTATGATTAAATTTTACCGATTAAGTTGGTTCTAACTACATACCGCCCTAAGGTATTTAGCTACTCATCGATGTTGAACTAGACAGAGACAGAAAATTAAATAATAAAATACTCATGGCAGAAAAATAAATAAACATTATAAATATTCAAATTTGCAATATAATAAAAAACCTGGTTAACAAATATTAGAGCAGACTCCTTCTTCCACAGACCGGAAAGCTTGGAGTTGGCGGAAATCGAAAATAAACAAAGGCTGAAGGTCTAGAAAAAGTAAATGTATAACAATTTCCTGATGTTGGAAATTGTTATATGGCTGGTTCGGATACAATAAGAACGAAAAGAAAACTAAAAATAATGCAGAAATAGAAACAGGGTCGTAAAATAATTCGGCAGAGCTTCCGCAGAAAATCGAATAAAAAATGCTCTGTCCTTTGTTCATAAAACTTGTACTATTTATAGAATCCTTAATGGGCTGAAAATTGGACTTTTGTTGCATGGGCCTTACTGAATTGGTGGAGGGAATGTAGGTACGTGGCAACAAAATAGGAGGAAAGTTCTTCACGCAGTGCTTTGACGTAGTCTGAGTCAAAAACCTATTTTTATCCTTGTCACGGTCGTGACAAGGCTTTCATGTTCGTGTCCTGTGGTTTTTAAGTGTCACGGTCGTGACAATGCTCTCACGGTCGTGATGGCTTCTTTGGGGGTGTCACGGCCGTGACACCTTGGTGACGACCGTGACTGCAACAAATTATGCAGTTTTTGCAGGCTTCTTCATTTCTTCATCTTTTTATGGTTGATTTTGTTCCTTTTTCTCTTAATTCATGATTTAGCTCCATATAATGATGTACCTGCAAAATGGTAAGAAAAACTCGAGAAATCGAGTGTTAAAACGGTGATTATGCGATAAAAAGTCAATGAAACCTAGCAATATAATCGATACGTTTTCTCGTTATCAGCTTGCTGAGAAAGTCAAAGCCCTCGAGTGTAGAGATACTTTGGGGATAGATGTGTCTGACATGAGTCTAGTCCCCGGGGTGGTTATTCCTCACAAATTCAGGCCGCCCACTTTTGACAAGTACAACGGTAGTTCCTGCCCAAAGACTCACTTGCAGACATTCTATCGGAAGATCGCTGCCCATACTCGGGATGAAAAACTCTGGATGTACTACTTCCAGGATAGTCTCTCCGGAGGGTCCTTGGAATGGTATATGAAGCTAGAGAGAAGTTTGGTAAGAAATTGGAAGGAATTGGGAGAAGCATTCCTCAAGCAGTATCAGTATAATATTGACATGGCGCCCAATCGCACCCAACTTCAGAGTTTAACTCAGAGGAGCTCAGAGAGTTTCAAAGATTACGCACAAAGGTGGCGTGAGGTGGCCGCTCGAGTGCAACCGTCTTTGTTGGAGAGAGAAATGGTAGACCTGTTCCTGGATACCCTCCCTGGGCATTTCATGGAAAGGTTAGCTGGATGTTCTTCAAGTGGGTTTTCGGATATCATTTTGACTGGCGAAAGGATAGAAAGTTGGATCAAACAAGGGAAGATTCAAAACGGAGGCGCTTCAAGTTCAGGTATTAAGAAACCCTTCATGAAAAGAAGAGAAGGAGAGACTGGTGTAGTGTACATGCAGAGGGGAGGAATCAACAAAGGATTTTATCAGCAAGTGGCCCCTGTCATTATCTCAGCTCAACCTGCTCAACAGCAAGTCCAACCACCACCGCAGCCGCAACGCTCGCAAGGGTATCAGCAAAGAACTCCCCGTCCATACTATTCTCAGAGGACCAGAGAAAGGAAGCTTGACACTCCGCCTATGTCCTATTCACAACTTCTGAAGAATCTCCTCCAACTCCAGTTGGTTCAGCTCAGAACTTTGCAACCCCAAGGCCGAGGCAACTTCCTGAAGGATACGATACTAACGCTAGATGTGAATTTCACTCCGGAGATCCCGGACATACTACGGAAAACTGCAAGGCTTTGAAGTATGTAGTTCAAGACCTAGTAGATTCCAAAGCGATTAACTTCGCTCCTACTCCTAATTTAATTCAGAACCCCATGCCTCCTCACGGAGGTACGGTTGGGGCAATTGATGAAGGAGAGAATCTGAACTTGGTATGCGATGTCAACGACCTGCAGACTCCGTTGAATGTTGTTCAAGTTTGCTTGTCAAAGAAAGGTATCTTCCATGGATGTGAAGAAGATTGTCCGGAATGTGCTGAAGCTACAAATGGTTGTGAGCAGTTGAAAGCCGGAATCCAAAGTATGATTGATGAGGGAATGTTGCAGTTTGACAAGATTGTAAAAGAAAGTGAAGTCTCCACAATAACTATCTTCTGCGATCCATCTCAAGTTCCTTCACGGGCCAGAGCGGCACCGATAACCATCACCACTGCAGGACCAGTAATGTATCAGAGTGATAGAGCTATTCCTTGGAATTATGGTGGTGAAGTATATTGTAACAGCCAGAAGCAAGAGTTGGCCACGTCTAGTACAACCCCAGCTCAAGTAGAAAATGTTGGAGTAGGGGGCTTTACTAGAAGTGGAAGGTTGTTTGCGCCGGAAACACTAAAAAATAATGTGATACCACCCAGAGACACCACAGAAGCCCAGGCTAGAGCGAGAGGGAAGCAGCTAGTAGTTGTCAATGATCCTGCACCAGCAACTGATCCAGACCTCACCTTTGATAAAGAAGCTGAAGAATTCCTGAGGATCATCAAAAAGAGTGACTACAAGATTGTGGACCATCTGCAGCAGACTCCGTCGAAGATTTCCATCTTGTCCTTGCTCATGTGTTCTGATTCTCACAGGAAGGCTCTCCTGAATATTCTGAACAAGGCATACGTTCCTCAGGATATTTCAGTAAATCAGTTAGAAGCGGTGGTATCCAGCGTCAATGCCAGTCATGGATTGGGTTTCATAGACTTGGATCTAACTTCTGAAGGGCGTGCTCATAATCGGGCATTGCATATCTCTTTAGAATGTAAAGGTGCAGTACTCTCTCACGTGTTGGTAGATACTGGATCGTCATTGAACGTCTTGCCTAAGAAAGCACTGATGAAGTTGGATTATGACGTAGTAGTTCTAAAGCCCAGCGACCTAGTAGTTCGAGCATTTGATGGGTCGAGGAGATCGGTGTTCGGGGAGGTGGAGTTACCAATCAAAGTAGGTCCACAGATCTTCAATACCACGTTCTACGTAATGGATATACAGCCTACATACAGTTGTTTACTCGGAAGACCTTGGATACATTCAGCAGGAGCGGTATCGTCCACACTCCATCAGAAGTTAAAGTTCGTCTGGGAGGGTCAAATTGTAACTGTCAATGGGGAAGAAGATATTTTTGTTAGTCATCTGGCTTCATTCAAATATGTGGAGATGGATGGCGAAATAGTTGAGACTCCATGTCAGGATTTTGAGCCCTTGAGGAGTGAAAAAGCATCTGCAGTGGCAGCTTCTCCTGAAGAACCGAAGAAGGGGGTTTCCATAGCCTCTTATAAGCAAGCGCTTGATTTGGTAGAATCTGGGCTACGAGAAGGCTGGGGCAGTCCAGTAGAAGTGCCAGAGAAGAAAGATATGTTCGGAATTGGCTATCATCCTGGGAAGTCATCGTCTGGACCAAGTGCTAAAGGTTGTCAGAGCCCGATCACTTTCACGAGTGCGGGAGTGGTAGACTACGGAAATATCAGTGTTGTGCAGGATGACGCAGTCGATAGTGACTGTGACCTAGATGAATGGATCAGGCTTGCCGTTTCAGGGACTCGGCTTAGCAATTGGACATCAGAAAGGCTTATTTCGGTCACTTCTTTCGAAGAGTAATAATTTTTTGTTTCTGTTTTTCCTGTATTAAAGCATTATGCCTTGCCCGGGGCATAGTAGCTCTTTGTAAGGGTTCATTTGTTCTTAACACAATCATAAATAAAGCTGACGTTTCACATTCATTCATGTTGTTCTCTGTTTTTCATTTTTGCTTTTGTTTTTCAAAAAGAAAGAAAAGTTTTAAAATGGCAATGTTTCTCATTTTCTCAAGTTGTTGCTAAAGCCTTGCATGAATCACCATTCATGCAGGTGCTCGTCACCGGATCTTATCAATGACGACCCTGTTATGGCTGAGTATGACTTCGACAATCCAATTTATCAAGCTGATGAGGAAGGTGAAGAGGATTGCGAACTACCTGAAGAATTGGCCAGACTGCTTAAACAGGAGGAGAAGATGATTCAGTCGCACGAAGAAGCCGACGAAGTAATAAACCTGGGTACTGAAGAAGACAAGAAAGAAGTCAAGATCGGAGCTGCATTAGAAGAATCTGTCAAGACTTGTTTAATTGCTATGCTTCGAGAGTATGTTGATGTCTTCGCATGGTCCTACCAAGATATGCCTGGTTTAGACACTGACATTGTGGTACATAAGCTTCCTCTCAGAGAAGATTGTCCTCCGGTAAAGCAGAAGTTGAGGCGCACACGTCCAGATATGGCAATTAAAATAAAAGAAGAAGTACAAAAACAGTTTGATGTTGGCTTCTTGGCCGTGACTAGTTATCCTCCGTGGGTTGCCAACATTGTGCCGGTTCCCAAAAAAGATGGTAAATTCAGGATGTGTGTGGACTACAGGGATTTGAATAGGGCCAGCCCATAAGATGACTTCCCTCTACCTCACATAGATGTGCTCGTCGATAATACTGCTCAGTTTTCGTGTTCTCCTTCATGGACGGATTCTCTGACTATAATCAGATTAAGATGGCTCCCGATGACATGGAAAAGACAACCTTCATCACTCCTTGGGGTACCTTCTGTTACAAGGTCATGCCATTTGGTTTGAAGAATGCAGGAGCCACTTATCAGCGGGCGATGGTGACGCTATTTCACGACATGATTCATCATGAAATTGAGGTTTATGTTGATGATATGATAGCAAAATCCCAAACAGAGGAAGAGAATTTGGTTAATCTAGCAAAGTTGTTTGACAGACTTCGGAAGTTCAGACTGAGGTTGAATCCAAATAAGTTCACCTTCGGGGTACGTTCTGGCAAGTTACTCGGCTTCATTGTTAGTGAACGGGGAATTGAGGTTGATCCAGCCAAGGTGAAAGCTATCCAAGAGATGCCTGAGCCGAAGACTGAAAAGCAAGTGCGTGGCTTCTTAGGGAGACTGAACTGCATTTCCCGGTTTATATCTCACCTAACGGCCACGTGCGAGCCCATCTTTAAGCTTTTGAGGAAGAATCAGGCCATTAAATGGAACGAAGACTGTCAGCAAGCCTTTGACCGAATCAAAGAATACCTGCTAGAACCTCCAATTCTTATGCCTCTAGTGCCAGGGAGACCTTTGATTATGTATCTTATTGTGCTTGAAGGATCGATGGGATGTGTGTTGGGTCAGCAGGACGAGTCTGGTCGAAAAGAGCACGCCATTTATTACCTTAGCAAAAAGTTTACCGATTGTGAGACGCGTTACTCACTACTCGAGAAAACTTGTTGCGCTTTGGCATGGGCTGCTCGCCAACTAAGACAGTACATGTTGACTCACACTACTCTCTTAATTTCCAAGATGGATCCTGTAAAATACATCTTTGAAAAGCCAGCTCTGACGGGAAGAGTAGCCCGGTGGCAGATGATATTAATAGAGTATGATATACAATACACTTTGCAAAAGGCAATCAAAGGAAGTGTATTGTCAGAATACTTGGCTCAGCAGCCAATCGATGATTATCAAACCATGAGGTTCGAGTTTCCGGATGAGGACATCATGTTCCTCAAGTCTAAAGACTACAAAGAACCACTTCCGGAGGAGGGGCCAGACCCTGAATCCAAATGGAAGTTGTTGTTTGACGGGGCTGTGAACATGAATGGAAGTGGAGTAGGTGTTGTTATCATCTCGCCAGAAGGGGTCCATACACCTTTAGCTGCTCGGTTGACTTTCGAATGCACTAACAATGAGGCAGAGTATGAAGCTTGTATCATGGGGATCGAAGAGGCAATCGATTTACGAGTCAAAAACCTCGAGATCTTCAGAGATTCTGCTTTGGTGGTAAATCAGGTCAATGGCAAATGGCTGGTTCATCAACCTCGTCTGATTCCTTACAGAGATTATGTCAGGAGGCTATTAACCTTCTTCACCAAAGTCAAGCTGAATTACATTCCTCAAGATGAAAACCAATTCGCCGATGCTCTAGCAACTTTGTCGTCCATGATTAAAGTTTGTCAAGAGAATTTCGTGCCTCGAATTATGATCTCCTGTCTTGAAAGACCGGCTTATGTCTTTGCAGTCGACGATGGTGAAGATGACAAGCCTTGGTATCATGATATCAAGCAATTCTTGAAGGCTCAAGAATACCCGGCTGGGGCATCTAGTAAGGATAAGAAGACCCTTAGAAGACTGGCAGGAGGTTTCTTCTTGAATCAAGATGGTGTGTTGTACAAGCGGAATTTCGACATGGTGCTGCTCAGATGCGTGGATAGACACGAAGCAGACTTATTGATGCAGGAGGTCCATGAAGGCTCCTTTGGTAACCACGCTGGAGGACATGCCATGGCCAAGAAATTGTTGAGGTCGGGATACTATTGGATTACCATGGAATCCGATTGCTGTAAGTACTCCCTTAAATGCCACAAGTGTCAAATTTATGCCGACAAGGTCCATGTGCCTCCGAATCCGTTGAGTTTCATGTCTTCACCATGGCCATTCGCTATGTGGGGCATTGATATGATTGGAAAGATCGAGCCGACAGCTTCTAATGGTCATCGCTTCATCCTGGTTGCTATAGACTATTTCACGAAGTGGGTTGAAGCGGCATCTTACACCAATGTCACTAAACAAGTGGTCGCCCGATTTATTAAACGGGACATCATCTGCCGGTATGGAGTTCCTGAAAGGATCATTATTGATAATGGTTCTAATCTCAACAACAAGATGATGGCTGACTTATGTCGAGATTTCAAAATAGAACATCACAACTCTTCTCCATATTGCCCTAAGATGAATGGCGCCGTCGAGGCGACCAATAAGAACATCAAGAAGATTGTGCAGAAGATGGTTGTGACATACAAATACTGGCATGAGATGTTACCATTCGCGTTGCATGGGTACAGAACATCAGTACGTACTTCAACAGGAGCAACTCCGTTCTCACTGGTGTATGGTATGGAGGTAGTCCTACCAAGTGAAGTGGAAATCCCCTCATTGATGTTGATGATGGACATTAAGCTAGATGAAGCTGAGTGGCTCCGATCCAGATATAATCAATTGAGCCTCATTGAAGAGAAACGTCTAGCAGTTGTATGCCATGGACGGATGAAGCAGGCTTTTGACAAGAAGGTGCGACCACAGAGGTACATGCCAGGTGACTTAGTGCTGAAAAGGATTCTTCCTCCTCTTAACGATCACAGGGGAAAGTGGACACCCAACTATGAAAGACCGTTCGTGGTTAAAAAGGTTTTCTCAGGTGGAGCCTTGATGCTGACAACCATGGACGGAGAAGACTTCCAATCCCCTGTTAACACAGACGCAGTAAGAAAATACTTCGTGTAAAAAAGACCCGCTGGATAAAAACAAAATAAAGATCCAGGCAAAAATGGGCATCCCGGTGAGCCAAAAACAGAATAAAAGGCTCAGGCAAAAGTTAGGGAAATCTTGAGAAAAAAAAAATGTACACCCGCTGAGTTGAAAAGCCACATCGGACAACTCAGGAAAAAAAGGGTATCCCAGTGGATTGAAAACCTGAAAAGGCGATCCACGCAAAAGAGGGATTAACACGAACGACTGCGATCTGTGAGATCCATGACCTATATACAGTTGAGGCTATCCTAAGGGTTGAAGATCGGTTCATTTACTTTTTCTCAAAAGGCAGAGCAAGCGGAGCGTTTTGAAGATATACAAGTCATAACCGGGTTGAGACTTGATGAGATCCACTTCTCACATTGCCAATAGGATAGTTTGTTTTCCTTTTTGGCTGTTTCCTCATTCCAGGGAACTGCTTCCTTTATATTGCCTACTCATGGCCATTTTTCCAAATCAATAAAAATTCGACTTCAGTCAATTTGACTATTTTGCTTCTTGTTTTTGCTTTTTTCATCTAGCATTGATTGATTGTGAAAACGTCTAGCAAATTGTGATTTACATTGTGCTGTGAACATATGAATGCTTTCTAACTCGTGCAGGAGGACAGAAACATTTAATACAACTCCGAAAGGGTGTCAAGATGCCAAATAATGATTCATACTAAGAGCCTGGGGAAAGCAGGTCCCAAACTAACTCTCTATGTTGCAGGTACTATCGATTGTGTTCATGCAGGTACAGGTACTGGTGTTGCTAACAGAGCTAAAATCAAATTCCCAGGAGGAGCATCTCTATGGTTGAACATGAGAAGGCGTCTCCCAGGGTGTCTCCAATCATCCCCAGTAAAGTGGAAGTTGAAATTTCTCCCAGTAAGGTAGCAGAAGGTGGGTGTCATCCCCAAGCAGAAGTTTCCCTTAAGACATGGGCAATTCTCAGCAGTATAAGGAGTGTCTTGCCTCCCCAGCAGCTGCTTCCTCAGCAGTATCATGACTTTGTTTCCCAGCCAAGTCAGGAGGTCCTCACTTCCCCACCAAAGTTCAATAAGAGTCCATCTCCAGCAGGGTCTTGGCACTCCAATCTCAATGTCCAATTTATTTTTGGCAATGGCGGTTGTTCAGAGCCGGTGTATCATGGACAGCTTTCCCCACAGAGTTGTCTCCTCCTCATCAGGATGAACCAGATCAATGCAGTGATCATCAGTTCCTCTCCCTGCCAAGCCATCTGGGATACTTGCAGTCTCCTTGCCAGGAGATCTCTTTGCATTTGCATATGCATAATCATCATTACATTTGCATCCTCCAAAGCGTAGCATTTCCATCGTCATGGAGCATTACGTCATAAATCCAACATGTGCATGCCAACATGGGCCAGTTTTGAGGTGTTGCATACGACCTATAACATATTTTCAACCTGAAGTATTCCCCGCAGAAGATACTTATGCCATTTTCCAGATATCTTTGTCTTTCAAAATCAATGTTATCTCTCTTCCGTGGCTTGGTCCTGCCCAGCAGTCGCGTGTGTTTCTTTATGGCTTGGTCCTGCCCAACAGTCATATTGATTTAAGCCCTGTTCCGCCAACAGACATCTTCCGTGGCTTGGTCCTGCCCAACAGTCACGTGTGTTTCTTTATGGCTTGGTCCTGCCTAGCAGTCATATTGATTTAAGCCCTGTTCCGCCAACAGGCATCTTCCGTGGCTTGGTCCTGCCCAGCAGTCACGTGTGTTTCTTTATGGCTTGGTCCTGCCCAGCGGTCATATTGATTTAAGCCTTGTTCCGCCAACAGGCATCTTCCGTGGCTTGGTCCTGCACAGCAGTCGCGTGTGTTTCTTTATGGCTTGGTCCTGCCCAACAGTCATATTGATTAAAGCCCTGTTCCGCTAATAGGCGTCTTTCGTGGCTTGGTCCTGCCCAGCAGTCGCGTATTGTTTCTTTATAGCTTGGCCCTGCCCAGCAGTCATATTGATTTGAGCTCCATTCCGCTAATGGTCTCATTGAAGCCCTGTTCCGCCAACAGGCACCCTCCGTGGCTTGATCCTGCCCAGCAGTCACGTGTGTTTCTTTATGATTTGGTCCTGCCCAGCAGTCACACTGATGAGTTTCTGTTTTGTTGATGGTTTCGTTAAGCCCTGTTTCGCAAACAAGCACCCTCGTTGTGGCTTTGATTCATTCAGTAGTCGCAGTGAATGCATTGGTTCTATTCCACCTGGTCCTATCTCCGCTACCTATTCAGAGATCAAAACAAATAATAAATATAAATAAAAGGGCAGATGGCATTTCTATCATCCTGAGTTCAAATTTCCAGGTTTTATTCGGGTATTCAATCACTCCACACCTTGAACGTCTAAAAGTTGTTGCAATTATTCATTCAAGTCTGCAGATGATTGAATAGGGGCAACTGTAATACCTCAAAATTCGCCCTCATTATTTATTCCCTTAGCAGGCTTGCAATTCGCATTTCATCTGCATTTCTCATTAAATCATAATATACATCATCATGCATTTGCATTGTATTC
Source organism: Lathyrus aphaca (assembly GCA_963966055.1). Lineage (NCBI taxonomy): Eukaryota > Viridiplantae > Streptophyta > Magnoliopsida > Fabales > Fabaceae > Lathyrus > Lathyrus aphaca. Next base: position 300,466,742 of record OZ014525.1, read on the forward strand.
CTCAGGCATGAGATCAGTGTCCTCTGAAGAGCCATGTTATTCCATTGTGATGTGGTTTCTATTTCGATGAAGAGTATGTCATGGATTATGGAATTAGGGCTTCGCACCTTATCTATGGTTGACCAATGAATTCAAAGTTTTGGTTATCTGGTTGTTAATAACACCAGTTTCTTACTCACTTGCTACTCAATTAGGGTTTATTTCCCTAATTAACTGATCTCTAAGAAATTCGTTCGTAAAGACTGTTCATTGGTGTATCAGGCTCATTATCATGGTAGATTATGGTTCTATTTATGATTGAGTTTGAGGGCATTCCACCAACTGAGGTCTTTAATGTTAAAGTCCGATTTGGGATTATTTGATGGGGATATGCATTCAAGTTTGGGATTTCCAAGTGATTTTAAAAGGGGGATGGTTCATGGATTATTGATATTTGGATTCATCATGACATCAAAGTTTGGTCCAAGAGTAAGGTTCGAATTGAGGTTGAAAAAGTGAGCAATTATGATCTATTTGGAAGGTATCATTCGAATTCAAATATAATTCATTTCTAACCATTTTCCAATCCCATTTATCCAAAGTCATCCTTGATCCACTTAATATCCATGTTCAAATTTTACCTGAACCAATTATTCATCATTTGATTTTCTAAATTTCATTCTCTTGTCCACATCCTCGTTCTTAAAACATTTCATGTCGTAAATCCATAAGTTAATCCCAATCATTTTCATTTCTTCCTTTTTACTACAACCATTAAACTCATTCTTAAGAGATTTAGTGTGTTACATATGTGTCTTGTTTGATTTATAAGTTTTGAGACAAAACTAGAGTGAATTGGACTTCTTTTTCTTTTCTTTTTTTGTAACCTTTGTTTGGTTATTGGGCCCATTTACTTTTTAATCCTGTTGACTTTCGTGTATTCTTTTGTTTTCCATAAAAAAAGATTCAAAATGTTTTAAGCATTTTATGGTGTATAGCATTTAACGGGAAAGGCAAGGATCCAATCCAGCTTTCGGATGATGCCGTATGCTGCTGGAATTCTTTGAAACTTAAGGTCTCAACGCCATGGCTTAAAGAATATCAAGCCATCTATGTTACTAATTATTACTTATATGTCATGTTTTAGCAGAATAAACAAGATATGTTCAGCAAAAGTTATGAAGTGTGGCAAATGAAATCCACTTAGCATCTGCCAAGAAACAAACATTTAAGGACAACATATTGCATTTTAAGTAAGGAATAGAAATTGACAAAACTGACTGTATTTTATACGGAAGCTAGATTGAATTACTCTTTTCCGTAAACAAAACAAAGAGTAGAAAGATATCAGGAAATTATCAGTTACACAGTTACAAAAGTCTCCTATAAGCTATTCATGGAAAGGGAATCTGCATCAACATCAATCTCTGAGATCCTCTTCACTCTCCTTCCATTGTTTCTTCCCTTCATCACGATCTTCAATCACTCTCCTTCAGTAGGAGCAACCCTTCAGGATCGTCAATCTCCAAAGAATTTCATCAAATTTCCACCAAATTAAAACCTGCAGGCATTCACACCATATCAGAAGAAGAAGTTGGAGCATGAACTCAATAACAACGAGCGATTCAACGACAATTCGAATTCCTCAAGAGATGCATACAGAAGATTGAAGAGAACAACAATTTTGATAATAATTTCAGAAGTGAAATCAAATTCAACAAAGAAAAGAGAATTTAAGTGTTATACCTTGTTCTGCTCATGCTTCGAATTTGGCCTTACGGCATCAATAATGAGAGATAGTAGTGAGTAGGTAGTATGTTTCATGAAAATATTTCTTATCATCAATGTTGCGTCATCAATCTTTCGAATCTGCAGTTGGCTTCAATCATTGTCGTCAACATCGTTGTGCCGTTTGTAACTTCAGCAGCCACATACTCTCCTCACAACATTCAACGAGTCCCTCAGCCTCACTTCAATACCTCAAGGCTCTCATTCTTGAGCTCCACCCTCTATTCCCCTGAAATCCGTAACACCGAGAAAAGTCAGCTAAAACAGAATTTTAGAAAACAAAAATGAACAACTGGAAAAAATAATTAACTTTAAACTCTCCTCGAACTCGGTAGAAAAGAAAGCCAAAATAACAGTCAGTTCAGTTAGAGGTTATGGAGAAAAATAGAACTCAGGAAGCCCTCTTCAATATCAAAATCGTGGCCCGTTTCTTCATCGCATCTTCGGTCTATTTCTCCAACTTTCATCAATAATTGCAAGGCTTCAACCATTATTTCATATTCGACCCTGCAAATGAAGAAGTGACATTCCGATTCACAATAATTCAAACTCATGTTCACCAAAAGCAGAAGAATGAGAAAGGGAAGGGATCCATAATAAAGAAAGCAACAAGGAATGGTATAATAACAGAAAATCAGTTAACAAAGTTTCAGAATCAACTCTTTCTCAATAACAGAATTCTAACTAATCAGTGACCAACTTCTAACAGAAAAGTTCTAGAAAGTTCACCTGGATTCTGCAAAGTTTGATGCATCCCTTATAAAATCAGAACTATCCATCGATCAAATTCCTTTTTTTTCACCACTTTTTCCTCTTCCACTCTTCATCATTCTCCAGCTCCGTTTTTCAATCAACTCCTCTAAATCCTTCTTCTTCCCACAGCTTCACTCCTTCAACCATTCTCCTTCTTCTTCTTCTCCCTCCTCATTCTGAGTTTCTTCCTCCACCATTTTCGGATTAGGTCTCAATTCTCCCCCATCAATCTTCCTTCTTGGCCTATCCTCTTCAATTCTTCTTTCTCTTCTCAAGCCTCCTTTCACCATGGCTTCACGAATTGCTTCCAATATTCATCAATCAGCAGCAATTCGTCATCAACTCTGCAACAACTGTTTCAACAAACAAGACCAAAAAGAAGGTTAACCGAATCCAAGTTACGATAACGGACTGTGCAGGGGATAAAGAATAACTTACCGTGTAGGAGGATCCGGTTTCGTCACCAATCGTCACCATCACCAACATCGTGCGAAACGAATCGAACCAAACGCAACATCGAGCGTCGTCTTTGGATCGATAACGAACATCAGCAAATCCATTACTCTGATTCAAGGTACGATTTCGCTCTCTTCCTGAAGTGTATCGAGGTGCACCATCAGCGGTTTCTTTGTGTTCGTGTCTGTTTAGTGAAATTGCAACTCCAAATAAGGTTGAGGATGAATTTATTTCTGATTCAAGGATGGAGATTTTGTTCGGTTGATTAGGTTAGGGTTTCTGGATTTAAGTTAGTTGGGTGAGTGGTGAAGACGAAGGTGGTGGTGGTTCGATTGGTGAAGAAGATGGTGGAAGAGGGATACGGCGGAGAGGTGGTGGTGTGTAAAGGCCGAAGGAGATTGGGAATAAGGTTGAGGTGGAAGATGAAGAAGATGGAAAAGCGGCGGCGGGGAGGAAGAAATGAAGAAGGGAATTAGGGTTTTGGTTTGATGTTATTTTAGTTTTTTTGTTTTTGTTTATAACTTATTATTGTTAGTAATGGAATATTAAGAGATTTTAAGTTACCATTAATTTCCCATTAACCCATAATAAAATGAGTTAATCTGCATTTAATCCATAAGCCATATTCAATTTTTCGCAAATTCTCAAGAAGATTGTTAGAACCTGAAGAGGATAGGATGGAGTTTTGGGGTCCAATCCAGCGGTGACACTTGTCACCGTCCGGTTGGGCCACCCTTTCCATAATCACCCGTGTGCACATACACCATAGTTATCATACTCCCCCCAATCCTTGCGAAATGGGCCCTATGTTCTTACTATCTACACCCTCTTTTTTAAGGCCCAGCTAAAAACAACATAAAAAAATGCTCACTACACCCCCCTCATATAATTCCAGCGAACTGGGCCTAAGTTGTTTACTAATCACACCCCCATTCGGGGCCATGTAAAAAAATAACTTTAAAAACTTGCTGAATGCACTCCCCTCAACTCCCTGCGCATTGGCTTTTCTATTTTTTCTTTCTGCACCCCTGTATTAAGGGCCCAATACCAAAATGACTAGAAAAAATCATTAATCCACCCCCCATATTATTTTCTTTAGATTTTATTTTTTTTTAGTTTTATATAGCTTAGAAAATAATTCATTAAAAATAGGAAATGCTTAGGAAAATTCCCAAAAAAATTAAGTAGGCTTTTAATTCATTTTAGAAATGTTTAGCATTTTATTTTTCTGAATTTGTTTTATTTTTGAATTAATTTTGATTTTTTCATGTAAGTAGTTTTTAATGAATTTCCCTCAACTGTACATAATTTGTTGATTTTATTTTTTAGTCTTCCAGTAACCTTTTTTGGCCATTCTTTTTACCATAGTTAAAGGACTCATAATAGTACTTAGTATATTTTTAGTGGATTTTTTAGGACATTTTATCTCAGGTTTTAGTAGTTTAATCCTTAGGAAATAGTAGCTAATCCTTAGGTAGAATTAATGGATTTTTAGGCATAGCAAAATTCTGATTTTTTAGGAGATATTTTAACACAATATTATAGGTAGTTTTAGGATCCTATAGAATTAATTTCATGATTTTTCCAGAGCTTTTACTATTTTTTAGGATATTAATTCTTAGGTTTTGTTACATGTAAAATCCCATTAGTTTAGGCTAGAATATTAAGTTTCATAAAAAATAGTTTAATTAGATTTAATCCTAGGATTTAATATGGATTTAGACTAGTTTAGATTCTGATTTTTTAGAATGAAAATATTAGGTAATGCCCTTAGTTTAGGACTTAGGCTTAGGATTCATACTAATTAGACTTAGAATAAATTTAGGACTATTTTAGGTTTATGCCTTTAATTGTTTTGCTTTGAATTTTATTTCTTACATTCAATTTTTGTTGCTTTGTTATATGGATTAATTTTTCACTTGAATAGGTTCCCCCTTTGTCTTAGAATCAACTTATCTTCCTTAGGAAGTAAGTTGCATTCTATTAGTTCTAAGTCCTTTCTCCATTAAGCTTAGAAACCTCATTAACCATAGGACCTTTCTTGTAAATAAATAAACAAAAATTAGGGTTGTGTCTTAGTCCCCCTTAGATTTTCCCTTTTGCAATTTGAGTCATTCTTTCCCATCTCATAAAGAAAAGAAATAAGACATTTAATGAAAAACAGACATTCTTGTACGACACGAGACTTTGTTGCGGAGTGTTTATACGCGTCCTATTTCGGGGCGAGGTGTAAGTACTTACCGCGATGGATAAGTCTTAGTATGAGAATGTTCACAAACAAATTCAAAACACTTCTCATAAAAGACAAAAACAAATAATAAGCGACTATCCTGCGGGAACTTCTCTTCTCATCTCATTCACTCATAACGCGAACTCGCGACGACTTGTCTCGCATGCAAGACGGTAAACACACTCGTACCAGACGAGCCTACAACACCTGAGCATAGACATACGCAGTTCAAGCTGTAAAAAATACAAACAAATAGTTCCCGCCTTAGTTAGGCGAACTACGTCGACTCTGATCCTCATTTTCCCGATGAGGTATGTAGGCAGCGGGGTAGGGCCCGTTCGAGCACATTCTTTATTTTCCCTACATTTCCCCCTTTCTTTCCATTTTCTTTTCCAGTTCCATTTCGCGTTCCAGTTCCAGTAGCAGTTCATTTGTTCAGCAGCACTTTTATTTCTCACCCATTGAAACAAACAAGCAAGCGTAGATCCCGTCGGGTACGGCGAACGGTCTGGGGGGCTAATACCTTCCTAGGTCGTAACCGACTCCCGAACCCAGATCTTTGGTTCGCAGGACCTTGTCCTTTCCTTCTTCCTCAGGTTTGTGCAACATTACCCTTCCCATTCATTCGGGATAAAAATGTCTGGCTGGCGACTCTACCTTTTCCACGCCACTTTCGCGTTTGTACTAGGATGAAAATCCCGGGAGCGACACCGTTCAAGTCGCACAAGTTAAGTCCGAGATACGTAGGATTGTATCAAATCTTAGAAAGGATTGGTGAAGTTGCTTACAAATTAGCCTTACCACCCTCTCTGTCTGAAATGCATGATGTTTTTCATGTATCTCAAATTCATAGGTTTGTTCTCGATCCTCTTCAGCCTATTCTGCCGGATTCTATCGAGATAGAAGCGGACTTGACTTTTGAACCCCAATCGAGCCGCATTGTTGGAAGAGAAACCAAGGTGTTAAGAAATAAAAAGATTCTGCTTGTTAAGGTACAATGGGATGTGACGCATTCGGGTGATGCCACATTGGAGCTGGAATCATAAATACGGGAAGTATATTCTCACATGTTCAGGTAATCTTTAAATTCGAGGACGAATTTCTATTTAACGTAAATTATTTTAATGCTCGAATAATATTAATTGATATCAATAAGGTTTCGAGTTGCTCTGAGATGTTTTAACAAAAATAATTGGAGCAGTCAGTGAATTAATCTATATTAACTAATATTATATGACTCAGAGGTTTTATTAAAATTGTTAGTTAAGAGACATTTTTGGATACTCTCTATTTGGACCCGTTGGGAGAAATTTCCACTTTTCTCGTATAAGACCTAAGTTTGTTTTCTTTATGTTAAAAAAAACATAGAAACATAACAAGAAAGAAAGGAAAAGGAAGAAGAGAAAAGGGAGGAAGAGGAAAAGCTTGAAGAAGAAGAAGAAACTTTTGGTCTTGAAGATTCCACTTTTCATTCATCTCTCAATCTTCTGAATCATCTTTGGTAGAGGTGAGTTCTAGATAGATGTTTTTATTTATAGACTTTATAGAATTCTTGAGTTTAGGTATAAATGGTTGAAATTGTAGAATTGGGAGTTCGAACGGTAGAATATCGATTAAAATGCATGAGTATGATGTTATTAGGTGTAGGAACCTTAGTTGTTAATGGTTTTGATGTTTGATGTGAATTGGATGAATTTTGGAGAAGTTATGTCCTTCAAAAATGTTGGTTTTTCAGCTACTGTTTGTCGGTTAACCGGTTAACCCCAGACGTTAACCAGTTAACGGAGCTGTATTTTACTACTATGTTTTGAAACCTGATGTGGTTAACCGGTTAACCCCATGCGTTAACCGGTTAACACTGTAAGTATTGGAAAAATATTAATTTGGTTCTATCTTCAAAAATTTATAACTTCTTCATCCTTTATCCGATTCATTTGTTCTTTATATCGTTTTGAAGCTAATAATACGTATTATTTTATGAAACTGAAAAATATTATTTTGAGCCAACTTTTACCCGACTTTTATAATTAACCTTAATTAGTTAGTTAGGAAATTGTGAGCTATCAGAAAACAAAAGACATGAATTGTGAGGTGTTTAGGATTACCCTAGGTTGATGCGAAAAATCGTTGGTGAGTCGGGTAGTAACTTGTGGTGGGTATTACACTGAGCCCCACGGGAAGTCTTGCCGATTTTTAGGCTTATGGTGGGTATTACACTGAGTCCCACGGGAAGCATGGGTAGTGACTTGTGGTGGTATTACACTGAGTCCCACGGGAAGTCTTGCCGAATTTTAGGCTTGTAATGGGTATTACACCGAGTCTCATGGGAAACATGGGTAGTGACTTGTGGTGGGTATTACACTGAGTTCCACGGGAAGCATGGTAGTGGCTTGTGATGGGTATTACACTGAGTCCCACGGGAAGCATGGTAGTGGCTTGTGGTGGGTATTACACTAAGTCTCACGGAAGCCTTGTCGGTGAAGTCTTGAGTAAGTCTTGAGGTGGGTTATGTTGAGTCCCACGACAAGCATCCATAAAGACTTAGGTAGTGACTTGTGGTGGGTATTACACTGAGTCCCATGGGAAGTCTTGTCGATAGCGCTTACGATGGGTATTCTATTGAGTCCCTCGTGAAGTGATGAATGTGATGCATGGATGTTTCCATCTTGCTTTGGCTCCTTGTTGAGAAGTGACCAAAGTTCTGAGTAGTTGATAGATTCGAACCTTTAGAGCCGAGGAAACTTTAAGATAGGGAACTCACTGAGATGTTGTTATCTCACCCCAAGTTGTTGTTATATTTTTACAGGTACTTCAGGATCCGCGAAGGGTAAGGATAAGGCAGTTTGATTATCTTTACTTATCAATGGCTTATCTTCCGTTGTGGATGTTTTGAGATCTTCAGATCTAGTTCTTAGTTTCCTTTTGTTTAGACATCTTGTATTATTGTTAGCCTTTTATTGTAGTACCTTATGTATTTCATTAGCTAAAATTATACAATATGTTGTACTAAGAACTTATTGTATTTCAGTACCAAACTTGAACTTATATATGAAAAATATGTTTTAATGTATGTATTTTATATATGGGCTTTACAAACAATCTACCGCTATTAAATTGAGAAATAAAAAGAACCCTTAGATTAATATATTTGATCAAGAGAGTATTGAGTATTTATTGTTACCTGGATTTTTTTAAAAAGATTATACTACCTTCGTTCCTTTTTATAAGAGAGAACTCATTTTTTAGATTCATTGAATAATCAATGTATCTAATCTACAAACTGACCAAATACGTTGATTATTCAATGAACCTAAAAAAATGAGTTGTCTCTTATATAAAGGAATGGAGGAAGTACAATTTAGTCAAAAATGAATTCTATAGTGATTAATATTGCAATTAACAATGCACCTTTTCCATTTACAAAAATATTTGTATCAACAACATATTTACATATTTTAGGCTTAATTGCATTTTTAGTCCCTCAAGTTTAAAAATTATTAGGCTTAATTGCACTTTTAGTCCCCTATTTACATATTTTTAACGTTTTAGTCCTCTGAAAAAATTAAAAGGGGACTAAAACGTTAAAAATATGTAAATAGAGGGACTAAAAGTGCAATTAAGCCAAATTATTATTTAATACCACAATCAATAAATCACTCTTATAATATTTAAAGATAAAAAATTGAATGATAATGAAATATGTCAAATTAATTTATTTCTCTTCATTTAGGTATAATAATAGAATAGTAATTGTCCAAATTTTACAGTATCAAACTTTATAGTAACATATTTGTGTATAAATCAAAAACAAATATTTTTTTATATCACAAATAAATAGTAAGTTGTGATTATATGTAATTTTAATGTTTAAAGTAAATATATATAAAAAATAGAGAAAATATAACAAATAATTTATAGTTATATAAATTTTAAGCATTTAAATCAACATTACCTCAATTATTTGAATATAATTTAATTTAAAAATTAAAAAATATTTCTAAAGTTAATATAGTTCATATATTACCTTATAGTTAATATTTTAAAATTTCAAAATATTTGAATTTTATTTAAAATATTACCTATATTTTTAAAAAGAATATCACAGTTAAGTAGTAAATTGCAATTTGATATAATTTTAATGTCTAAAGTAATTATATAAATATAATAATTTGCATAAATTATTTTTTATTATTGAAAAATTTTATCTTTCAAATAAAAAAAAATTAAGAGTCTTTCGATTATAACTTAAAACTTGTTTGCAATTGTTAGGTATTTTACAAATAAATAGAAAAATATTTATTTACATATCCTATAACATTAAAATTCCACAAATTTAATGGATTGATATTACATAAAAGAAATTGAAAAAATACAGATTATTTTGTTGCTTTTTAAATTCTAATTTATACAAATTTGAGAAAGAAGAAATATTGTGGACTTTTGAGATTTCAGATTTTTTTTTTTAGAATAACATAGTTTAATAAAATAAATCCCAAAATAACAATGTTTTCAAAAAAATTACCAAAGTAACATACTTTCCATACATTGTCAACAAGTTGATTGGCAAACAAGTCTTAATTGAATCCAATTCGCCAATTGGATTGGCTAAATGAAAAGAAATTTCAACACATTCATCATGTCAAATGGCGAATATGTTAGAAATTCAAAACAATTCTCCACTTGGTTTGGCGAATGTGTGTTATATGATGAAAGGCATTCGCCATTTGGATTGGTGAAAGTGTTTACCTTGTAATTTTTTTTCTATAAATACATTTGTCCGGTTATCACTCATTCACATCAAACTCCTCTCACTCCTTCCTTACAATCCCTCTCTCATTCATTCCTTTCAATCTCTCCCTCTTACAACATGGCTTCTCCTCGTCCATATACTTTTGAATCGACATCGTCTTCCTCAACATCAGAAGAACCGCTTCTAAAATTTGATATTTTGAATAAAAATGCTTTGGTGTTTTTCTCGGCAACAAAGCCTCCTTTGAAGATGTTGTTATGGAACCCGCAAACTTTGGAACACTTGCATAGAGAATTAAACAGCTGGTTAGAAGGAGAGAACGACCCCAAAGAAAAGATAATTAAAATTGAGAAGCGGGTTGTGGAGTCTGGTGTGACGAAATGGAGAAAAGTGGTCAATGATGCAGGTGTTCTTTCGATGATGTTAGGTGGAGGTGAAGCTGTCCTGATGGTTCTGATAGGCTAGATATGTTGAATGTTCCAGTTGTTTTATTTATGTATGGTCATGTTTGAATTTATGTATTTTCTTGTTTTATTTATGTACAGTCATGTTTTGAATTATGTATTTCCTTGTTTTATTTATGTATATTCGTGTTTGTGGTTGTATGATTTTACTGATATGGATGAAACGAACTAGGCTTCTATTTTAAATAAATACGGTTACAATGGTTTAATTTATGATGTTGAGCTTGGTCCAACGTTAGGACATTTTTTACGATTGTGACCGGGCTGACGACATGAACTGCATAGTCTCACCATCTTATTTTCCGTATCCATTTCGGTGCGAATACGTGTGCTGTTAGGACGCCCCTTTTTCTTTCTTCGCATGTTCTCATTGTGCTAGACTATTTCCCCGTTGTAGGTGGGCCAGTAGTCCTCATTTGCAACTACCGGAAAGCTTTTGTTGTAGACGTTGCAAAGATTGTGCACTTGCAAAACAGGGGATAGTAAGCCTGAAGGGTCCAGCCGAACCTTCGAACATGCCGCTATGACATGGGAGCAAGGCATGCGAAAGGCTTGAAATTTTCCACAGTCGCACCAATTTTTATCAAGTTCTACCCGATAGGATCCCCTCGGTCTCCCTTCGTCGTGATCCATGATCTCAGCAACATTGAAATGTCCCTTATTGCGGTTAAACACGGTGACCACATGTGTGTTAGATTTGGATGCTTCGTCTTTAATAAATGACATAGAACTATCGCTGAACACTTTACCAGACTGTAGGATGAAACTCCACTTTGAACGCTTGGTGTCAAAAAGTGCTCCGAGCCTAAAGTAGGTTGACCTCACCAAAGCGGTTATCGGTAGGTTGCGGATTCCTTTGAAAACAGAGTTCATTGATTCCACGAGATTTGTCGTCATGTGACCTCAGCGTTGTCCTTTGTCGTAGGCCCTGGTCCACTTATCCAAAGGAATTTGGTTTATCCATCTGAACGCATCTTCATTTGTCAGCCTGATTTTGTCACGATAGTGTTTGAATGACGGTTCGGTTAATGAGTACCCTGCGTTCACGACCTTCTTCCGCAATGTCTTGTCTTTGATCTCTCTCATGAAATTTTGCGCGATGTGTCTAATGCAATAGACATGTGTTGAAAGAGGTTCCTGCCAGCCGTTATCTACATTCTTCCATGCACTCTCAATTGATGCATGTCTGTCCGAAATCAAACATAAGTTAGACTGGGGATCCACGTGCAAGCAAAGATTTTTCAGGAAAAAACTCCATCCCTCGGCAGTCTCTCCCTCGACTATAGAGAATGCAATTGGAAGATATTGTTGTTGTCGTCTTGGGCCACTGCCATCAATAGAGTTCCTTTGTATTTGTCGTAGAGCCATGTTCCATCAATTTGGATTATAGGGTTGTAGAAGGCAAAACCCTTTATACATGGGTCAAAAGCCCAAAAGAGTCGGTGGAATATGTCATTTCCACTAACACAATGACTTTCTGAAGTATATGTCGGCAAGGTCTCAAGGATGACAACGGCCCCTGGTGCATAGTGCTTTAGTGCCAGCAAAAACTTTGGGAGTTCTTTGTACGAGTCCTCCCAATTTCCAAATACAACGGCAACAGCCTTGGTTCTAGCAATCCATGCTTTCCTGTATGATGGAGTATAATTGTGCTTCTGAACTATATGTTTAATTATCGTGCTGACCTTTACCGAAGGATCGTCGGCAACGATTGATAAGATATCATTGCATATTAGCTGAGAGCTCAGTTGCCGATGATCCTGCAATGAGTTGGTTATTACACAAGTATGCTCCGGTCCCATAGACGCAACCTTCCAATCTTCACTTCTCTTTCTGTATATACTGGGGTAATTGAGACATAATTCAAATACAAAGACACTTTTAGATATGTTTAATTTTTTGAAGTTTATGGTACAATGAAGATACGAAAATAATCTATAAATAGAAAAGTTTAAAATTATTTTATGGATATATTTACTGTTTAGAATTAATGTGTACAAGTTGTGGAAAATAATTTCGGTAGCCTTATAGGCTTATCTTCTGCACATATTATTTTCACATACAGGCTTATCTTCTGCACATATAGGTTTATCTTCTGCACATATAGGCTATATTATTTTTTCACATATAGGCTTATCTTCTGCACATATAGGTTTATCTCCTTTGTCCATGCACTATGAACACAAATATTGTCCATGCATTTTATATATAATACAATTCACATAATATCATACATCTTAAATATTATACATCTTAAATATTATTACAAATATTACACTATCATTCACATAATAAATATTATCACTTAATAAATATTATCACTTAATAAATATTAACATAATAAATATTTCACAAAGTATAATAAATATTCACATGATAAAACAAAATAAATATTCACATGATAAAACAAAAGTCACGTAAAACAAAAGCCACATTCGCCAATCAGATTGGCTAAGGGCAAACAAGTTACACCCATTCGCCAATCCATATGGCGAAACCCTAGACCTATTCGCCAATCTGTATGGAGAAACCCTAGACCCATTCGCGAATCAACTTGGCAACTGTAGAAACCTGCAAATGCTGGAAATATTGGACAGAGTAACGTGCTTGCATTGAAGATTCATGGCATGTTGCATGGTCAAGATTCCCTGCACATTAAACTTTGCATGTGAAGGTTGGATGGTGATCCTGCAAAACCTTCATTCGCCAATCAGAATGAAGTTGGACAATCCTCAACAATGGTGTTGGGCCAATCAGGAACACACATATAGTTTTAAACAAATTCGCCAATCTAAGTGGTGAACATGTATGCTTGTTTATAACAAATTCGCCAAACAAAGTGGCGAATGCATGCATGCATTATTTCTATAAATTTGTGATCAACAAATTGAATATCACACTTACTTCTTATATCACACTTACTTCTTCTAATAGTCTCATAATTATTCCTTATCATTTTTTATAAAATATTTCCAATGGCTCTACTAACAATGGGAGATCAACATCGAGGCACAATCGAAAATATCGAGTCATTTGTAAGTTTTTGTTATGTATATTTTTTTACACATATACACTTATATATATTTTTTACTCATGCATTTTTTAACTTATTTCGAAAAATAATTTTACAGAATGTAAAAATATTTCGGTGTCGGGTGCACGACTACATAGAGTTTGATCCGATCATTGAACTGTATCTACGTTCATGCGGATTTGGTGAAGTCATAAAGGTGCACAACAATTCTATAGACACGAAATTCATTTTGGCACTACAAGATAGGTGGAGGCCAGAGACACACACCTTTCACCTGCCGTTCGGTGAATGCACGGTCACATTGGAAGACGTCTACATGTTTTTGGGGTTACGTGTATCCGGTAGAGTTGTCTTTGGTAAGGTCAACCATGAAATTTCTATAGTAGAGGACTTGATGGGTTCCCCTCTCATTGACGAGGAGCAGCCAACAAATACTCGTAGCAGGGGTTCAGGGATTAATCTAGGAGTCCTTAGAGCCCACTATGCTAGTTTTATTTTAAACGAAGAATCAACCAAGTTAGAAAAAATTCAAAAAACTCGGTGTTATATTATGCCTTTATTCGGTCATTTTTTATTTCCCGACGGTACCGGAAACACAATAAATATGATGTATTTACCATTGTTGCGAAACATCAACAATGTAAACGCATATAGTTGGGGTTCAGCTGTTTTGGCTCATTTGTACAGTAGCCTTTGTAAAAATGCCGCAAAGGATACTTGTACATTTTTTGGTTGTGCATTTTTGTTACAAGCTTGGGGGTATTCAAGACTGCCGATGCTCGCCCCACGCAATATGAATCCATGCCCGTTCCCCTACGCAAACCAGTAAGTCTACTATTATTATTTATTTCCAAACATATTAAATTTTAAATATTCAAATATTATTGTAACTAAATGCTTTTAAATCTATTATGCTTAGCTGGTCCGATCTTGGGATGGATTATAGTAGAAATCCAAGAAGTTCCATAGTTTTATATCGCAGTTTGTTAGACCACGTGGGGGTCAATCAGGTATTGTCATATATAAAAAATATCTTTTCTTTTTAATGCATATTATTCACTAAAATAATTGTCTACTAAACGAATTATTTTTTTTAATGTAGTTCATCTGGAGGCCCTATTTAGCCCTCGACCATGAGCCTAACCCAGAGGATGCTGAAATTTGGACAACAAAAACACCAATCATCCGGTTCACTACGATTGAAATGCACCAAACAGATCGGGTGAAAATGCAGTTCGGAATGCAACAGGATATTCCGGGCCCTCCGACATGTTTGGGAGAATGGCATTTGAAAAGAGTAAGTGACATGTGGAATATGGAAGATTGGAGAGAATTTTCAAGGGAATTACGTCAACAATGGAGGGATTGACGTCAACATGTCCTAACTGACCAAGTGCTGCAAAATGTCAAACCAACTAGAGAATATTTAGTTTGGCTTAGTTCAGTTACTACGCAACAATGGGTGTTTGATAACCCATACTTGATTGACCCGCGCTCGCAGGCCGCATCATACGCCCAACCATCAACCCCACAACATGATCAACCCACCCAATTTCAGCCATCAACTTCAAACACCCATAGACCATTCTTCCAAACACGTAACCCTTTCATGCCACAAACTCAATCACAACAACAAGAGCCTTACCAACACCAATATACCCCCGATAACACCTTCATATCCATACCAGCCTATAGCCCCCCACCATTGTTTCGTTCTCAAAACGAGGCTATATCCTCATTCAGTCAAGCTTATCGTCCTCACCCAACCCAATCCAACCCAGCCCAACCTATCTGACCCAACTTTGAAAACATGGGCACACAACTGAGTTACGGCAGCGCCTTTGGCAACAACCCTCCTCGTTATTGGGGACAGGCGGTTGCAAACATAACAGAATCATGGACTCAACAACAACCGCCTCCACCAAACACACAAATACAAGCGGAACCTCAACCACCTCGTGGTAGAGCTCGAAGACGGGATCATCCTCGTGGATGTGGTACTGGGGGACATTCAAATATTAATCCCCTACTCCATTGGCAACAAACTCTACGCCTTTCATGATGCTCAACCAGAGACTGTAAACCATCACGAAGAAGTTGGAGCTTTCTTCCTTTGTTATGAACGCACTGGTCCCCCTGTATTCCAGAAAACAGTGACCTTGGACATTAGATTTATGGTCCCCAAAACGCGGTTATTCCGCTCCATGCCTACTCCTAGAAATAGCTATTATTTGGCTTGGCTCAATAGGGTGCAAACCCAGCGTGGAAATTTATGGAAAATGGCTGGTATTTTTGAAGCCATCCAACTTTCAAGGACTGGTCATTGGGTCAATCCTAGCATGATCCTGACATCCTTGTATTTCTAGGAAGGTTTGACTAACATTTTCTATATTCCATGTGGCATGTTAACGTGAACTCTATTCAATGTAACAACCATAACATGTCTTTCACCCCTGGGTGAGACCTATGATCCATCCTTACCAACCAGCAGTACTTTTGACTTTGGTCGAGCTTGCCTCCTGGGCTATATGGAAAACCATCATGACCCTGAATCTGAAAAAGTGTCTAATGAATAACACGTAGCTTTTCTGACATTATGGCTATCGTATTACCTTTTTTGCTCAGGCTCCTTGCAGGTGGCCAAAAAATTCATCCAAATGGCGATCCAGATTCATGAAGGTCGCAAGATATCTTTGGCGAAGTTGCTACTAGCTTTTCTCTACCAAACTCTGTGGGTGTCATCCCTCAGGGTGAGCTATTTGGCTGAGACTGACAGGTCACTGAATATTCCAAGGAATGTATGGTTGTTGTAGCATTGGTTGAGTGGCATCTATGAACACAAATTAGGCTACCCTCTTTCAGATAGGATGGATCGGCTAAACGAGATTCACCCTATTGAGGGGGTTTGACTAGATTTGATGACCCTTCAGGAGACCCCCTCCAAAAGCTTCTTCATGAAGTGTCTCAACATGTTTGTTAAGATGACTACCTTTGTCGAAGGCATGGCAGCTTTCGTTGCACGAAAAGTTGGACCCACTTGGTTCAGAAATCCATTTCCCGACACCTCTCTGGCCACAGCAACGGAGTTGAATTCTATTTGGAGGGCCTTTTAAACCTCCACCATGCTCTCCTACCAAATTAATCCAGAGGCCTATGGTTTTATAAACTATTAACCCAACTCGGTAGCTCGACAGTTTGGCCTGAGCCAAATGCTGCCTAAGTCCCTTGTAAAGCACACTTCAAACCTCCTATAGTCGGGATTGAAGCTTAATGTTGTGGGTTACCGGGCATGTCACAGATTTACTAGGAACCAAAGTTTGGAGCTACCGGTTTTTTTCTTCGAGTCTTCGTTTCGCACAACCCAGGAATTCGATGTCTGGTTGTCGGACTACCAGACTCAAAACTTCCAGAGATATCTCTTTCAGGAAACATGGTTGACGCTTTTGCTAACCTGGTGAAAGGGGCACATTCTTTGACTGCCAATGGTTGAGATTCGGGTTGTTTGTGTCGATGTGAATCTTTGAAGGGTAACTTTTTGACCTCCCTTTATTTCTGAATGTTCTCTTTTCGCGTGTGATTCTCATATATTTGTTTTCCAAGGTCCGAAACGAGGCTCGACTGCAACTCCTCCTACCCCAGCTGAGAAAAAACCCAAAATCAAATAATTAGAGGTGAGTCTTATCTGATCAATCCTTCTTGTATCAACCATCTTATTGTGTTCTTATTTTTCCCTTTGTTCTAGAGTGCTAAAGATGTACCACCCCAAGAGGGGAATGCTTCTGATGGGAGTACTCACCCCCACGTTTTTTCCTTCTAATGTGGAAATTTCCACCCGACACCCAAGAAAAAGAAGAAAGTGGGCGCCAAACACCCGAAGATGATAACTTTGAGACCTTCTCCAACGGTTCTTGAAGACTTAATAGAGGTTTTTAAACTTAGAACCATTCCTAAGGTGACTGGTCTTTTGACTTCAATTTTTTTCCCATTTTATTGCTCCACTAACTTGTGTTTTCATCTTACTCTAGAAGGTCAAGGTGGTTGATTTGACTGCCAACGTTGAAAATCATACTTTAAAGGCTCAGGCTGACAATCCTTCTAGGTCGAATGTTCAACCAAGCCCTCAAAAGGTTGAGGAGCTCCATGATAACTTTCCCCAGAAAAGTTTAACAATGACAACCCATTAAGCACTTGATACTGACAAAGGCCATCTAATAACCAAAATTGTGGAATGTTCTCCTCAAAAGGCTCTGACACCAACACCCCATTACAAAATTGAAACTGATGAAGGTTAACCAGCTATCGCTGTTGACGAACTAACTACTCAAAAGATTTTGACAACAACATTCTATCAAACAACTGGAATTGCTGATGATCAACCGATTGCCAATGTTGGCGAAGTAACCACCCATAAGGAAAATCCCTCTTCTCCAACCATCCAAATAATCCTTGTTTCTCAACTCTTGGTCGATATCAATGTTAAGACAATGACTCTAAACACAAACAAGGTGCCCACCCCTAAGGATCTCCTCTCCATGAAAAAGACTAAACTTGCTGAGGTTTAAAAACAACTGCAACAATTTCATCCTTCTTCTACGAATTATTCTGAAGCTGGTCCGACGCCCTTGCGTGATCTAGAGACTGATGTTTCCTTTGATGTTAATCTTCACGAGCTGAAGGACTACCTGTTTCAGGAAGGGTTTCTAGACGT
Source organism: Lathyrus aphaca (assembly GCA_963966055.1). Classification (NCBI taxonomy): domain Eukaryota; kingdom Viridiplantae; phylum Streptophyta; class Magnoliopsida; order Fabales; family Fabaceae; genus Lathyrus; species Lathyrus aphaca. The sequence continues at coordinate 300,484,904 of OZ014525.1, forward strand.
CATTGCCACTAGTTCTGAGTTTGCTAGATATGTTTTCAAAATGATTGACAGACTTTCTTTATACCAGATCCTTGCTGGCGCATCCCAATATTTGGTTAAGTTTAAGCGTTCTTCAACCAACTAGTCAAAGACTTGTCGAGCTTCCACCAGGCTGATGTCCAAATTAAAACTACTATTAATGAGATGGACCTTGAATGGGATTTCAGTTCCCGCTGTGAGGCTAAACTCGGCGAGTTCGAGAGCCAACAAATGGATCGCTCTAAAAAATAACAGAGCTTCGACCAGAAAATTTCTGACTATCACGCTTAGATAGTCGAACTAAACCGCAAGATTGCTGAAGTCAAAAAATAGAAATCCTTTTTCGATTCCGCTGAGCCTTTGACTTACTAAGAAGATATTGACAAAGAAGTAGCTTGTGGGATCTCCCATGTCAAAAAGGCCCTTAATCTCAAGGAAAGCATCCATAATATGTGCTCGAAAAGTTCCAGTCTCTCCAGCAAACTCTTACATAAGAAAGCACTCTTCGAGGATTTCAAGACTTGATTTCCAGCTTAGGCTTTTCTGTTCCTTAGGCTTTGATCCAATGTATCTTTCCTTTTTTGATAATATTTAATGTATGCCAGGTAGGCTTTTAAGTTCCTTAGGCTTTGATCCAATGTATCTTTCCTTTTTTGATAATCTTTAATGTATGTCAGGGTAGACTACCTCTAGTTCTTCCTTAGACTTTTTGTCATTACCTTCAGTAGTTTCGACCATCATGCATTCCACATCTTTGACCTGGGACATATTAGGGAAACCCTCGGTAGCCCCCACCATCATGCATTCGTTCAGCTCAAAATATAGTTCTTCTTCGACCTTTACGAGGTCTGTGTCGACTTGCATCTTTGACTTCTCGCCAAATTAAAGCTTGTTATAACAACCCATTTCTACCCTTTAAATATAATAAAAATCAGAGTTTACAAAAACTTCCGCATAAACGGGATATTATATTTCAACTTTCAACAAATTTCAGCTTTGATTAAAACCTGATTAATACATAGCACTTTTCATGAATAAACATAAAACAACTTCATTTTAATTAAATAATTCAACTTCATAACAACATTACGTAGCGGATTCATAATACAACTTGCAGCATCTTTATCCAATATAGAAACAACTTCAAAATGATAAAAAAACATTCTAAGTTCTTAAATTAAAATAAAATTCAGCATTGCAACAAATCAACACAACAGACACGCGTCATTCCTCCCGAGTGTTACGTATCAGAGCGACTGTCCACCGACTCGACTAAAGGTAACCGGCTACTCCTCTGGATTACCTGCACATTGCCAACATAAGGATAACATTCAAACATAAGGGGTGAGTTACGATAATTATAAGCAGTATATGAAACGCAATACACAGAAAAGGATTTCACATAATTCGACACTTCACAACATCAACTAGTACAACAATACACAATGACTCAAAATAATGCGACTTTTATACGACTATACTAAATATGCATGTGGTACCATTTCGGAGTAAAACTCCCAACTTAAATCATTTCCAGGTTATCGAGGCATCAAGGCATAAGCCTTCAACTTTCAACTTAAAATTTGTCAATCCAGACCAACGTGGTGTGAGCAACGGCTTCGAAAAAATGCATATGAATCTACATGACATACACGACTTTACAACGCAAACAACATAGCAACATTAATAACACAACAACTTTTACGACATAAACAAATTATATTCGACTTTGGCATAAAAGCCTCTAACATATCAACTTTAGAACCATTCCGTAAACCAGAACGTACAACAACTTAACTGTACCTGCAAATCGACTATACAACATATTTTCGACAAAACAACGTAATAAAAACCAAATTTTAATTTACCGACTTACCCCGACTATATTCTTTAATTTCCGAACAACTTCGTGTTTAGCCTAATTCGGCTAAACCGACTAAACCGACATTGTTTCTAACTTTCTGTAACTTATTACAAAATTATTACGATCATCGAGTTTCTGCGTTTAGCTAATTCTTTTCTGTCATAGATTCACATGTTGCTACTAATTCTACTGATTCTGCTAAAGTTCTGGTTTTTATAAGTTTCTGTCAAAATTTTCCATCACAGTAACATCTGTTACTTGCTACTACTACTGATTCTACTGCATTCTCTGATTTTTACGACTAAATCCTGAAATCATATTAATTCTTTTCATAAATTTACTAAATGGAATTAATGTAATTAAATTAACATGGTTGAATTGATTTAATTTTATGAATTATCCATTCCCTAATTCATGACACTAAGTAATTAATATGCCTAATCTTTCAATTAGAGTGGCCATGTAATTAGCCTAAAGTGGCTCCTGCCACCATGATAAGTGGCGTGTGTCACTTCCTAATTCCCTCACTCTAATTACTTTCCTCATCCACTTAACTAATAATCCACCTAATTTAATCCATGTAATTAATGATCATCCTAAGAGAATTCAAAGTGGCTTCTGCCATTCTTAAAAATGGTTGTGCCACGTCAATGCATTTTCATCCTACTAATTTCTAAATTCACTCCAATAACATATCACTAGTTTTCAATTCAACTAATAACTAATTACATGATTAAGGGACAAAAGTGGCACCTGCCACATTCAAAAGTGGCGTCCGCCACTTGGGGCTTCTACCCGCCCACAAAATATGGCACCCGCCACTTAGCCTTTTAGCCACCACTCTACTGGTTTGTCTTCGTCGTTTCGAAATTTTCTAGAAACAATTCAACGAAATTTTTTTATCAACAAACCAACATAATTAAACAGAGTATAATCAGCAAAATTCAATAATCGGACAATCGATTTTCACACGAACATTCACAACAACAACAATCAGCAGATCATTCATATCAATACAGATTCAACAAATATAACTACCCAAATCAAACTCAATCACAGTATTGAATTTCATTCCCGATTATAAGAATCGAACTCACACTTACCTTAATTTTGGATCAAAGGTAGCCCTAGAATCGGATTCCAAATTGTCATTCCTCTTTATCTCACGATCGTGCAGTAGTTTTCAATTTCTCCAATTTCCTCCTCTCCTGATATTATGTTTCTACTATTTTATGTTCTTTTAATTAAATTAATTAAATATTATAATTATTAATGTGCCTAATCATAACATCCCCTATTTTACTAATTCGGACACGATTTTAAGCCCATCAACCCAATTATCACAACAACTATATTATTAATTCTAATAATAATTCTACGACTTCCGACTTATTTTTCCGGATTACCGACTTAATCAACCACAACATAAAATATACCAACTAATCACAAATAGTTAATTAAAAATTTAATAAAATAATTAATTAAATAATTTTGGCGTTACACCTGTCATCCTTCAGAGCTTTCTACACCAAATCCTTGAAAAGAACACATTGAGATGTTTTATGACCAAGGAAACTATGAAATTTGCAAAATCCTCTCTTTTTCTTTTGCTCTAAAGGGGGATCTTTTAAACCATGTGGAACTACAATTTGATCATTTTTTACTAACAAATCAAATAATTTGTCACATTAGATATATCAAAAGTATATGTCTTTGTGACATTTTTGTCGGACTTCCCTGTTTCTACGGGGTTCTTTCCATTTGATGGTTTCAATACTTTACATTTGTAAGGAGGTATTGGCTTGAGTTAAGCCACGTGAACCTCACTTTCATCGATTAGTTCCCCATCGTCGGAAGAGAACTCGTAAGTCACTAAGTACACAACTTTCTTATGATATCGACTAGTCTTTGATTTCAAAGCTTTCAAGCGTTTGACTTGTCAAACTCTATCAGCTAGTTGGGCCATATCTCTGAGATATTGGGTATCCAACTTCTTTCTGATCAAATAGTCAAACCCGACCGTGGCTATTTCTACTAGCTCATGTTCAGGGACTTAAGTAAAGCATCTAGCTTTCAGAAGTTTGAACCTATTGAGATATTGTTCGACTGATTCACTCATTTTTTTGTTTCACACTAGCTAATTCCTTCAGGCTAATCTTGGACTACCCCATGTAGAACTGCTCATGGAACATTCTTTCTAGTTGAGTCTAAGTGTGAATGGGCTGAGGGGTTGCATTGTGAACCAAGTCAATGTATTTTTTTTAGGGAACTAGGAAAATATTTCATTTTCAAATCTTCATTATTCTCTATGTCCCCAGCTTCTGTCTGGTATCGTGCCATATGTTCGACTGTGGACTCTTCAGTCTCATCAGTGAATTTGGTGAACTTTGGAACTTTCCATCCCTTGGGTAGTTCTATTTGTAGCACGTAATTGGGTAACAGGGATGTATAAATTGGTCGTCGGAGGTCTGGGTTGGCTCTTTTTCGAACCATAATCCTTTCGACCATAGCTTCCAGGTTTGGCTCTCCGGCTATCGCATCTTGACGGACCTGCCCCATCACATCTCCAGGGTTTTAATGCCGATGTAACGTCACAATGGGAGGCCTTTGGACCACCCTGGGTATATGTTCATCCTCTTTATAAGGTTGTTTGATTATCTTTTTATACTCTTCCTCTTGTCAAACTGGTGTCTCTGGTCGAAGAGGTGGGGTTCGTCGAAGTGGGGACGTTGGTGCCCCCAAAAAATCCCTTATTCGAGTTATTTGAGTTGCCAAATGTTGCTAACTTTGCATTGAATCTTGTATCAAAGGTCTCAAAATGGTCCCTATCTATTGAATCAACATGTTAACCATTTCATGGTTACTCTCGTCCATCTGGTGTCTTATGACGACCACAGAGATAGGATTAAACGTTGGTATGGATTGAGACAAAAAGTTATATTTGGTCAATCGATCGTATTGGTTCGTCAAAGACCCTAGCCCCTGGTATGGGGAAAATCTCCTAACTAACTATCTTCAAGCGTTGAGCCAGAGTTATGGAAACTCAACATGGATTCGGGTGGTATGCCTAATGTTCTGGAAAAGGGCATGGTGGAACTGGGAACTTAAGGCCCCGTAGTTCCACCTACAGTTGGCCTGAATGGTTCAGGTTGAAATGGAGTGGTGGATGATCCACTTGTAGCAGTCGGTATTGTTGTCGTAACAGTTTCAGTTGTGTTCGTAACAACTAGAATTCTTTATGAAGACAATTCTTTGTTTGGATGTGTCGTTACCATCTTGCCACTGCGTAAGTGCATATACTTAACCCAACGGGTGTTCTAATTTGTTCGCACGTGGATTTCGCACGAACGATCACTGACCTCTTATCGAAAAGGTTCACTTGCGGAATCGGCAAAACGAGTCTCAGAACTGCTCTGTTTGGTTGAGTATATGGTGGACTTTTATAGTTTCAGATGGTAAGGGTTTTTGGGATTAGGTTATGTTTGTGAAAACGCTCGCTGAATGCTTCGTTGACTTGGAATCAAACGAGTAAATGAAAACGATCAAAGGAAAAAGGATAAAATAGAAAAAACAAAGCAAAGGACAAGTATTAAAATTGCTTGGAATTGAAATAACTTGAAAGGATAAATGTTTGGATGTTATCATACATTTTGCATAGGGGGTAAACTCGTTTCTCTTAACGTTTGGTACTTTGAGTGTGTCCCTTTTACAATGTAACAAAATGCGACCCCTAATTCTGAAAATGAAATCTACTTAAATAGACATAAAAAGTAATTGTCAGACCCTTTCCAACGAATCTGATGATGACACATGTCACCCCACTAATATGGTAATTGCCCATTATGTCGCTCCACTTCCTTGGGCAGTTTCTTCATGGCATTCTGCATGTTGCGTTGAAAGCCTTCAACAAACTGGCTTTTTTGGGCAGCGTCGAAGTGCTTCGACGCCTATCTTCACTGGATTGGATTTTTCCTCACTTTCTCCTCCCTGTTGACAAGTCGACATGTTTCCTCTTTCTTGGTTGGGTCAAAAACTTCCTCTTTGATGATTGTGTGGATTCGCTCTAAAACGCAATACCATTATTAGCCTGGTCGAAATTTTCATCTAATAATACCCCATTAAGATAGTGGGGGAAAGTTTGGTTGAATAGGAGTGGTTGGTTTATAATTTGCTCAGAGGAATTTATGTCTTTCTTTTGTAATTAACTATGAATTGATGTAGTTATATATGACTTTCTAAGCAATGTTTTTCCCTACATGTATAACTTTTTTATCTTCTCACGTGTTCCTAATTTTGTTTGTTATATAGATTTAAAGATGTTTTTGTTTTCTTAAAATTGTACCTTGATGGGCGCCTTTTTGGCTAATATCGATTCTATTTGTTAACATGATCTTAGTGTCACTTTTCATTTTATTGAAATTATGTACTTTTATAGGCATCTTCTCGGTTAAAGTCTGTGTTTCTTTTTGGTGACTGAGTGGTTCCTAGACCATTGGATTTTTTCCTCTTTGGGCTCTACTCGGTTAAAACCAATGTTTCTTTGTAGCTTATGTCATTAAGTAGTTCTCGGTTCATAGGAATTTTTCCTTTTTGGCCTCTACTCAGTTAAAAATGATGTTTCTTTATGAGTCTGGAATAAGGACATTCCCTATCTAGGGATACCATCTTCTTGCCCCCCCCCCCTCTTCGTTGTGTTTTACCTCGATAATATGGGTGAATCGATATTATTCATGTGGAATTTCTTCCCATTGGTGGTGATTCAGAGGGTGAGGTCCCTTGGCCATCGGTCGTTACTTCCTTTTTATGGGATGATGGATTCTCAAAGCATGTTTAAAGAAATATAATGCTTAATACATTAAAATTATCTAGGATTACCACTCATTATTCTTTGAATTTGGGGTTGATGCATTATAGTAAAATGTGTCCACTCAAACTTTTCAGGGGGTGTGATCTTGGTATCTTGACGTTGAAGTTCCTTTTGCTTCCCAGTTGGTACAAGATTATTTTCAAAATTAAGTATTTTTCTCGACTTCATGTCGAATATCTTCTCTTGCTCTTTTGCTTGTTTCTCCCTTTCCAAACCTTCATTGATTAATAATTTTACTGGTTGGCAAATTCTCCTATAGTTCTATGTAAAGGTATTCAAAATCGAATCATCCAAATAGAAAATCGCAAATTAAATCAAACCAAATCAAAAACTGTAAAAAACCGTATTTGGTTCGGATGTGTTTGGCTCACATTTTAACAGACTTGTGTGGTTCGATTCAATTTGTGGTATGTATTTTGTAAAATGAACCAAGTTGAATCAAACTGCATTATGTTATCATCCAAATTTTACTTAACCCACATTCAACCCAAACATAAACCTATTATGCATTAGTTTTATGATTACAAATTTTCTCTTCCTTGCATTTAGAGTTTCAGTTCCAGCCTTCTAAAATCTCTCCTAACAGCATCACTCCTTCATCAAATACATCTTGGATTTTCTTCTCTAATCTTTACTCTCTTATATTCTTTCTTATTCACCTACTCATTTTTATGTTATTATTCTCACTTTCAGTTTCGTTTTTATCACGCATTTTATTATCTAATTTATCCTCTATTATGTTGTTTCTTTTTCATCTTTGTTAATTTCTCTTATTCTCCATTTTTTGTTTCATTATAATGTTTTTCTCTTATGTTGTTTCTTTTTCATCTTTGTTAATTTCTCTTATTCTCCGTTTTTTGTTTCATTATAATGTTTTTGATACTATGTTATGCTATTGTTTTTTTATTTATTATTCAATTTTGTCTAATCTAATTTTTACATATTAAATAGTACTTCATCCGATCACTATTATAAACAAAAGTCATTAAATTTTAGACTAATTAATACTTGTATTACTATTATACCCTTAAATTAATTCAAAAACATTTAATATTAGTAGTTAATTCATTAAATAAAATAAGGATATTATCGTAAATCTCACTTTGATTGTACATGAAATCAAGAAAATTAACTATATTTAACTAACCTTCTTAAATAGTTATTTTGGCTTATTAATTATACATACAAAATTAATTATGCTTAACTAACTTTCTTAAGTTGTTATCCAATTATTAATTATACTTAATTAATATTAATTATATTTAACTAACTTTTTTAGATTAGTTGGTCGAAAGATCGAATATCAAGAATTAAAAATATAAAAAAAAAACTAACCCAAATATGTATTTAATAGGAAGGAGGCTTTACCTTACACCCCTACACTTAATCACATACCCCTACATCAAATTTTTTTTGACCAAATTGCCCTTGTATAAATAGTTAATAAATCAAATTTACTTTCCATTTTTACCATTCGTCCAAAGTTACAGAGAGAGAAAAAAATTTTGATTTTCAGACGTGTTTACCGGAAGACTATAAGTAAGTCTTCCGGTTTGAAAATTTGTTTACCGGAAGAGTTTGTGAAAGTCTTCCGGTACTGGAAGACTTTATGAAAGTCTTCCGGTATGATGGGTTGGTTTTAAAATGACTACCGAAAGACTTCATCAAAGTCTTCCGGAATGATGCGTTTTAAAATGACTACTGAAAGACTTTGATGAAGTCTTCCGGAATGGTTTTTTAAAAAAAGTGTGTACCGGAAGACTTGAAGAAAGTCTTCCGGAAATTTTTTTTTTTTTTTTTAATTAAATAATTGTTTTATTGTTTATTTTTCAGTGGTGCGTTCACGAGGCAGAGATGGGAGGATACCAGTTCGATCGATGGGACGGGGCGATACGAGTAGGACACGCGCAGATGATGTTGGTACATCTGCAGCTGCAGCAGACCCTGTGGGGTATCCTGGAGGTCCGTACGATACCAGTATTTTGGTTTCGTACGAGCATCATGTGGCTAGACGTGTATGGTTTGGTGAGGTAAGGAAATTATAATTATTTAGTTTTGAATAAAAATCGAAATTATTAGTAGCTATTATATAATTTGTTTAATTTTATTTGATTTCAGGAGAGAGGGGCAAAGAAGGAATTGAAGGTGGCAGGACATGGGTTGAAGTTGACCCAAATGGTTCCACAGCAGCTTCCACCGGAGATTGATGGTATCATATCTAGGTCCGGTTTAGCTTCCTTACAGAGGTCAAGTTTGAAGAAGATCGATGCAAACTTGGTTTCTGCATTTGTGGAGAGGTGGCATATAGAGACATCTTCATTTCACCTTCCGTTCGGTGAAATGACGATTACTTTAGATGATGTGGCATGTCTGCTTCATTTGCCTATCAGGGGGGTATTCTGGAACCCTCAACCCATCAGTGAGGAGCTAGCCATTGAGTGGGCGGTTGACTATCTTGGAGTGTCATCGAGAGTGGCATTATTCCAGGTTCGTGAGTGCAGAGGTTCGTACTTCAAGATAGAGTGGTTATATGATCGATTCGTAGAGCATCGAGCAGCTTCATCATGGGCATTTGCGACCAGATGTTATTTGATGATGTTAGTGGGTTGCACGATCTTTGCAGATAAGTCGTTTACACTCGTGGAGGCGCGATACTTGGCATTATTTAGGGACCTGAATGAGTTGTCCAACTATAGTTGGGCAACAGCTGCATTGGTGACATTGTATAGGTTTCTTGGAGATGCGTCTATGTTTAGTTGCAAACAGCTTGGTGGTTATCCGACTCTCTTACAGGTATATATTTAAATTCAGTTTATTGATATTTTTTTAGTCTAATGTTAATTTTATTATGTTAAAGTTATATATTTAAATTCAGTTTATTGATTTTCTTTTAAGTCTAATTTTAATTTTATTATGTTCATTATGTTATATTTAATTATTATGTTATTGTTTTTTTAACAGTGCTGAATTCATGAGTATTTTCCTACACTTGGGAAAAAAGGAGAGAATTGGATACCTGCTCAGAACTGTGGTCTCCCGCGAGCGATGAGGTGGACGTACAAACAGGGGGTGTTAAAGGTGGATGAGTTGCGACCCATTATGGATGATCTGACACCGACTTATGTCATATGGAGGCCGTTCGAGGATCATAGAGTTCATCGTCGTTTTGATGAGATTTCTCTATTTAGGGGTTGTTTGAGGTGGGGAGATACTATTGTTCCATACATGTCTGAAAGGTGTCTTCGACAGTTTGGATACCGTCAGTACATTCCACCTGCACCTATTGATCCTAGGATGGCTGGTGATATTGATATTGAGTGGATTAGTTACACCCATAGCGTTGGCCAGGTGATTCGTTCGGCTGCACTGGCGACTACCCCATTTGAGGTAGAGGATGGATACCTTGAGTGGTATTATCGTGTTTCGCATCCTCGATTGGTACCTCCTACCCATGATGAGCCGCCAGTTGCATCTATTCCTGATTACGATGCGGGACCATCTGATCCTGCATGGGGTTCTGTGTCTACCTTGATTCATCGCTACCTTCAGCAGAATGCAGCTGAAGAGGATGATCCACATTTTGCTGATCTGTTTGCAGCTTTACGTATTGCTCGTTCACAGTGATGTATAGTTATGTTTATGTCATATTATTTTTTAGACTTTGCTTATTAATATTTTGACATTTGAACTTATATGTACGATCATATTTATGTTATATGTTATTTATAGTTTTTCGACAAAAAAATTGAAATTAAAATTTAATTCATGAATGTGAAATTAAAAATGAATAACATAGTGAAATTAAAACATATAATATAATTCATGAATAAAAATGAATAACATAGTTTATAATTCATAATGTGTTTGTAATATAGGCGTAAGTTGTTGCCAATGTTGTAGACGTGCAGCAAATCCTACCATCCACGATGTTGCTACTGGATAACGAAAGTTCTTCCAATCTGTTGTCACTGGTGGCAATGGAAATTCTTCTTTCATGTTAACCTATATTCAAAATTAAACAATACATTATTTAACATTACTCAAATAATTTACTAATAATATCAAATTATAACAATGTTTACCTGAATCCAATGATTTGAGTTTACAAATCCAATGCAATAAAATGAGACATTCGGTGAGAATGTAGTTGTCATAGGGAAGAAAGTCAAACATTCGACTCCTAAACAGACAAGTACCACGTTTAGATGATTGTGAAGTTTGTGCTAATTTTAACTTCTTTTTCACAGGTTGTGATGGTTGAGATGGTTGAGATTTCTTTTTTGAATTTTGTGATGGTTGAGATTGTCATTGTGAAGATTGTGATGCTTGATCAACATATTCATGATACGAAGGATCCCTGTAAACATCATACCCTTCAGGTTTTTTGTCTTTTTTCTTGACTCCACCTTTTGTCTTAATTTTTTCAGGTGGTGCTAACAAAGAAGTCGTTGTGGGAAATGCAAGTTCATAAACCCTACTATGTAATGCCCTTCTGATGTTGTGACCTATACCTTTTCCATAACTCATCCATTGCAGATTTCATACCCACATCTGATTCCTCATCTAAGTCTTCTTCCAACTTAATTTCCATACTTAGTTTCCTCCAATGTACATGCACAACCTCAATTGGTATCGGAATACCACTAATTCTATACCCTGCCAACTCACACGCGCAAGGTAATCCATAGGTTGTTCTAAGAGTACATCGACATTTGTCCTTGTTAGTTCCAATATAATCAACTCTAGTTAACTCTTCAGCAACGCGCCTCAATGCAGCTCGCGACACTGAAGTACGTAAATATGTGTAAAATGGACTTGAATAGACATGTGCAACTTCATACACACTCTTTTGAAAAGAAGCTCGAATGTTGCTAATTTGTATCTTTAAGTTGTCATTCATGGCCTCCCAACATTTGACCATGTCACCTATACTGTTTCCCAACATCTGCTTTAACTTCCAATGAGCAGACTCAACCCTATAATAATACATATTTAAACTAAGTAAGAAAAATACAAAATTCACAAAAAGTATATTTTGGGATCTAAATCAAAACATACCAATTAGTCGTCGTGTTACCCATATGTAGGACTCGATTAATCCATGCGCAAACAAACCTTTGTCTATATGGTGTCAACCATGTGTCGTTCACATACTCAAAAAATTTAGGACAATCAACACACTCTTGCTCAAGTTCTTTTAAATGTTGAGCATACTCAACCTCATCACTAGCCCATACAACATCCGTCCATAATTTGCCAATTGACTCCTGCATATCAGGAGCCACTAATAGTTTCCTTTTTGCACCAACATTTTTGTTAATGTGAGACTGACATAGCAAATTATTTGTCCGTGGAAACACAATCTCAATGGCTTTCATCAAAGCAAGATCTCTATCTGTCATCATAACTTGTGGAAATAAATCTTTCTTCACAAACAATTGTTTAAGCTTATCTAACACCCAACAAAAAGTCTCAGTCTGCTCAGACTCAATATACGCAAATGCGACAGCAAAAGTCAACTCGGTTGATGTCATGCCAACAATTTCAAACAAATGTTGCCTGTATTTGTTTGTCTTATAAGTGTTATCCATAACTAACACAATAGGAAACATATTCAACAACTTAACTGAATCTGGATGTGCCCAAAATATATCTTTAATAACTTCAGAGTCATCTCTTTTTCTACTCCAATAAACATAACCTGCAGCCTCGATAAGCTTAAACAAATGTTGTATCTCACTTCTAGGACCTCTTATCTCTTTTTCCATCATACTCTTTTGCTTGTATATTTGTGTGATCCGAGTGACACAATCTGGATCTCGCTCGTACAAGGAATGCAATATATTTCTAGGTGCAACCTTTCTCTTTGTTAAATCAGCAACATGTTGCTTCTGATCCGCTGTCAACCTACCAACAAATGAGTGACCTTCTAATCTATCAGGTAAATCATGGTTATGAACGCCACATTTTACATCAATCTTCCATCCAGATCCATCTTTTGTCGGAGTTGACCTGATCTTAAATGGACATCCGCATTTTTTGGTCGCACTTTCTATTCCACTACGAATATCCTTGTATTTCCCACCTTTATCGCAACCAAATATTATTTTGTTACTTCTTCCTCTCTTGCCTGTTTGTGTATCTGAACGAGTGATGATGACCGTCACTTTATTTCGTAATCCGGTGTCTTTGACCCATCTTATCACCTCTTCTCGTGTACCAAATCTCTCTGACGTTGTAAATACATCTGATGTATTCACACATATCGGTTCTTTTTCGTATAAAGGTACTGCACCTACAAATTAAAAATATTTTTTTAAAAAAAAGAATAAAATAAATAAATAAAAATTACAAACCGGAAGACTTTATGCAAGTCTTCCGGTATTGTACTCTTACAATACCGGAACACTTACCTAAAGTCTTCCGGTATACATATTCATAGATACCGGAAGACTTAATAAAAGTCTTCCGTTCCGGAACACTTTTATTAAATCTTCCGGTGAGCAAACATTACAATACCGGAAGACTTACACAAAGTCTTCCGGTATGTTAATTAACGTACCGGAACTCATCTAAAAGTCTTCCAGAACGTGTATTTTGGGACCAATTTTTATTATAATCTGGCGGTCTGACACAAATGGTAAAAAATAACAATAATAAAATAATAATATAATAAAATATAATAAGGTTAAAATGAGCATTTTGAAAAAATTGTGGGGTAAAGGTATGGGTGTAGGGGTATATGGTAAAGCCTTCGTTTAATAGAGTATGAAAGTTTAAACAATCGAACCATCATGTTGATTTGATTCAATTATATTTTTACAAGTTCCTTTGTATAAAAACCACCCAACCCTAATTTTGTGTAAAACAATAAATGTTAAACATGTCACATGTCTTGAAAACGTCAAAATGTATTTAAAACTTGTCATTTACGCATACAAAATTATAATAATGGAGAAAATATACAAAAAGAAAGAAGAAAAGGATTGTTTCGAAGACTTATTTTCTTGTCCCTTTTCATTGTCTAAATGGTTTAGGATTTAGAGAACTATCACTTAATTATAAAAAAAAAAGTATAATTTTCCTCTGCATTGACTTCAACGATATTGTCCATTAAAAAAATATGGTAATGTTTCATTTCAGGCTTAAAATATATACAAGAGAAATTCAGTTTAGGCAATGTTATTTACAAAACTAAGTTTAAATGAGGGCAATGTTAATCACACAAACTTAGTCACTTTATTAGGTATGTCGCTAAACCCTCCAATGCCATATAAAAATAGGTATTTCTATATCTTACAGTTCAATAACACAAAATAGTAGTAGATTTTATGAAAAATATATTTACTAGAAATTTAAGACCACAGCATCATCATAAACACAATATCTCAAATTTTCAAAAGAAAAAACACATTTGCTGTAATATAATCAAAATCAGTTACAACCATACCATATTAAGAAACATCACTTGAATACTGAATTTTTAGAAGTTTTGATTAAACAAGAGGTTGGGAATTGGTAATGTGATGGTGAACCATGATGTTGATAAAAGATGCTTTACAATCCATCAAAAAGGGATGAGAGTCTACTCATGTTCAACCAACATAATGAATATATCAGAGTATGAACAAAAACTGCCATCAAACAACCATTCCGAAGAGTTTCTTCCATGATCATACAAAAAACAACAAAAACAAAAATAATTCGACATACTGCAAAAAGAAATCACTCGTCCTCTTGACTGCGAAGTCTAGCAAGTTTGTTGGTGACAACAACGTCCAATTGTGCTGCACGCTCAACAATGTCCTTTCTCTTCCTTGTTGACACATTGTGTGCAATCTCAGCACAGTATGTCCTGAAGTTTATTCAATTTAAACAAACAAACATATAATCAATAAATTAAAAAATTAAGGCGAAATAGGAAATTGATAATCAAAATGAACCAAGACTTAGTAGTATTTACCTGTTGTGCATCATCAAAAGTTCTAAATCCTTGACATTGTGGACAAGGAACTTCTTGAACCCATTAGGCAGATAGTGTCGGGTCTTCTTGTCTGAACCGTAACCAATGTTGGGCATCAATGTCACTCCTTTGAACTTTCTCCTAACACGGGAATCAATACCCTTGGGTCTACGCCAGCTTTGCTACATAACACAATAGAAACAATATCAAAATACACCTAGAACACCTAAAAACCCCATAGATTCAACCAGCATCGACCGATCAGCAAATAAAATGAAAACCCTAAACCCTAAACCTTAAACCATTTGACACTATGAAAACACTAAACCTAAAACCATTTGACAAAAACCATTTGACAGAACATAGATCCAATAAATTAGAGCAATTGATATTTTCATTAACATATTAACATACCTTGACGCATATTCTCCTGTCACTTTGAGGCCTGATGAACCTCTTGACACGTTTCTTGATAATCTTCTTGGTTAGCAGAGGAACGGCCATCTCGTCTTTGAGAAACACGTAAAACTAAGAAATTAGCGGATGAACCAACTAATTTTGATTCACAATAGAGAGAGCAAAATTGAAAATCGAAAACGATAGAGAGAGCAAGGAATTGAAAATCGAAAACGAAAATTGAATTGCAGAAGCGGTGTTGCTTACCTACCTGTTAGAAGAGCTGCTCCTGGGATGTAACAAGGAAGGAGGCGAATTAGGGTCTTGCAGATGATATTTATATAGGTATTATATTGGGCTTATCTTACCTGGCCCAGTGTGATAAAATGATTCTAACTGTGTTTTTGTTTTTTTTTTAATAAAAACTAGTAGATGACTTGTGCGTCCGCACGGGCGCGCGTTGTCGCTCGTCATTAGTTAATTAATCTTAAAAATATATTATTTATTGTTTGTTTAGATTTTATATGACTGATAGTGTCTCATGCGAAAGACATATTGTTGCACGTTATTAATTAATTAATTGTTATAAAATTACTAATAACTTAAAATATTTTAAAAATATATATATGTAAAAAATCGTAAAATGATAAATTCAATATGTCTAATAATTAAAAAATATACAAATGTCAATAATAACTTTAAATATTTATAAATATTTTATTGATTAAAATTAAAATATATTGCGGTGATAATGACCCGTAAATATAATAAGTTTAAGTGATAAAATTCACTGGAATTGGTAAAACTTATATATATCAACTTCATTGTATTCTTAGAATAAAATAATAAATTGTTATAAAATCACTAATAACTTAAAATATTTTTTAAAAAATATATATGTAGCAAATGTACAATAATAATAATATACAATTTCAAATGATTAAATAATAATAATAATAATACATGTATTAGGAAATAAAAAATAATATTAATTAATTGAATTATAAATTAATTAATAAATGTAATAATTACTACTAATAAACTATAAATAAATGTAATAAATGTTAAATAAATGGACTTAAATATAGTAAAAAAAAATTAAGTGAGAACAATAGTTGAAATTTAAATAACATACAGTATAATATTTGTGAATTTTATAATGATATATTTGTATCTCTATCCATTTAGTGGTCGAGAGTTTTTCTTTTTATAAATTTAATTAAAAATTAGACACTTGACAAACTCATTAAATTCACTTCAAAAATTTAACCAAATTCTTATCTAATATTATCGACCACATCACATTCTCAATTTTAATATTTTAATTTCAAAGATAATATAAATCCATTTCAAAGAAAAAAATAGAGATAACACATAAATAAATAATTATATTAATTTCTTTTAAAAAACAAAGAGAAACAATATTATTTTGGTTAATATTTAAAAATATATTTATAAATTTTAATCATTAATTTAGTACTAAAATTTAACTCATGAATAAATGACTGCTAATAAGTTCAATTCTAATTTGTATTCTTTTTGTGAAAAATAAAATATAATAACAATTAGAATATAACATTTTATCGATGATTCATAAAAACATTATAATGATATTTAATATTAGTTTAAGTGACAATTATATTATTCATACATTACCGTTATTAGTTATTCCATATTAATAATTTGCCAAATTTATAATCCATTCATCATTATAATATATATGAATTATCTCTAAATTAATGACACATTAATTCTTTTTAATAAAAATACTACTAATTTTATTTTCTCTCTCTATCTCTTAAATTATATACACTAAAAATTTAATTTCATCCTAATATTCTATTATTCAACTTTTTTTTTAATTTAAATTTTTCTTTCTTTTAAGAAGAGTATAGGGAATAAGGAACCCAATATATTATTACCATTAGTGGTGTATGGAACATATATATTATACAAAAACTTAATCCCTCGTTAAACTCTCTAGAAATTGATAAAAGATTTGATAGAATAAACATAAGGTCCACTATATTTACAACAATTATATACAGTTCACTATCAAATTCCTCAAATAGAACAAAGAAAAATCTGTTTTCCCTTAACTTTCCTGCAATAATATAGTAAGCATTCAAGTAAGATTTAAAGAAAAATCAATTTTCTCTTACCTTTCCTACAATAATATAGTAACCATTCAAGTAAGATTTGGTGCTCACGAAGAATATACAAACTAATCACACTGAGGGATCCTAAAACTAACAAGAATTACGCAAGTTCATCTCTAGCTGCAGACACTGATCTTTGTTTTTTCCTCCTCAACAAATTTCAAAAGCAGTTCATGGATGCATGCATATATAGGTTCCTCTTCAATGCTTAGATTGGCTCCTCGCAGCACTTCGTCTCGCACAACATCCCACAAAATATATGATATACTGGCATACACAATAAAAGTCAGTGAGATTATTACAAGATGGATTGAAGAACTTGTCTTGATTGTTTTGTAAACTTTTGAAGAGGCACAATGTCTTACCAAAACAACAAATAATACGACATTGAATATCGCAACAACTCTCCACTCAGTTTTCATGTATTGTGCCACGCCGGCCTTGGAACCAACATTCAGAAAAATAAAACGGCCTTGAGACAATATACTTGTATCTAGAAAAACATAAATGGCTTCATTACTATGATTTTGCGTGTTTAATGTCACAAATTCCAGTAATGGAAGCCCTGTACTCTTTTAATAAATGGAGACGATTCATAACCGACAATCTGACATGCTTACTTGCAAGAATCACAATCATAGCATTTGACAGCTCGAGAATTTTTGTATCGCTTGCAGTCATGGTTAGGACTAACCGGATGAAAGCTCAAGTCATAGTACGATGCATTTACAGCAGGATATCCACACCTAAAATATAAGAATTTCAGATATATGTACCGAGTTTCTTAACCGAAAAATAAACTATATTCTAAATCGAAACAAACTTGACTGGTTATTACAGATAAGTAAATTCTTCGGAAAGAAAGGAGAACCTACTCAGAAGGCGGTCGGCAGCAGCCAGATTCAATAGGACTCAACTTAGCTAATTTATATTGTTTCAGAGACTACATAACATGAATATTATAAAGAGGTAAATAACATTTTTGTGAGTGTGGAAAATAACAGAGAATCATAATTCAATTTTGTGGAATAGTATAGATAATATAGATCACACACCTTATATTTGTTGGATAGGTTGTTGCAGTTTTCGGTTTTGACCAAACAAACCCTCAATCGCTTCCAATTATGAGAATTGTTCAACTAAAAGCCAACAAAAAAAATATCAAGGAAATGAATGTTGAAGAGAATTGTCTAACACCATCGGTTAATAAGTGTCTTACCTCTTTGAGAAACCAAGAGGTATAATCTTGAAGGTGATATTCCTTGTACCTAAGCATACCATAAGTTTGTCAATTATTGAATCGAATCACGGTATGTTCTCAAGAATCAAGCACTTGAGTCCTTACCGCAAACCAGTCACACTATGACCTGATCCATTAATATTAATCACAATGAATCTGAAACAATGGCAAAAGATTGCATAAGCAATTACAAGAAATCATGATTAGTATAATGTAAGTGTAGAGACTGCTTCGCCGATGAACATCATGATTAGTTCAACACATGACGCCACACACAGCTTCGTCGACGAACATCAAAACATCATTATTAGTATAATGTAAGTGTAAAGACTGCAGAAAATGATAAGGATATGGGATAAGAGCTAAATAAGAATCATAAAATTTCAAGGTGGGCCTAATTAATCTTAAAAAATTCTACTGCAGAAGTTTAGACTTTCGCATGAAGTACATGCAATCTTAATCACAAGCCTTTCAAAAGAGGGAGAGGACTAAAGTGATGCATATATTTTACATATAATAATGATATGTCACAGAGAACTATTTTCTACTTATTTCAAGCTTAAGATAACGTTTATTTTCAAGACGAGGCAAACATTACAAAATTAGTTTTTAATATCGTCATGCTTTTTCTTTTTTCATTGAATGGTAATTTTTAAGATAATTATGCAAAATCTAGAAATATAAACTGGCAGAACATGTCAAGAATTTAATAAAGAAAGTTAAGAAAGTCATCACATATATTGAACACACAACATAAGTATTCTTCCTAAATGTAAATATGAAAGTACCAGGGATAGAGACTATGTGATTTCCCTGATGTATAAGCCACACTAAGGCTAATTGAGAAGGAATGCATGCATGCTTTGAAGCCAAGTCATTGATTCTTTCATAGAAACACTTGTTCTTTTCAAAATTTTCTTCCATGAACCTGAGATTCATATTCTGTTAAAAAAATAAGGAAATATTTCAGTAGAAAATCACTGCAGAGATAAAAAAATTATTTTCACCAATAAATGCACTGGTTTCATCACCAGATTTAATTTCTGTTGATGCAGACCCATTTTGTTTCTTCAAGTATTCAATGATATTGTCAGCAAGTGACCTTTGCAATCTTGAATGCTCTTTACACCATTCCTCAAAATCTTAACTGTTGGGAATCCCTTAACTTGATATTCAAAGGTAAGATCCTTGTTCTTCTCCTCCTTGACATGAACTTCAACCTTAAAATGAGGAGTAAGTAGGCGGATACGTTGAAAATGCTTCACACCTGTAATTATTGATCACATTACAATTCAAATTAGAAAGGAAACTGATGAGGTACAAAATGTGTAATAAACCATTCACAGTTAGAAAGGAAACTGCTCCTTCAAATACAATTCTAAGTGTGTTTGGTCCTTGATGAGGTACACCATTCACAGTTAGAAAGGAAACTGCTCCTTCAAATAAATCAGCTCATCCACAGTTAATGTCTTAGACAGGGCCTGTCCCAATTCCCATGTAAATAACATTTCTAATAAGATATTGAGAGGCACAAAATGTGTAATAAACCAAAAGGAGAAAGGTAAAAAAGAACAAACAAAATAAAAAATCACTCACGCCTAACTGTTAGAAAGGAAACAATGTATAGGTAAAACTTGTTTCCACAACTTAAGCTTCAAATTTCCAAAAAACATTTCATCTTTAGTAAAAATAATTGAGTATGTAAAGTTGGAAAACTCTGAAAATTTCAGCAAGGCTACTACTCAGTATTGGGACAACAATTAACTTAGTTACAATTGGTTCAATAGAAGCTCATTACGGATCAAAATCAGGTTTAACAAAGCAGGAGTTTTATAAAAAGACACACCCTTAAAGCAGCTTTTCGTAGAGAAGAAAAACGCACATATGCCTTCATGAGCTTGAATATTAAAATATCTAAAGGTACTTTCATATCCTCGTAGTTTTTTATCCATGGATGACCTGCAATACACAATTGTGAGTAACAAATTAGAAAAATAAGAATGAAAGCCTGAAATGATAGCTGAGAAACTCACTTAATGCCTGTGCTGCACTCATTCTTTTCCGTGGATCTTTAATAAGTAATCTCTTGACAAAATCCCTTGCCTCATTTGATAGAGAAGGCCAAGGAGGTTCATCAAAACTTGGATCAGCTTTCAATACAGTAAAAAGATACCAGACTCAGTCCGAGCCCAAAATAGACGACTTCCGCATAATAAAATATATGCAATCACTCCAATACTCCAAAGTCCAAACATCAGCCTCAGTACTGTAAGCTCTATGAAGAATTTTAGGAGCCACATAGTATGCACTACCCACAATATCATTCAGTATTTCATCCATAAAGCATAATGAGAAGTCAAAAACAAAGGATGTCTAAACGGCATGCATATATGTAAAATGAATCCAAGCATACCTAGTTTAACAAAATCCGGAAACCAAAAATCTATGGCCTTCAGTTCTGAGTTTTCGTTCTTGGATGCTAACAAAATTTTCTATCGTTCTTGGATGCTAACAAAATTTTCTAATCCAAAAATTAGCCATATTTAGAACTTTGAAGTTAAGAGACAAGCCCCACAAAGACAATCAAACAAAATCAAAAAGGAAGAAAAAAACAGTTACCAAAATAAGGATTATACCTTCTAGGATTTCATTCTCTGTTTTTTATTTGACATCTAATTCCACCACCTGAAACAATTGTGCATATCAAAAAGAAAGAAAAAAAAGTTACCGAAATATCAAGTTGTGAGGAGCTGCTTCATCTCTACATACCAGAGGTTTGCCAAAGTAAGGAAAATGACTATACTTAGGGTTTGAAGGGAAAAAAATATAGGGAGAAAGAGGGATGAAGAAGAAAAAAGGGAAGAAAAGGAAAAGAAGGGAGGAAGAACAGAGAGTGTGAGAGTGAGAGAGCTGAAGAGAGAGAGAGAGAGAGAGAGAGAGAGAGAGAGAGAGAGAGAGAGAGAGAGAGGATGACTGTTTAGGGTTTCTAGAGAAAATGTGAGAGAGAAGAGGGAAAATTGTGGGAGAGGGAAAATGTGTGAGAGGGAAATCAAATACATTCAAATAAGATCAATTAGTAATGACATGTGGAAGAAATGAGTAATATGAGACACTTAGGAAAGTTGATTTTGTTATTTACTGTAATGTCCTTTGCCTAGGTATTTTTTTATAATTTGAAAAGGATACATTAGTATTTTTGGTGGCATATTATATTAATTGGTAGGTAGTTGATTACAAAGAGATACAAAATTTATAAAAAAATAGTAATTGTAATAACTAATTTAGGAGTTGGTGTAACTAATTAGAGTGATTCTAGGAGTATTATACCCCTTGAAAACTCGAGGAAAATTGTAAATTTTAAATTTGGTTTGAAATTTAAGAAAAATAGTTAATTGTAAATGATGGGTCATGTCAAGTAATTGTTAAGTTTAAAGACCTCCAACAATTGATCGATAAAAGGGAATGGTTATCAAAGTTTGGTGCATCATGAATAAGGATTTTATTATTGGAAATCATATATATTTTTGTGAGATTATTATTAAGAATATTGTCTTTTTGAATTGGATCATACGTGTATTTTGCTTTGGTTAGGCAAAGAGAATTAAGGATAGTTTATGAACTTGGATGCTAAGAAAATAGTGTAGGTTACCAAGGTTTTTGAGTGAGAAATTTGTGTGAATGATTATAATGATATTATTAATGGCTTGAGGAGAATTATATGTGATGATTACATCATTAACATAACTGAGGATGTAAATAGTTATTGTTGGAGTTACCTTATATGAGATATTAGATCGAACTCTAGTATGGTCAAAGGGTAGCTTCTGATTCGACATGAATTAAGCATGAGGTTGAAGTTTGTTCGCAAGTTACTGTTGAAATTAGTGCGTGTTTTAGCCGAAGTTTTTCTAACATGCATTAGTTGATATTGCTAGGTTTGTTAGCATATCAAATTGGGCATGTTTATTAAACCTTGATCTGACTTAATCAGAAGGAACCTTCCAGACGTTGAGCAGCAATTACGGTGTTGGACTGGAGGGGGTGTATCTGCAAGGCACTCTGATGCTAAAGTGAGAATGCGGTACAGAAAAGGTAGAAGAGAATAATGGTTTCAGAATATCTGACCCTCTAGTGAAAGAGGGTATTTATATTGTGCCCCTAGCGCTGGGCCAAGGTCCTTAATTGGGCTAGGTCAACGAGGCCAAGGAAGAACTGTAACACCCCAAATTCGATTATGAGTAATTGTTGCTTATTTGAGGATATATGATGATTTTGACAATAGGTGATTATGTGGTCCGATGCATTGTGGTGAAATTATTTTAA
The DNA here is from genome assembly GCA_963966055.1 of Lathyrus aphaca. Classification (NCBI taxonomy): domain Eukaryota; kingdom Viridiplantae; phylum Streptophyta; class Magnoliopsida; order Fabales; family Fabaceae; genus Lathyrus; species Lathyrus aphaca. Next base: position 300,507,734 of record OZ014525.1, read on the forward strand.
TAATATTAATAATAAGAATAATCATGAAGTATTATTCGAATTAATGCTTATTATTTGAAATAATAGAAGTGGGGGTATGGAGGTTATGTTGGTCATTTGAGAGTATAAGGAGTATTTTTATATAATATGAATAATTAGTGTATTATTATACTATTTTTATTATTATTAATAAAAATATATTGAAGAAAGGATAAGGTGGTATTTATTAGAAAATAGTAAGGATAAGTTTGGAAAATCATTAACTGAGATATTTTGTCTAAAAAGGGAAGATCAGTCACTTTTCTAATTTTCATCGTGAAAATTGTGAAGAACGCTAAAGAGGGGAAGAAGAGGAGAGAAGCTTAAGGTCTTGAAATTGCTAGGAACCTTGGAGAAGAGTGTCAATCTACGGAATTCTCTAAGGTATTGGGAGTTTCATAACTTATTATAGTTTTAGAGGAATTGGTTTATGAATAGATTATGTTTTATATGATTTTGGTGATTGTTAGGTTTGATGACATAGATTGAGTTATAAGAGTATGAATTGGTGAATTGGGATTGATAAGATGATTTAAAATGGTGTGTTTGATGTTTGAATTGATGCATTGTTGTTGTATGTGATTAATTATTGATTGGTAAGAAGTTTGGATTGCATTGGGATGAATTCGTATGAAAATTTGGGGTATTTTGGTGTAGAATTCGTAAAAACAACAGAAAACTGCTTATGTCCAGGTGTTAACCGGTTAACCATAGGTGTTAACCGGTTAACCAGTGAAAAATATGTGTTTTGGGCACACAAAAAAAGAGGCGTTAACTGGTCAACGTTATGGGTTAACCGGTTAACACTGTAACAATGGCACTTTTATTTTTGAAAAATTCATAACTTTTGATTCGTAACTCCGATTTAGGTCCCGTTTGAAGCGTCGGAAAGCTAACGAGACGAGCTTTAATCTGATGAAATAAAATGAGTGAAGTGAGACATTTTTCAATGATGAATATTTAGAAAAAAATTGAATTAGTTTTATGATTATAAACGTGGTTTTATTGTAAGTTGATGATTTGTTGTTGTTGATGAAGGAAGTTGTTTTGTTGTATTGCTAGAATTGGTTTTATGATTATAAACATGATTTATATTGTAAATTGATGATTTGTTGTTGTTGATAAAAGAAGTTGTTTTGTTGTATTGTTGAAAATTGGTCTTGTGCTTATAAACATGATGTTATTGTGAATTAACGATTTGTTGATGCTGATGAGAGAAGTTGTTTTGTTATCTCGTTGATCAAAGGAGTTGTGTTATTGTATTATCGATAAAGAAGTATTATCGATGTGCTATCGTGATGAAAGACGTGATTATTTGATGATTGATTGCTGAACATGAAATGAATGATGCACTATTGATTTTGGAGGGGAAAAAGGACGTTGGTGAATTTTGGAAGTAAGGGAGAAAGATGAAACTTATGTTCATCAATTTTGAATTCTGATTTTTTGCAAATTTAGAGCAACTGCCAGTAAAAGAGGCATAACGTTTTACTCGAGATTCGAATTGAAGTGGTTCTGGACTTTTTGGAAAGCTTATGAAATTCCTTACAGTTTAAATATAATATTTTCCTTCATGAGGTTGGTGAAGAGAGAGATAAGTGCATTTTAGTATTCGGGTCTGATGTTGATTTTTGGAAAATTCTGCTTACGGGAATTCTTGACCAGTCCCATTGCAAGGACGATAACTTTTTGCTCGTAAATCGAATTTAAGCGATTTTTGAAGTTCTGGAATCTGCGTGAAATTATCTTCATTTTAGAATATGGTTTTGTGTTTGGGAGGTCTGTATTGGAAGAGAAATATGTGGTTGAAGATGGACGACTATTGCTGAAAATTTGGAAAGATAAAGACAAGTGTGAAATATTATTAGGAATAAAATGTTGGTATTTTTAAGAATGTAATTGTGTTGGAGAATGCATTGAGATGCAATTTATGTTGAATAAGAATGAGTAAAGTGACGATGTATGTGATGGAGAAGTTGTAATGCGGACAACTATAGAAGCACGCCTTCAACCTCGAAGATTTTGATGAAGACAACACGCCTCATGCACTTCAGATCTGCAAAAAGTCAAGAGCTCCAACATGATCAAGCTACAAGCAACCGGCATTGCAATCAAGCTTCTTATGCATCATCGCTTTACTTCAAGCTTGGACGTTTTTGTTTAGGTACATCAATCCCTCTTTTAAATTGATGTACAAGTGTTCATTTATTCAAATCACATGTTAGCATAATGCATAAAATACTTTGATTATTTTTCAAACCGTTTAACACTTTTGAAAACAATGTTTTTCTGGTTTTTAACAGTGTTAACCGGTTAACCATTTGGTTAACCGGTTAACGGCTTCAAATTTTCAGAAAACCTGTTAACGTTTATAGGCGTTAACCGGTTAACCATTTGGTTAACCGGTTAACACTGTAAGATTTTTGAAAAATATTTCTTTGAATTTCAATTCACACCTTTTGAATATATCTCTTCAAAAATTATTTTGTTTCATTATTTGTCATACCTTTTCAAAAGGGTGTCTTGAATATTATAAAATCTGAATTTTTCAAATTCAAAAACACCTCCTAGAAATTTTATAAAAATCACTTAAATCAAATTCACTAAAAATTCAAATATTTTTATACTTCTAAAAGTGTTCATAAGATCTTCATCTTTCATATTGCATTTTGAACACTTGTATTGATATTTGAAAAGTGGTTTGTGTACATAGGAGAAGATCATTATATTGATATCCAATCTTTGTATTACTCACTCAAAAATTACAAATTATAGAAAGGTTTTTCTATTTGTGACTTGTGATCCAGGATTGTTGGACACAAGGGTTAGTGTGGCAAGAGGATTGTTCTTGCACACCAAGTTACTTAGTTGTTTAGAAAGTAGGCCTCACCATTGAAGGTGTGATAGGTGGTACTTTTTCTAAAAAACTAGTGGAAATCTCTTTCGTGTTGAAAGGGGACTGGATGTACCTTCGGACTGTGAAGGGAACCAGGATAAATCTCTGTGTCACTTTTATTTTCTGCTTTACTGCTTTCCTTCCATACACAATTAAAAGAAAAAATTCATCCATCAAAGAAAAAGAATCGAGAAAAATTATAACACCTAATTCACCCCCCCTCTTAGGCAGATTCTGATCCTACAACAACTAAACCTAAACTCAACAAAAATAGTCAAACCTTTTCTTAATCAATTCGCGAAAGAACTGAGTTCTTAGAGTCTAGCCTTCCTTGAATTCTTGAATGAATGCTCATGAGACTAGCCCTTGGGTTGTGATTCATTCAATCTTTCGTCTTTAAGATATCTTAATTCATATATCAAAAAACGAAAGAAAAAAGTTCTTAGAGTCTTGCATTCCCTGAATTATTGGATGATCGCTCTTGAGGCTAGCCCTTGGGTTGTGGTTTATCCAACCTTTTGTTCCTAAAATACTTAACTTATCAATTTTTTTTCTTAAACAAATAATGGAAGAACTGAGTTTTTGGAGTCTCGCATTCCCTGAATTCTTGAATGATCGCTCTTGAGGCTAGCCCTTGGGTTATGACCCATTCAAATCTTTCATCTCAAAACAACTCAACTTCCCCAAAGAGATTGGACATGATTCATCTCCATAATAAAGACGTTTTTCTTATTCCCACAAACACAATCAAATTTTTCAAACAATTTTTCTCAAGGAAGAATGTGGCAATTGCTTGTTGATCATATATCCAAGTTTAAAGCTTCTTCCCATTTTTTTATTTTCTCCCTCAAACGTTTGTGTTTGAATATGTGGGATATCTTCCTTAAAGATGACGACTTATCTCTTTCTTTTAAACCCGGCTTGAAATCTACCCAACAAATTGCAAAATATTTTTCATAATTAATTAACGAAAGAACTGAGTTCTGGAGTCTCGCATTCCTTGAATTCTTGAATGATCGCTCTTGAGGCTAGCCCTTGGGTTGTGATTCATTCGCCCTTTCGTCTCTAAATCACTTTAACCAAGGTCAAAATATCCTTCTCGAAAGAACTTTATTTAGATCCTTGCTAACGCGCATATAAACTAGTACTTGAGCCTCCCCGAGAGCGGACAAGTCAATGTTTAGCAGTTAGCATACGAGCTAAACACTTGTTCATTAAAAAATATAAACCAACAAAACGTAGTCCCACAAACTACGAAGCTCTGACTTTCGCATTGTACAAGGGAATACATAGACACAAGGTTTTCTTATCCCTGAGGTTTTATTGATATTTACCTTTCCCTTTATTAGGAATAAAATTAAATTCGGTGGAGACTCTGTTGTTTTTTCCGCGTCCATCGCGAGGATCGTATTTTTCGAGGTACGACAGTTGTCGACTCTATCGGGGAGAGAATTTTGCGAGAGATAGTCGAGCCTAACTTAACTAATTGTGTGTTAGATTGTTGATTTGTCTTATTTGTCTTCTCTATGTTTGTTATCTTCATTATATATGTTTGTTTAATTGTTCTTTTATCGCTTTCTCTTATATGCTCGTTATCTAATTTACTTGTTGGATCTTGGGATAACATCACAAGTAAAGCTTTATACCCGAGCTTTGGAAAAATAAGAGGGAATACCTAAGTTAGAATTGGAAGTTATTAGTGTTATTCTCCAAGGACTCACTTCTTGAGAGCCTAGCATGAAAGCCCCCCCGAGAGTATACCTATTCGTAGATCTTGTCGTAAGGCAGCTAGTATGTCGCATGACTTGATTCATGAAGGGTTTATGACACGGGGAACCATCCCTAGAACCAGTTTCTATTTTGGGTCGTTGTGTAGTGTTAGTCTCCAAGGACTCGCTCCTTGAGGGCTTAGCATGAGAACGCCACTCAAGGTAGACCTTATCGTCATAATACAGCCAGCCTGTGGCAGGACGTTAGTATGATTAACATTCGTACCTCGTTAGGCAACAACAAGAAATTCATTCGGCAACAACAATAACAGATGGATAAAACCTAACAATGGCGAAAGAACGACGAACAATGGCGAAAGAATGGCAAAAGAACGACGAACAATGGCGAGAGAAACGATCACGAGAGAGAAGAAGAGTTAAAATGATTAGATAAAATAATTAGGACGCTTTTCTGAAATTGGTTGTTTTTATTTTTTAATTATAAATGACTTAAGGCATTGCTTATGGAAATCGTTGTCTTAAGTTCTAGATTTAGCAGCGTTTTTTCCTTAGAAAACGCTTTCTTTTAATTGGTTTATAGCAGCGCTTTATAAAAGCGCTTTCTAAGGTTACCATTTAGCAGCGCTTTATAAAAGCGTGTTCTAAGGGTAAACATATAGTAGCGCTTTATAAAATTGCTTTCTAAGGGTAAACATATAGCAACGCTTTTATAGAAGCGATTTCTAAGTTAGGGTCTATGTACGACTTTTAGTAGCGCTTTTAGAAAGCGCTTTCTAAAGGTTGCCTTTAGCAGCGTTTTTTTTATCGATTTCTTTTAAGAACTTATAGCAGCACTTTTTGTTAAAAGCGTTGTCTTTTTAGTGATGCCTTAGGCCATTTTTGGCGTAGTGATAGGATATTTGTGATCTGCTACACTAGAATTTCACTTTCAAAGTGTAACTTCTTTTTCTTCTGCTCAATGAAGTTGGCTTTTTAAACATGGTCGAATGGTCGATCAAAGTGTCCGTAAAAATAAAGTACAAGCAACACTCATAGTATAATGAGATTTTTTATCGAAATACCCAAGTTTTTTAACAAAATTCCCTAAATACCCCACTTTTCAAAAATATTCCCAAAGTACCCCAGTTTTTTTTAAAAATAAGAGTAGTCTCCAGATGAATTAGCGACTGCTTATGGTGTAACACCCCATTTTCTAACCTTGAATATAAATAAAATTAGAGTTTACAAAAAATTTCCACATAAACGGGATATCACGATTTCAACTTTAAGTATAACTTGCTTAATACATAGCACTTTTCAAAAATAAACATAAATCAACATCATAATACTGAAATAGTTCAAATTTATAAAACATCACACATCGGATTCATAAAACAACTTGTAGCATCTTTACCCAACATAAAACAACTTCAAAATAACCAACAAGTATTCTAAAGTACTTCAATTAAATAAAATTCAGCATGCAAAAAAATCAACAAAACAGACACGCGTCATCCCCCGAGTGCTACGTATCAGAGCGACTGACCACTGACTCGACTAAAGGTAACCGACTACTCCTCTTGATTACCTGCACGTTGCCAACATAAGGACAACATTCAAATAGAAAGGTGAGATATCAATAATTATAAACGAAATATGATAAATGATACATAAGTAAAGATCCTACAATTTTCATTGTTTCACATCAACAACAAAACAACAATCAACAACTCAAAGGATGCAACTTTAAGACGACATGACTATGTAATGCATGTGGTACCATTCAGAGAAAAACTCCCAACTTATAATTCTTGCCAGTTTATCGAGGCATCAAGGCATAAACCTTCAATTTTCAACGTGGTGCCAATCCAGGCCAACTTAAAAATATAATTATGCGACTCATGCAAACGACATACATCAATAACAGCAACAACATAAAAACAACATCCACTTCAGCAACTTATACAACGTAACGACGTAGCAACATTCGAATTATCAACGTTGGGCAAAGACCTTCAACACAACACATCAACTACAACTCAACGTTGGCATTACGCCTTAATTTTTTTGACAACCTCTTATTAACTAATCCAATTCTAAGCCTTTGTTAAAATTCATGACATAACAAATTTACCAACTCCTGCTATTAATTCTATGGAATTATTGCATTTTTGAGCTTCTAATAAATTCATCACATTATTCCCACTTAATTTCTTACTATATACTAATGCAACTTGAATTAATTTTTCTGTACTTAGTGGTTTGTTTAAAAAATTAAGTTTCTGCATCTCAGTAACCAACCTACACAGTCACGAATAAAATAAAATTACAAAGCACCCATAACAGTGTGACCATCGTCACACTTTGGTGACCAACGTCACAAGGTTGTGACGGGCGTCACAGGACCATGACGGTCGTCAGGGGCAAGGGACGGTCGTCCCACCTCACGATTCCCAGTTCTCCTCTCTATTTCTTCGTATTCCTCCATAATTTTGTATTGTCTTCCAATTCTTCTCACACCCGTTAACATATTGATATACATCAGGCTTACAATATCTTAACAAATTCACTCTGATACATTCCCAAATGATTCCCTAATGATCTGTTACGATTATTCATTATTATAACCTTTTATTCAACATAGAAATTCATCAACCAAACAACTAACCACATCAAACAATCAACAAGGACAAGAACAACGAAATCATAGCAACATCAACAATTTCCACAACACATACAACTACCCATCCCTACATACAAATTATCAATCCCGATTATAAAGGTCGAACCCACCCTTACCTTGGATTGGATTTAAGGTAGCCCTACACGATCGAATTTCGAAAATCGCTTCCAATTGCAGTTTCCCTATTTTCCCTCTTCTCTCACGATCGTGCAATTGCTTCTGGTTTTCCACTTACTGATATAACTTAAATTCTAATTCTATTATTTTCTTTTTATCAAAATTAACTAATTGTTATAATTACTAATGGGCCTAACAATTGCACCCCTATATTTACTAATTCGGACACGATTTCAAGCCCATTAATTAACCCACTACAACAACCATAATATTATCTCTAATAATATTTCCTACGACTTCCGACTTAAATTTCCAACTTATCGACTTAATCAACCACAACAAAAAAAATAGACCGACAAAATGCGAACAATTTTAAGTAAATATTTAATAAAATAAATAATTAAATATTTGGGCGTTACATATGGTGCTTATGAGGTGTCGCTAATTGGATTGTAGACACCATACGCAGTCTCCATTCCAATTGGCGACTATGTGTTAAAATAGGGAAGGGTCACCAATTCAATTGGAGACAAGGTGTATTTTCAAAATTTATTTAAAAAATAAAAAACTTTAATAATAGATGAAAAATAATATGTTATTAATAATTAATTAAAATTAAAATTACATAATTTAATTATCACGACCAGGTTGGGCATACCGACTGTCGGTTCCACATCCCCTAGGTACCCTCACTCGCTACACTCGTTGCCCTCATTGTTGATTCAATCTAGGTGTTTATGGAGTTGGGGTCTTCAGAACATCACTAGACTCCCTCAATAATTCTTGCATCTCTAGGAAGTCTTGTGTATGGAAAGACGACATATCGTAACTGAGGTTGTGACCCATGCCAGAGTAGTTTGGATGTGATGATGGGGTCATTGGTGTACGACATGAACGATTGAAAGGGGACATTAGTGTGAAGGCTTTGTTGGTGAAAGGTTGAAATGGTTGGGGTGTTTGAAAGCCATAGGGTGATTGTAATGGTTGTGTTTGTCGGTTGTGGTGTGGTGTTTGTGTGTGTTGGTTATGGTGTTATGTTTAAGCGTCTTGATAATAGTCATTTTGTTGGACATGGTAAGGGGGACGCTCTTGGTATTGTGGTTGGTTGTCTGGCATGTTTGGAAATTGGATTTGTGTATTTGTCACTCAATAATTTAGTTGGGTAGGGAGTTGTGAGTAACAAGGATGATAATTTCCTTGTTGGTTAGACGTGGAAGCTTATTCTATGTAAGTGGTCTGGCGTGGATCGTGTAGATACATATCTTCAGATACAAAACCAGTTGCAACTGATCGATACCAAATCATATAAGTATTAGTTAGTATAGAAGGGGTTGCCATCACCGGTTCATGTAAGATATATTAGCGATGGTTTCTCCATTTACGACACTCAGTTTTTGCAAAGTCTTTCTAACTATTAACGCCCCATTGGTCGTTGACTTTTTTTAGATGTCATTGACCAAGATCAGTCGGGGGATCTGGGATGTTTTGATGCATTTCGAACTAGAGTTTGACACGATCACTGTTGTGCATCTCCATAGTGGTGAATCTGATGATCGACACATATGCAGTCCAAACTGATGCATCTTCATCTTTGACTTGGTGATCATGGTTCATTCCCAGATATGGATGCCAAATGAATTGTACAAGAGAAAATTGTTAGATTATAGAAAAAAATTAATTAAAAATAAATTCATTAATTTAGTGACATTACATTTGCAGGCGTAAGGTGATCCAAGAGATTGCGGTACTGAATGATACAATGTCTTAGACATCTATTGTAAGTCATACCACATACCGACCATCTGACACAAAAAATAGTTAAAATATATCAGTTAGAGACAATAATCAATAAAGTGGAATAATAAAGTGAACTAACTAATATGAAACAATTAACTTACTTTTGAGCATACGGGGGAATGAGAAGGCATTTTTGTTGACCGGGGTAATGGATGGCCACCTAGACCAACCTCATGCTTAAAGCAAAAGGGTACATCCAGAAAATGTAGATGTGCCATTCGTTGCATTTTTACATAAAGCGCTATATAAATAGGAAAAACATGCGGACACAACAAGAAAAAATGTTGTCAACCCGGACAACTATATAAATAGGACAAGTATATGTCATCAGCCCAGACACAACAAGAAAAAATGTCCAAATGTTGGATCCACCTCTGCACAATAAGAACTTGTTGTGACCTTATATTTTAATGTATTAAGAACTTTTTGTTACAAAAATGTTAACAACAAACATCACAATAACTTAAATAAACTTAATCTAAACAACACATACAACAACTAAACACAACATTTCTAACTAATTATAACAATCAACTTGATTTCATTAGGTCCAAACCTCATTTTCCTTGCTTCCATGTCAGTCTTAACTCGTACACACCCACACATCCTATCAAATCTCATACTATGATTTTTTTTCACCATCACCAATTTATTTCTCTAACCACCGATTCAACTCCCTTTGCAGTTGATTGAGACTTTGGATATTCCAGAACAACATATCAATCAGAGGCTTCTCTTGAAAAAATCACTTTCCCATAACGGCGCGTATACATGATATAAGTATTACTTGTATATGAGAAGAGATATGAGAAGATATGTGAAAATAATTGAGCACACCACCACTATTTATAGCAAAACTTCAATTAGAACCATGTCTCCGTATCAATTGGCAACTCTTCCCTATTTTAACACATAGTCGCCAATTGGATTGGATAGTGTATATGGTGTCTCCAGTCCAATTGGCGACACCTCTATATCCTTGTACGTGGTCGCCTGTTTGAATGGAGACTCCTCTTAAAATCATCCAAAAGTGGGGTAGATAGGGAAGTAATTTGAAAAGTGGTTTATCTGGGATTTTTTTGGCTTAAATGCATATTTGGTCCCCCCCTATTTTGGTGTTTTTTAAATTTTAGTCCCCCGTTTTAAAACCCAACTTTTTGGTCCCTTAAGTTTGGGTCACTTGGGATTTCCATGCCCCCCTCCAATTGGCTTGCTCATTAATGACGTGGCAGCTGTGATTGATGACGTGGATGTCATATTTTGAATATTTAATAACACAGTCATATATATTGTGATTTAAAATTATTTTGAAATATAATAATGAATAAAAAATGAATTATTTTATATTATTTATTTATTTATAAATAGTGCCCTAAAATGTTAAAGGTGTTGTTCATCCTTCACCATTCTTTCAGAACGTGTCTTCCTTTCTTCAATCAAGTATCTTCTTCCTTTCTTCAATCACCCTTCTTCCTTTCGTCAATCACCTTTCTTCCACGTTTCTACCAGATCTTATTATTCACCCTTTGACATTTCTTCAATCATGTATGAGAAATTTGTTTCAAGGCGTAGCTTCGTAAATCGCTCAACTAGGTACAAATGCCACTGTGGTTTGGATGCTCCATTAATGACATTATGGACTGATGCCAATCCAGGACGATGTTTATATGGTTGTGGAATGTTTAAGGTAAGATGCAACATAAATTAGGTCATATATGAAGTTCTGGAAATTTACTGCTACTTCACTATGTTTAGTCCATTTTTTCAGATGCAAGGATACAAAAAGTGTCGGCATTTTGTTTGGGTGGATGAAGAAATGAGTCTAAGGGCAAAGGAAGTGATATCATCTCTTACGTATAATTTGAATGACGAGAAGAACAAATTGAAAGATGCCATTACGAAAGATGAAGAAATGAAGAAGAAGATGAAGTTAATGAAGAAACATTTGAAACTGAATTGGATGATTACAATTGGGTTGTTAATTGCTATTGTAGTGGCATTAATAATGAAATAGGTTTTCCATGTTTGGTGTTTGTGATGTACGGGTTGTGTTAAAGTAACATTATGAAGTCAATGAAGAATTTAAGTTGTAACACTCACTATGCCAAAATTGACATTTAACAACGCACCTTAGACAACGCTTTATAAAGAAAGCGTTGTCTAAGGTTAAAATTAAAAGCAAACACGGAAATTGTTCAAAAAAAAAGCGCTGTTAAAAGTCCTACCTTAGACAACGCTTTTGAAAAAGCGCTTTCTAAGGTAGGCCTTAGACAACGCTTTTAAAGGTAGGCCTTAGACAACGCTTATTCAAAAGCGTTGTCTAAAGTCTTTCAATTTTAAAAAAATTAAAACCAAAAGCGCTGTCTAAGGGGGGGCTTAGACAACGCTTTTCAAAAGCGCTGTCTACCTTAGACAGCGCTTTTGAAAAGCGTTGTCTAAGGTCTAATTATATTAAAAATATACATTTTATATTTTCATTTCTTCCTTTCCCTCTCTTCTGCGAACGAAGAACAGAAATCGCCATTTTCTCCCTAACGAGCTTCAACAGTCGTCCTCCACCGTCGTCCACCACATTCTACCTCGGTGAAGTCCACCGTCGTCCTCCGTCGTACAACCGTCGTCCTCCACCGTCTCCACCACATTTCTTGGTAAGTTTCATCTCTTCTTTCAATCTATGTTCTTATGAGTTAAGCACTTTTTGTATTTATTTGACATTTAGTTTAAGCTCATTATGTTTAGTTTAAGCTCATTATGTATTTATTTGACATTGTTGAAGTTTAAAATCTGTTGTAGAAGTGCTTATGAGTTTAAGCACTTTTTGTATATATTTGACTTGTAGTAGAAGTGCTTATGAGTTAAAGCACCTTTTGTATATATTTGACTTCTGGTAGAAGTGCTTATTAGTTTAAGCACTTTTTGTATATAGTTAACTTGTGGTAGAAGTGCTTATGAGTTTAAGCACTTTTTGTATATAGTTGACTTGTGGTAGAAGTGCTTATTAGGTGAAGAATACATTATAAGTGAAGATTCATACTAAACCTACCACAAGTGAAGATTCATACTCTATTAATATAAAGATATTGGTGAAGATTCATACATTATAGAGTATTGCCAAATACATTATAAAGAATACATTATAAAGATATTAATATAGGTGAAGATTCATACTAAACTACCACAAAAGATAACAAATTTAATTTCAAAAAGTAATAGTTACCACAAAAGTTGTATTGTACAAATATTTTAAAGAATAACACGTATATATAAGTAATAAATTCATACTAAACCTACCACAAATTATATTAATTTCAAAACCTGTGACATTGTATATAGTTACACTATTCTATATGAAATTATTAATATTAAAAAAATGTCATTTTCCAAATAATGACAACATCTTTGTCACACAAACATTACTATATATACGTGTTCGGTTCACATAAAAATGTCAACATGGTGTACATATAAACCTCATCATCAGTCAACCAAAAAGTAATAGTTACACTAAAAGTAATAGTTACCCTATATATACGTGTTATCTTTTTGTCATAATTTGGTTCATTTAGTTGAGATGAAATATTAAAATCATTTTCACAGGTTTTTGTCATAAGTAGGAAAACCATGGATACAACATGGATCTGTGTCGATCGAATGACCAAAGAGTACGAGAATGGGGTTGCGAAATTCATTAAGTTTGATGTTCAACACACTGAAAACCCCAGACGAATGCATTGTCCTTGCTTGCGTTGTTGTTATATTGGTAAGGTTGACGCAGATGGATTGAAATTGCATTTACTGAGGCATGGAGTTGATCAAAGTTATCAGTGTTGGATATTTCATGGTGAGAAAATTAACGAGAATGTTGAACCGAGTGGAAAAAGTGATACGACCTATGCTTCATACGACAAAGACACGAAAACATATGATCGTGATCAAGTTGAAGAGATTGTAGAAGCACTTGAAGAAGATCTTCATGATTGTCCTGAAATGTTTGAGAGGATGGTAAGTGATGCAGAGAAACCGCTGTACAAAGGTTGCACTAAATTCTCAAGACTGTCTGTGGTATTAAAGTTGTACAACTTAAAGGCGGGCAATGAATGGTCGGATAAAAGTTTCACTGAGTTGTTGGCCCTTATGAGAGAAATGATATCGGATGATAATGTTCTTCCTAATCGAACCTATGAGGCAAAAAAATGTTGTGCTCTATTGGCATGAGCTATGATAAGATACATGCTTGTCCTAACGATTGCATTTTGTTTCGTAACGAATATGCATCGTTAATTGAGTGCCATAAATGCAGTTTGTCTCGATATAAGAAAAGATTGTCTCCCGCAAAAGTCTTATGGTATTTTCCCATAATTATGAGATTTAGGCGCATGTTTCGTAGTGAAACCGATGCAAGACATCTGACTTGGCATGCAAATGATAGAATTATTGATGGAAAGTATCGGCATCCGGCTGATTCACCACAGTGGTCGAAGATTGATAATGATTATCTTGAGTTTGGAGAAGAAGCAAGAAAACTTTGCTTGGCATTATCTACTGATGGAATGAACCCACATGGTCTTCAAAGTATCTCAAATACCACATGGCCTGTGATTCTTATGATTTATAACCTACCTCCATGGCTATGTATGAAGCGTAAGTACATGATGTTATATATGTTAATATCTGGGCCTAAACAACCAGGGAAGGACATAGACGTATACTTGACACCTTTGATCGAAGATTTAAAGATTTTGTGGGAGAACGGTGTGGAGGTTTATGATGGATATAGGAAAGAAAGTTTCAATTTAAGGGCGATGTTGTTTGGCACAATTAATGATTTTCCAGCATACGGGAATCTATCTGGGTATAGCATTAAAGGTCAACGTGCGTGTCCTGTTAGTGAAGACGGAACCGATACGATTCAATTGGAACTTTGTCAGAAGAATGTGTTTCTCGGTCATCGTAGATTCTTACATTCTAAACATCACTACCGTGGGTGGAGAAAAGCATTTAACGGAGACACCGAACAGCATAAAGCTCCACCCGCATTGTCAGGTGACCAAGTTTTTGAAAAGGTGAAAGATGTGCGCACTGAGTTTGGCAAGCCTTTTGCACATAAGGTTGTCAAAGGTGGGTGGAATAAATGGTCGATATTTGTTTAATTGCCATATTGGAAGTCTTTGTACGTGATACATTTTCTCGATGTTATGCATATTGAAAAAAATGTATTTGAAAGTGTTATCGGTACATTACTCAATATAAAAGGCAAGTCTAAGGATGGCCTTAAAGCAAGGGAGTACATGTTAAAAATGGGAATGAGAACTGAATTAGCACCCGTGAAGAAAGGAAAACGAATATATCTACCACCTGCTGCTTTTACTTTATCTAGAAAGGAGAAAAAAAATTTGTGTAAGTCTCTGAGTGAAGTTAAGGTTCCCGAAGGATACTCATCAGATATCAGAAGACTTGTTTCTATGAAAGACCTCAAGTTGAAGAATTTGAAGACACATGATTGCCATGTTATAATGGAACATTTTCTACCGATAGGTATACGTTCTATTTTGCCAAAAAAAGCAAGAAGTGCCATAACTAAATTGTGTTTTTTCTTTAGGTCAATCTGTAGTAAGGTGATCGATCCCGAGATCTTACCAACACTACAAAAAGAGATTGTAATTACCTTGTGTGAGCTTGAAATGTATTTTACATTGTGTTTTTTTGACATAATGGTTCATCTAGTTGTTCATCTTGTGAAAGAGACACAGTTGTGTGGACCAACTTATATGAGATGGATGTGCCCTGCTGAACGGTATATGAAAATATTAAAAGGGTACATGAAATCCTGAAGTCGACCAGAGGGTTGTATTGTTGAACGATACATTGTTGAAGAAGCTTTTGAGTTTTGTACTGAATATTTGTCTAACGTTCAATCGATTGGACTTCCCAAAGTTCAGATTTTCGAAAAAATGGAAGGTAAAAAATTAATTGGAAATAAAATTGTGACAATATCAAGGGATGAACGGGATCAAGTTCATTTGTATGTTCTGCACAATGATAATGAGGTTGAGCCATATGTTGAAATGCTCTAGGATGTACTCCGAAGATTAAATCCGAACAGAAATGAAAATTGGATAGTTAGAGAGCACACTCAAAGTTTCATACAATGGTTAAAGGATCATATTTATTCCAAGCGCTCTTCAGATCCTTCTTCGGTAACAGAAAGGTTGAGATGTTTGGCACATGGTCCAAGTTTGCATGTGTTTTCTCATAGCGTGTACTCAATTAATGGATACATATTTTATACCAAAGAACAAGATGATAAGAGTACTATGTAATATACTGGTGTCACCGTGCTAGCTGAAGCAATGCATATATCAAGTATGAAGGACTTAAACCCAAAATATGCAAATTTGTCATATTTTGGAGTTATTGAGCACATTTGGGTGTTTGATTACGAAAAGTTTCAGATTCCCATCTTTGGTTACAAGTGGGTAAATAGTAGTGGCATATGAATGGATAAGTCTGGATTTTTGCAAGTTGATCTTACTAGGGTGGGGTACAAAGATGAACCTTTTATTCTAGCATCTCAAGCTAAACAAGTGTTTTATGTGAATGACCCGACAAGTACAAAATGGTATATAGTGCTTTTCTCTATCAAAGTGGTTGATGATATCGGTGTCGATCAATGTGATATTGATGTTGAGAATGAGTCATGCATTAGACGGAATGAGTTGAATAGAAATGATGAGGATGAGGATCTTATAGCTGATGAGTCATATATAAGAAACGATCATAATAAGGGAATTTAGATCAATTCATCCGTATGCATTGCTAAGAAACAAGTGATTAATATTCCAACAAAGAAAAGAAAGAGATGTTAGTGAAAGAGGTAAATTATGCAATTATATCCTTGGTTTCTTGATTATAAGTTATATTTGATCATGCATGGTTTCTTTAGTTTTTTGTTTTCAATTGCTTTGATTATAAGTTATATTTGATCATGCATGGTTTCTTTATTTTTCTGTTTTCAATTGCTTTGATTATAAGTTATATTTGATCATGCATGGTTTCTTTATTTTTTTTGTTTTCAATTGCTTTGATTATAAGTTATATTTGATCCTCCTTGGTTTCTTTATTATAGGTTAGACATGGCCACTAATGATGATAACCCATATGATGATCATTCGACACATGAAGGAGGTAGTAAAAAAGTATCAGCTGAAGAAGAGATTCGAAGAGGTATAACGGTTATGAGAAGAGTGGTCAATGGTAGATCTCGAGGCATCATTCTAGATGTGCATTGGAGACATCAGAGGCAGCTTATAGGACCTAATGGGCACACCTTAACTAGTTTCATCGGTGCACTAGTAAGGAATGAAGTTCCCATTACTTGTGATGATTGGAGAAACAAAGATCTGAATCCCAAAGAAAGATTTTGGAGTGAGATAAAGGTACAATAATTATGTCTTTAATTATGCGAATCAATTATGTTTTTTCAATTACCTGTACTAACGCACAATCTGTATGTTTTTCTTAGCGATGTTTTAACATCGAAGAAGAAAGAAGAGGTTTTTGTGTGAAATTGGCCGGAAAGCTTTTACGAGGGTTTAGAACATTTTATCAACCAAGTTCCTTAAGGATGCGGATGATAATTATGTTGATGCAGAGCTTCCTAAAAAATATGAAAGTTTGATATCAGCAGAAGAATGGGAAGCCTTCAAATCCAAATGACAGGACCCGTTATTTAAAAGACTAAGTGCCACAAATCGGGAAAGAGCATCAAGTCCCGCATATCCGTACCGAAAAGGACGTGTCGGATATGGACGCATAGAACAATCCATGGTAAGTATTTATAAATTGTGATAACATATTTGTTCATCATATATTAGTTTTATTTGATCATATTGTATGACTTAATGTGTAGCTGCAGAAGGAGAAAAGTTCTGAAACATCTATTCCTGCACATGTTTTGTGGAAGGAAGCCCATGTGGGTAAATCTGGAGTTCCTAAAGAAGATGTTTTACAAGTATACGAGAAATGTGTAAGTATAACATTTTTTCTTTAATTAAATAAAAAATTTATAAACAAATATTTGACAAGTATACGGTATTCATCTGATTTTCAAGAGGCGATATCTCAGTCTTTACCTCCAGATGATACTAGGAGATACTTAGTCGGGCATTAGATGTCCATGAGTATTCTGGTCGGGTGAGGGGTAAGGGATTTGGAGTCTGTCGCTCTCGAAGATTTGCATCACAGTGCAGACACGAACGGTCGGTGAAAAGAGAAAGTGAAATGAATTGAATAGAGTCGCCAGCAAGGCATTTTTATCCCGAAGGAAAGGTAATGCTACATAAACCTAGAAAAAGATGGATAAGACGGTTGCGAACCAAAGAAACTGAGAAAGGGGGTTAATTACAACCTGGGAAGGTATTAACAGCCAGATTGTCCGTCGTACTCGATGGGATCCACGCTTACAAGATTGTGTTTAAAGGGGTAAGTGTATGTGTTATCTGTGTGCAAAAGCTATGAAAGAAAATACATGTGTTAGTGCAAAAAGGTGAATTGCTCAGGAACTGAGGCTTAGAAAGAAAGCTGAAAGATGGGGAAGACACAAAGAATTTTGTTCGATAACTGTTAAGTTATGCCTACGTATCCTCTCGTGCAATGAGGAAGTCAGAGCACCATAGTTCAACTCAAAGAGACTGAAAATGAATTGAATGTGAACTGCTTATTTGCCTATGCTCAAGTGTATGACTCGTCTGGCCCGAGTGCTAACTGTCTTGCATTAGACGGAAGAAGCAAGTTCTCGTTTGTGAATGAGTGAGATGAGAAAAGAATCCCGGAGGAGACGATTATTGTTTGTTTTTTTTGTGTTTTCAGTCTTGTTATTGTTTGGTGTTTTGCATAAGTTGATGAGCTTAAGCCTAAATAAAGGGCTTGTAAACTCATTATATCCTCCTTGATTTGGGATAATGAGTCTACTTAAGTATGAGATAAGCATCTCAACTTAATTACCATGATGATGTGGGATTAAGATCATTAACCTACTTGTGATTATTAAGATGTTTTTTTGGGTTTCTGTTTAGTGTTAAGTAATGAGTTTAATCTCTAATCACATATTAATGAACTCATTACACCATCCTAATATAAGGATAGTAGATGAGAACACTTAAGTTGAGGAAGATACCTCAACTTAATCCATGGTTGGGGATTAAATTCATTATATAACAAAACTTTATTAAGTGGATTTTAATTAAAGGATGAGATTTAGAAGGGGATTTTATGTTTGTAAGACAACTTGAGGGGGACTTGTCCATTAAACACTAGGGTTAGTCCCTCTTAACCATAAGGAAGAGATAGAACCCTAATGTAAGACCCAAGTTACAAGATAAAGTCTTAGTGATTATTAATGTGATTTGATTAAGAGGTGTAAACAAATTAAAGGTTTAACACTTAGGATTAAAGTTATACACTCCATCCTAAGAGAAGGATGCAGGCATAACCCTAATTCCAAAGTCCTAAAGCTTTAAGAGTTTAGTCTCTGATTATTGAGACGAGAAAAGAGACTCAAAGAGACTCAAAGGTAAAAGATAAAGGGGGGACTATACACAACCCTAAAAGATATCATGCTTGGGTATCATATGGTTTGTTAGGCTTAAGAGAAAAGGATCTTCAAGGCCACCAATGCAAGAAGCAGATGAAAAGGGAAGGAGAAAGAAGAACAAGTTACTTACTTCCTGAAGAAGATAAGTAACTTGAAAGAAAGAAAGTAAGAAGGATGGAAAATAATTGAATTAGGTTCACTTCAAAGACATGTAAGAATGCATATGAATGAGATAAGAAGAGGTGGGAGGTGAAGGCAAATCCACCTCCCAGATAACTTACCAAAGGTACCTGAAATGTTAGTATGAATGCATAAGGTATAAAGTAAAAGGAAATGAAATGAAATGATATGTGAAGACCAAAGTCAGAAGTGAAAGTGTAATGTAAAAGGCATATGAGATGATGCAAAGTCATACAAGATGCATATGAATGATCATACAAAGATGAGATGCAATGAAAGCATGTTTAGAAGCATGAAAACACATGGATGTTTATGAAATGTAATGAATGCAAGACATGGCAAATGAATGAAAAAATTATCAAGCAATGTTCTAACATGTCCTAAGATATCTAAGATGTCATACAAATGCTTGAAATGTCATGGCAAGGTCACATGATGATGATATGCAAAGGTGAACGCAAATGAACATGAGAAATTAGGGTTTTATGAATGTATGAGATGCAAATGACCAAAACAGAAGCATACATCATGATAAAAAATTTAAATCAAGCTCAAACAAACCCTAATCCCATATAAGGTCACACCCCAAAGGAGAAGGTCAGAAGCTAATCCTATTGAAAGTTATGGGTTTTCTAAGTTTTCTAGGGTTTTTGGGTGATTCTTAAAGGAAAATGCAAATCAAATTGAAAATGCAAGATAAATTCATGAGGAAAATAACCTAGAAACTACATGCAATATGTGAAACAATTCAACAAGAATCAAGCTCAAACTCATCATGGTTAGGCATAAATGAATTTTTCAAATTAGGGTTAGAAAATGTGATTTTAAAGAACCCTAATTCAAAGAAAATTGTGAAATTATGATCAAACCTAAAAAGAAATTTGTATGATGAGTTTGAAAATGTTTCTAAATGTATTGGAATGGTTCATGATTTTTTTGGTGATTTTTAGAAACCTAAATGTATTTTTAATTAATTAAAATCCATTAATTAATTAAAAATAACATTTAAATATTTTAAAAATACTTTTTTAATGCAAAAAATAAAATAAAAATCATTTTTTGGGTTGAGAAAATATTTGGATTAGAAATGAAAAATATGAGAATTTTTTAATGTGTTTTACTATTTTTAATAAAATGAGCAAAAGAAATAAAGAAAAATGAAATAAAAATGCAATCAAATGGAAGTCAACTGATCTGAGGGTTGAGGTTTAAACTGGGCTTGACTGCGCGCGCAGATGGAGGGCTTGGATTGAAGCTGGCTAATTACTCAGATTAACTTAATTAATTAAAATTTAAACTTAAGTGAAATGATCTGAACCACACACACGCGCGCGAAGTCATATCCAATGGTCCAAATTTAAACTGAGCTGATTAACCCTAAACCTAACCCTAATTATTCTCAGGTGACCGGAGCATGCTCCGGTCATCTTCTCCGGTCACCCTCTCACCCTAACTTCTTCCCTAGGCTAACCCAGACCCTCTAAAGTTCCAGAAATGATCCTCTAACATCCCTAAGCATGAATCCAGCATCAAATAACATTTATGTTTCAAGAATAGCATGAATCGAAGCAAAACGGAAAAATACACAAAACTTTTAGAAGTTCAATACATGCTTGATTCTTAACCATTTTGAAAACTAAACGCATCACCATGATCAGAGAGACATATAGAATCATTTAAGAACTTAAAATGGGAGTTCTGGAAAAAATGTTCTTCATAGTTACCTGAGATGAAGCTTTCTTAATCTGGGCTTTTGGACTCCTTTCTTTGTTCAAACCAACTCCAATGAGCTCCCTGATGATGTTGCAATGCTTGGAACAAGTTTGTATGGATTGGTTTATGAGTTTCAGTTCCTCTGCACCAGGAATCATGTTTTTGATTGAGGTGTTTTTAGGCCATGGCAAAAGGTGGGAAATGATCCTTGAGTGATGGTGAGATGAACGGTGAAAGAATCTTTCAGTTTTGATGGCTGTGTTGTGCAATTCGAAGAGATGAAGTTCTATGGTGATATTTGGGATTCTGAGTTGTGGGAGCTTGCAGGCTTGTGTGTTATGTGTTTTGTGTTCCTTAGGGTTTGTATAAACCAATAGGAGTGATTAGAAGAGTTGGTGTGGCCTAGTGTGATTGGTATGAGCAAGTTGCAAAAAAGTCAACAACTTTGTACCTCAAGCATGGGCCATGGCAGGAGCTGCTCAAAGGGGTGTTTAGCCTCATCAAGATTCATGGAGGGCCATAGGATCAAAGTTATGCAGCTGGCACAAATGGAGGGAAGGTTTCAAGAGGTTTTGCAACTTTTCCCTCTTTGAGAATTTCATGAAAATGTCTTGTGGAAACTTGCAATCCAAGGCACAATTTTGGTTCAAATGCATTGCACTATGTTTGTATGGTGCCTAGTGTCGCTCCCACCTGATGACACGGGGCCAAGAAGGGGTACAGACGCGAACGGTCGGTGAGAAGAGGTGAGAACACACAAGGGTGAACTCAGAAAGAAAAGAGTCGCCAGCTAGGCATTTTTATCCCGGAGGAAAGGTAATGCTGCATAAACCTAAGAAAAGATGGATAAGACGATCGCGAACCAGAGAGACTGAGAAAGGGGGTTGGTTACAACCTGGGAAGGTATTAGCACCCAGATTGTCCGTCGTACTCGACGGGATCCACGCTTAAAAGATTTGTGTCTTAAAGGGGTAGTGTCAGTGTAATTTGTGTATCAAAAGCTGGAAAAGAATGCAAGTGTCAGTGTAAAAAGAAAGGTGAAGTGTATAAGAAAAGTGTCAGTGTGAGAACAAGAGTGGAATGCTCAAGACTATGAGGCTTAAAGAATAATGCTGAAAGAGGGGGAATGCACAGAGACTTTTGTTCGATAACTGTTAAGTTATGCCTACGTATCCTCTCGTGCAATGAGGAAGTCAGAACACCGTAGTTCGACCCAAAGAGACTGAAAGATAAGTTGACTTGTGAACTGCTTACTTGTCTATGCTCAAGTGTATGACCTGTCTGGCTCAGGTGCAAACTGTCTTGCATTAGACGGAAGAAGCGAGTTCTCGTTTGTGAGTGAATGAGATGAGAAAAGAATCCCGGAGGAGACGATTATTGTTTGTTTTTATGTTTTCAAGCTTTTATTGCTTTTTTGTGTTTGTCATAAGAAAATGAGCTTAAGCCTAAACCAATAGGTTAGTAAACTCATCACATCTTCCCTCTGATTAGGGGTAATGAGAATACCTTAAGTATGAAGTAAGCACCTCACACTTAATCACCATGATGTAGGATTAAGATCATTAACCTACTTGTATTTATTTAGATGTTTTTGTTGTTTTTGTTTAGTGTTAAGTAATGAGTTTAAGCCATAATCAGGGATTTAATGGACTCATTACACCATCCTAATAGAAGGATAATAGATGAGAACATTTAAGATGAGGAATGCTCCTCAACTTAATCCATGATTAGGGATTAACCTCATGACAAAACAAAGCCTTTATTAAATGGATTTTAGTTAATGGTAAGATGAAGAAATGGTGTAATTCTGTGATTAGGTATGAGATGTCGAATGAGATGTTTAAACACTTGAAGACTTAACTAAAACTTAAAGTGCAAGAAAATTAAACAACACAGGAATTTGTTAACCCAGTTCAGTGTATAACCACACTTACATCTGGAGGCTACCAAGCCAGGAGGAAATCCACTATAAGTAATATTAATTCTAGACTTAAACCACCCAGTTTAATCTTTCACTTAATATCTACTCAATGCAATTTCTACCTAAGACACAACTTAGATATGAGTACCAACTCACTCCCCCTCAATCACACAGTGATCTTGTTTACAAGTTTAATAAAATTGAAGTCATACTTCAAACAAAAACAGCTTGATCTTACTTCACAGTATCAATCAAGACACAAATACACTTTTGCTTAAAAGCTCATAAAGTGGTACAATAAAAACAACCTGCTATTAAAACACAAAACGCCCTATTTTGTCTTCTGAAAATTCGTACTCAATTCTGAGAGTTTCTGTTGCTTAAATAGGTGTTTGGATTTTGGGCTTTCTGTAGGTTTATCCAATCCTGAAATGCATGCTGCTTCCACCTTGAATTAGGGTTTGTTACTTCCTAGATTCTAGGTGATTTAGTTCTTCTGATTATGCTGAAGACATATAACAACACTCCCTACAGATGCGCCTTATTCTGTTTTATCCATCCATAATTAATTCCAGATAACTTTCCTTAATTTACTCAGTTCTGTTAGTCATTAATTAATTCTGGTAGTAGGTTTGAGATGTCACAACATCTGTTGGGACATCCTGAAAAACTGAACTTACTTCATTTACTGATACAATGTCACAACATCTGATGTGACATCCTGTAAACTGAACTTATTTCATTAACTGATACAATGTCCCAACATCTGGTGTGACATCCTGAATTAAGTTCATTTACTTATACTCTGTTTGATAATGTCCCAACATCTGATAGGACATCCTGAACTGAATTCAACATTTCTTGTTGGTCAAAAATTCTGCCAATTCTAAACATCTACAAACTCCCCCTTTGGCTAATTTTTGGCTAACATACTTTTCTAGTTATCAGAGTGCAGCAGAATTTCTTTTCTGTTGAGTCATGTGAGATTTTACTCCCCCTCAATTCTACATTTGTTTAGACTTGTTGCAACATAAATTTTTCATTAAAATCACAATTTTAGTTCAGAAGTAAATAGAAGTTTTTCATTAATCAGTAATCAGCATCATACATTGTTGTTGTTGTTCAGTTCTCCCCCTTGTTAGACATAAATTTGGGGCCAAAGTTACTAATTCAAAATTACAATGCAGAAGTTGTCATTACATATTCCTCACATACAGGTTTCACTCAGACTCCTCATAATCAGTTTCTTCCTCTTCCCCAGTCTCCTCATCAGAAGCAATAGTTTTCTGAGCACTTTCTTCAATCTCCAGCCTTTGGATAATCTCCTCAAGCTTCTGCTTCCTTGCATCCAGTTCTTTGCAAGTGATCTTCAGCTCAGCAATCAAGGCAGCTTTGGAGATTGGAGACTTTGCCTTTGAAGGACCAGCAGATGTCCCAGAGGGAGCTTCAACATCAGCTGCATGATGACTCAAGAACAGCTTGTAGTGGAAGGCCAGAGGGCTTTCTCTTTTGCAAATGGAGTCCTTCTCAGTGAGGAAACCTGGATATTGACTAAGCATAATTCCACACATCAGGGAAGGGAAGGCAATTGGCAGCTTAGTTGCAGATGATCCAGCATGCTTCAATGTCTGATCAAAGATATAAGCTCCAAAATCCAGCTTTGTTTAGGTGCCCACAACATATATGAACCTGCCCAATCCAGTTGCTATGGAGGAGGTATGGTTGGTAGGGACCCAGTTTGCAGTGCCAATCCTATGCAGCATGTCATACTTCCTTGTCAGCATGCTAACAGATAGCTTCCCCTTGACTGGCCAAGTCTTGACCTGATTAGCAGTGATAACCTTGCAGACCTGGTTATCAGTCTTCCCTAACTCATTTGGACCATCAGATTCTCTTCCAAGGTAGTGGTTGATAACCCTAGGAGAGAATTCTACACACCTCCCTCTTACATATACTTTTCTAAAGTCAGCAGACTTACCATCAGCACAATCTTCTTGGAGGTTGACTATGAATTCCTTGACTAGCAGCTCATAGCAAGGAGAGAAGTTGGAGACAGTTTTGAAAAGGCCAGCAGAGGAGATGAGATCAATTACCTCTGTGCACTCAAGTGCATTACTGCTCAGCTCTCTTTCAAGTGCTACCCTTCTTTGATATACAAACTTCCATCTGTTCACACTTGACACATGATGAAAAGAGATGTTGTCCAGAGGAGCTTCTGGAATAGCAGTTGATGGCCTTGAAGGTGCTGGTTTCTTCTTTGGTGGGGATGTTGGGACATCCTCTTCAACATCTAAATCTGGAGGGGTGACAGCTTTCCTCTTCTATGTTTGCACCTTGCTCCATTGTTTTGTGGGACCAAAGACAACTTTAGCTTTGTCCTTCTTTGGTGTAGCTTGCTTCTTCTCAGGAGTTGCATGTCCTGCATTCTTCTTTTCCTTCCTAGTTCTAAGCCTTTTGGCTATGCTAGGGTTGACAGAAGCAATGATTTCTGTATCAGAATCATGCTCTATGTTCACAACAGGAGGAGGTTGAGCAGTCTCCTC
The DNA here is from genome assembly GCA_963966055.1 of Lathyrus aphaca. Classification (NCBI taxonomy): domain Eukaryota; kingdom Viridiplantae; phylum Streptophyta; class Magnoliopsida; order Fabales; family Fabaceae; genus Lathyrus; species Lathyrus aphaca. Next base: position 300,532,903 of record OZ014525.1, read on the forward strand.
TTCAGCTGGTGGATCAACAGAGGTTTGATCTTCAATAGAGGCCTTGTGCTGATCCTCAGATGTATCATCAGCAGTATCAGATGAGACCTTTTGCTGGTCTTCAGATGTTTCAACATCTATTGGGACATCCTGTTGAGCAGGAGTGTCCTTTTCAGCCTGAGTTTGTTGATCTTCTTGTGGAGCTGGCATGGTGTTCAGAGGGATAGATATGCCACTTACCACTCTTTGCTCAGATAAGATTCTGTTTACCAGCTCCTTTATGGAATCATCCACATATACAGAAGCTTTTGGAGTGGTGTTTGATGATGAAGGCATGCCTTTGGACTTGCTGAAAACAGGGTCCTTTTCCCTTTTCACAGTAGGGGTTCTTGGCTTTTGAGCAAGAGGAACACTTCCTCTGATTTCGTCCATTGGAGTTGAATCCATGGGTACCACATAAATGGGGGTTGCATGCACCACATCTTCCTTGTTGAGGATTTCTTCAGAGATGTTAGGGTTTTGGTGTTGAGCCATTTTTAGAATGTGGTGAAGATTGAGATTGGTTGAAATTGATGATCTCTGAAAGTTAGCTATAGCAAGCAAATTGTTGTGAGAGAAAGATGAGAAGATGAATAGCTGAACGTGAGCTGATATTCTTATAAGAGCCGTTACTTGGAGAATTTCTAGGAGTGGAATACACAAGGTGCTTGACCAGACTGGTGATCATGCCACACGATGTCATATGACATGTTGGCACATTTCCATAACTGCTAAATTTCACATAAGCAGATTCCCAATTTACCCCTTAGGTTTTCAAATTGGGTAGCATCCAAGGCTTTAGTAAATATATCAGCCAATTGCAGATTTGTAGCTACATGTTCCAATGAAATCACTTTCTCTTCCACAAGATCTCTGATGAAGTGATGCCTGATATCAATATGTTTGGTCCTGCTATGTTGGATAGGATTCTTTGATATGTTAATAGCACTTAAGTTGTCACAGTACAATGTCATGACATCTTGTGGGACATTGTACTCAGTGAGCATTTGCTTCATCCAAACCAACTGTGAACAACTGCTTCCAGCTGCAATATATTCAGCTTCAGCAGTAGATAATGATACACAATTTTGTTTCTTACTGAACCAAGAAATCAAATTGTTTCCTAGAAAGAAGCATCCTCCTGAAGTGCTTTTTCTGTCATCAGCACTTCCAGCCCAATCAGCATCACAGAAGCCAGTGAGAATTGGTTTGCATCCATGAAAGTACATTATGCCATAGTCACAAGTACCATTAACATATTTCAGAATTCTCTTGACTTGATTTAGATGACTAACTTTTGGATCAGCTTGATATCTTGCACATACACCTACTGCAAATGCTATGTCTGGTCTGCTAGCAGTCAAATATAACAAGCTTCCAATCATACTTTTGTATAGGCTTTGGTCTACATTCTCACCCTTGTCATCTTTAGTCAGCTTTAAATGTGTGGGGGCAGGAGTTCTCTTATGAGTAGCATTGTCCATCCCAAATTTCTTGACTATGTTCTTAGCATACTTGCTTTGGGAAATGAACATGGAGTCCTCCATTTGCTTTATTTGCAGTCCAAGAAAGTAGGTTAATTCTCCTACTAGGCTCATTTCAAATTCAGATTCCATCTGATTTACAAAATGTTTAACCATCCTGTCTGACATTCCACCAAAAACAATGTCATCTACATATATTTGAGCAATCATGACATTTCCTTCTTCATCTTTAACAAACAAGGTTTTGTCTATTCCACCTTTTCTGTACCCTTGCTTGATAAGAAAAGTAGTCAGCCTTTCATACCATGCTCTTGGAGCTTGCTTCAGACCATAAAGAGCCTTCTTTAGTTTGTATACATGATTTGGACAGCTTGGATCAACAAATCCTTTAGGCTGTTCTACATATACTTCTTCATTAAGATATCCATTTAGAAAGGCACTTTTCACATCCATTTGAAATAGCTTGAACTTTAAGATACAAGCAATCCCCAAAAGTAGTCTGATTGATTCAAGCCTTGCTACTGGTGCAAAGGTTTCATCAAAGTCTACTCCTTCAATTTGTGTGTATCCTTGGGCTACAAGTCTAGCTTTGTTCTTTGTAACAACTCCTTGCTCATTTGACTTGTTCTTATACACCCATTTAGTTCCAATCACATTAATGTCATCAGGTCTAGGAACAAGATTCCACACTTCATTCCTTGTGAATTGACCTAATTCATCTTGCATAGCACAAATCCAGTACTCATCAGTAAGAGCTTCCTTGATGTTTTTAGGTTCTATTTTTGAGACAAAACAGGAACCTGAAATCACTTCTCTTGATCTAGTGCTTACACCTCTGTTGGGATCCCCAATTATCAGATCTTTGGGATGATCCTTCTGGATTCTGATGGAGGGAGGTTTGCTGGATTGATCTGACCTTGCATCAGTTTGAGTGAAGTCAGAATGATCATTCTTTTCTTCAGCTTCAGTTTGGCTATCAGCAGATGTTCCAACATCTTCTGTAACATCTGTAGGAGCATCATCAATTATCACATTTATGGACTCCATGATAACTTTGGTTCTAGAATTAAATACTCTATATGCTCTGTTATTTATAGAGTATCCAAGAAAAATTCCTTCATCACTTTTAGGATCCATTTTTCTTCTTTGCTCCCTATCAGCAAGAATATAACAATTACTTCCAAACACATGGAAGTACTTAACTGTGGGTTTTCTTCCCTTCCAGACTTCATAGATTGTGGACAAAATTCCTTTCCTTAGAGTGACTCTGTTATGGATGTAACAAGCTGTGTTCATAGCTTCAGCCCAGAAGTACAAAGGTAACTTTTTAGCATGGATCATAGCTCTTGCTGATTCTTGGATAGTTTTATTCTTCCTCTCAATAATCCCATTCTGTTGAGGAGTGATTGGTGAAGAGTATTCATGATTTATTCCTTCTGAAGAACAGAAATCTAAAAATTTTTGATTTTCAAACTCCTTTCCATGGTCACTTCTTATTCTGATCACACAGCTGGCTTTTTCCCTTTGTATTCTTTGGCATAAGTCTTTGAATACATCAAATACATCAGACTTTTCTTTGATGAAATTTATCCATGTATACCTTGAAAAATCATCAACCACCACATAGGCATACCTCTTACCACCAAGGCTCTCTACCTGCATAGGTCCCATAAGATCCATATGCAATAATTCCAAAACTTTGGAAGTTGTCAGATGTTGTAGCTTTGGATGGGACATCTTGGTTTGCTTGCCTATTTGACATTCACCACATATCTTGCCATCATCAATCTTCAGTTTAGGAATACCTCTCACAGCTTCCATAGATATGATTTTCTTTATGCCTCTGAAATGGAGATGACCTAGTCTTTGGTGCCATAGTTTCACTTCTTCTTCTTTAGCTAAAGAACAAGTTGAAGTGAGACTGAAGTCTTGAGGTTCCCACATGTAGCAGTTGTCTTTAGATCTGGCACCTCTCATGACAATCTTTTGTTCTTTGTTAGACACTATGCATTCAGTTTTGGTAAAGTTTACACTGTACCCTTGATCACATAATTGACTTATGCTGATCAGGTTAGCAGTTAAACCTTTTACCAGCAGTACATCATCTAGTCTTGGTACATCTGGACAGTCCAAGGTCCCAACTCCCTTGATTTCTCCTTTAGCTCCATCTCCAAAGGTTACATATCTGGATGAATATGACTTTAAGTCTACTAGCAGATTCTTCAATCCAGTCATGTGTCTTGAACATCCACTGTCAAAGTACCAGTCTTCTTTAGCTGATACTCTTAGTGATGTATGAGCTATATATGCAACACCTTTCTTTGACCATTTGTGTTGAGATTTCTTTTGATACCTCTGCCTTGTGCATTGTTCATCAGTAGAGCTCCAAGGTTGTTTGTTGATCTTGTTCTTGGGCATGTAGCTTTGATCAGCATGAAGACTAGCTTTTGGTACCCATACCTTCTTGATGACCTCTGTCTTCTGCTTAGGGGGTTGCTGATCTCTTTGATGTTGATGTCTATGCAACACTTTCTTGGTAACCTCTATCTTCTGCTTAGGAGGTTGCTGATACATCTGATTTGGATATCCATGCAACTTGTAGCAATGAGGTTTGATATGTCCAAATCTTCCACAATGATGACATCTCCATCTTTGATACTTCTTCTTCATTATGTTCTTTTCAGGATGTTGAGACATCTGTTGGAACATTATGTTTGACTTTGTGTTCATTTCATGATGTTGAAACATCTGTTGGGACATCTTGTTTGACTGTATGGACTTTGAAGTAGTTTTGCTAGAGCTAGCTTCAACCTTATGAACTTTGTTAAATCCCAGTCCACTTTTATCCCCTGAATGCTTATTGTTGTTGAGAATAACATCCAGTGTGCTTGAGCTACTGTTCAGCATTCTAACAGATTTTGACATATGTTCCAACTTTGAGTTGAGAAGACTTACTTCACTTTTCAAGGTATCAATGATCTCTAGATCACTTGTTTTTTCATCCTTTAGTGCCTCAATCTGCTTCTTTAGCTTTATACTTTCCTTGCATATTTCAGTGCTTCTTTTGACTAGTTCTCTGTATGATTGCTCAAGCTCTTCAAAAGTAAGCTCCCCATCACTGGATTCACTTTCAGATTCACATAATCCAGCTAGAGCAGTGATATGCTTAGCTGATTCTTCTTCTGAATCACCTCCTGAGTCTTCATCAGACCAGGTTACAGAGAGACCTTTCTTTTGCCTTTTTAAATAGGTAGGACATTCATTTCTGATGTGTCCATATCCTTCACATCCATGGCATTTAATCCCTTTTTCTTGACTGGTCTTTTCATCATAATTTGACCTTCTATCATAAGGTTTTTTGTTCTCAGAAGAGTTTGTGTATTTTCCACTTGGTCTGGACTTGTCTTCCATCTTTCTGAGAATCTTTTTGAATTGTCTTCCAAGCATAGCAATGTTTTCTGATAAGTTTTCATCAGTTTCTGATTCATCATTTTCTTCTTCTTTATCAGTATTTGACATCAAGGCTATGCTTTTGTTCTTCTTTACAATTGTGTCATTCATTCCCATCTCAAATGTTTGAAGGGAACCAATGAGCTCTTCAACTTTCATTTTGCATATGTCTTGAGCTTCTTCTATTGCTGTGACCTTCATGTCAAATCTTTTTGGTAAAGATCTGAGAATCTTTCTTACAAGCTTTTCATCAGTCATATTTTCTCCCAAAGCTCCAAAAGTATTGGCTATTTCTAAGATGTTCATGTAGAATTCATGAATTGTCTCATCTTCCTTCATTCTCAAGTTTTCAAACTTGGTGGTGAGAAGTTGAAGTCTTGACATCTTCACCTTTGATGTTCCTTCATGAGTTGTTTTGAGAGTGTCCCAAACATCTTTGGCCAGTTCACAGTGATGCACAAGTCTAAATATGTTTCTATCAAAGCCATTGAATAAAGCATTTAAGGCCTTGGAGTTGCCAAGTGCTGAATCTTCTTCCTCCTTACTCCATTCTTCTTCAGGTTTCAACACTTTTGCTCCATCTTTGGTGTCTTGGACAAGGTGTTCCCATCCATTGTTGACTGCTTTCCAGGCCCTATTGTCAAGTGATCTTAAGAATGCAATCATTCTTGGCTTCCAGTAGTCATAATTAGATCCATCCAGTATAGGTGGTCTATTTACTGATCCTACATCTCTGTCCATGTTTCCAGAATTTGCAGTCCCTAGATCTCACCCAGTATAAACAGGCAGGGTGCCTGCTCTGATGCCAATTGTAATTCTGTGATTAGGTATGAGATGTCGAATGAGATGTTTAAACACTTGAAGACTTAACTAAAACTTAAAGTGCAAGAAAATTAAACAACACAGGAATTTGTTAACCCAGTTCAGTGTATAACCACACTTACATCTGGAGGCTACCAAGCCAGGAGGAAATCCACTATAAGTAATATTAATTCTAGACTTAAACCACCCAGTTTAATCTTTCACTTAATATCTACTCAATGCAATTTCTACCTAAGACACAACTTAGATATGAGTACCAACTCACTCCCCCTCAATCACACAGTGATCTTGTTTACAAGTTTAATAAAATTGAAGTCATACTTCAAACAAAAACAGCTTGATCTTACTTCACAGTTTCAATCAAGACACAAATACACTTTTGCTTAAAAGCTCATAAAGTGGTACAATAAAAACAACCTGCTATTAAAACACAAAACGCCCTATTTTGTCTTCTGAAAATTCGTACTCAATTCTGAGAGTTTCTGTTGCTTAAATAGGTGTTTGGATTTTGGGCTTTCTGTAGGTTTATCCAATCCTGAAACGCATGCTGCTTCCACCTTGAATTAGGGTTTGTTACTTCCTAGATTCTAGGTGATTTAGTTCTTCTGATTATGCTGAAGACATATAACAACACTCCCTACAGATGCGCCTTATTCTGTTTTATCCATCCATAATTAATTCCAGATAACTTTCCTTAATTTACTCAGTTCTGTTAGTCATTAATTAATTCTGGTAGCAGGTTTGAGATGTCACAACATCTGTTGGGACATCCTGAAAAACTGAACTTACTTCATTTACTGATACAATGTCACAACATCTGATGTGACATCCTGTAAACTGAACTTATTTCATTAACTGATACAATGTCCCAACATCTGGTGTGACATCCTGAATTAAGTTCATTTACTTATACTCTGTTTGATAATGTCCCAACATCTGATAGGACATCCTGAGCTGAATTCAACATTTCTTGTTGGTCAAAAATTCTGCCAATTCTAAACATCTACAAATGGATTTTATGATTTGTAAGACAACTTGAGGGGGACTTGTCCATTAACACTAGGGTTAGTCCTTCTTAACCAATTAAGGAAGAATTAGAACCCTAATTCAAGGCCCAAGTTACAAGCTTGATGTCTTGATGATTATTAAGTGAATTGATTAAAGGATTTAAACACATTAAGGGTTTAACACTTAGGATTAAAGTTATACACTCCATCCTAATAGAAGGATGCAGGCATAAGCTTAATCACAAAGCCTTAAAACCTTTAGGGTTTAGTCCTTGATTATGGGGTGAGAAGAGAAAACTCAATGATGACACAAAGGTAAAAGCTAAATGGGGGGACTAATCAAACCCTAATTGTTATCATGCTTGGTTGTTCCTAGGGTTAATGAGGCTTAAGAGAGAAATAAATATTCAAAGAGCCCAAGGAGAGAAGCAGATGAAAGGAGAAATAAGCAGAGAGAAGCAAGACAACTTGCTTCACTTAAGAAGACAAGTTGCTTGAAGAAAGAAAGTGGGAGAGAGCATGAATGAGCAAGCTCACTCTAATACAAATATAAAATGCAGCAATGATGCATAAGAGAGATGAAGAGAGATTGTGAGAAGTGAAGGCAAATTCACTTCTCAAAACAACTTACCACCTGAAAAGTTAGCAAAGGAAATGCAATGCAATGAAAATGGGATGAAATGCCATGATGCAAACCAAAGTCAGAAGCATAAACATGATGTTAATGATGCTAAGGGATGATGCCAACACAAGACAAGAGATGAGAGTGATCAAACAAGCATAAGAATGCAAATGAAGCATGCCTTGAACCATAAGGATTCATGAATGTTTATGAAATGAAATGAACATATAACATGGCAAAGGAATGATGCAATGATCAAACATGATTCTAATATGTCCTAATATGTATTATGAATCATATGGATGCACAAAATGTTATGGCAAGTCATTGAATGCAAGCAAATGAGAAATGGATGCAAAGGAAAGCACAAATTAGGGTTTACATACAACATGCATCACAAAAATCCAAAACCAGAAGCAAATGACATGACAAAAAATTGAAAATGGGATCAAAGGAACCCTAAACCTACACAAGTTCACTGCCCAAAGGAGGGGATCCAACTCTTAACCTAGTGCAAGTTATGAATTTTCTAAGTTGGCTAGGGTTTTGGGGTGCCTTACAATGAAAAATGCAAAACAAATTAAAAATGGAAAATCAATTCAAACCAATTTTATCCTATAAACTACATGCTATGAAGGATGCAATGCAAGAAGAACCATCATCAAACTCTCAAGGGTTAGGCAGAATGGATTTTTCAAAGTTTGAACCAAAATATTGCCTTAAAATGAATTTAATTCCAACAAAAATTGTCAAAATGCATCAAGAACAAAAAAGAAATTTGGTTTGAGAGTTTGATAATGTTTCTAAATGTTTTGAAATGTAATATGAATTTTTTTTGTGATTTTTAAATACCTAAATGTATTTTTAATTAATTAATTTTCATTAACTAATTAAAAATAAAAATAGCAAAAATATTTACAAAAACCTCATTTTCTGCATTTTTATTCTAAATATTTTCTAAACTCAAAAATATTTTTATTTTTAATTTTTATATTAAAAATGTATTTTTAAATCATTTAAGTGTTTAATTTAATTAATTGATTTTAATTAATTAAAAATACATTTAGGTATCTAAAAATTACAAAAATAATCATGAAGCATTCTTAGGCATTTAGAACAATTTACAAACCCATCACACAAATTTCTTTTTAGGTTTGATCATGTTTTCACAATTTTCTTTGAATTAGGGTTCATAAATTCACATTTTTCTAACCCTAACTTGAAAAAATCATTTTTGATCAACCATGATGAGTTTGCAGTTGGTTCTTTTTGTATTGTTTCATACTTTTCACCTAGTATCTAGGTTATTTAACTCATAATTTTGAATTTCATTTTCAATTTGTTTTGCATTTTTCCCTTAGAAGTATCCAAAAACCCTAGTTAACTTAGGAAATTCATAACTTCCTTTAGGTTCAGCTTCTGACCTCCATCTTTGGGGAGTGTTCTTGTGTGTGTTTAGGATTTGTTTGAGTTCATTTTCAAATTTTTATCATGATGTATGCTTCTGTTTTGATCATGTCCATCTCATACATTCATAAAACCCTAATTTCTCATGTTCATTTGCATTCATCTTTGCATATCATCACCATATGAACTTGCCATGACATTCCATGATCTTGTATGCCATCTTAGACATCTTAAGACATGTTTGAACATTGCTTGATCATTTCTTCATTCATTTGGTATGCTTTCCATTCATTACATTTCATGAATATCCATATGTTCTCAAGCTTCTTTCATGCTTCTCTTTGCATCCCATCTCTTGTATGATCATCCATAAGCATCTCACATGTCTTTGCATCATAGCATAACACATTTGCATCATGTTTACACTTCTGGTCTTGATCATTGCATCTTCATTTGCTTTATTTCCTTTTGCTTTGCATCTTATGCATTCACACTAACATTTCAGGGCCTTATGGTAAGTTGTTTGGGATGTGGATTTTCCTTCACATCCCACCTCTTCTCATCTCTTCATTTGCATATTATATTTGTCTTTGAAGTGAACTTGCTTCACTTGTGCTCTCTTGCTCCTATCTCTTTCTTTTAGGTTACTTAACTTCTCCAGGAAGTAAGTAACCTATCCTCCTTTCTCTTCTCTTTTTTATCTGCTTCTTCTTCCTTGGTGTCCTTTTGAAGATCTTCTCTTTAAGCCTCACAAACCATAGGAACATCCAAGCATGATAATTTTAGGGTTGTACATAGTCTCCCCTAGTCTTTTACCTTTGAGTCTCCTTGAGTCTCTCTTCTCGTCTCATAATCATAGGCTAAACACTTAAATCTTTAGGACTTTGAATTAGGGTTATGCCTGCATCCTTATCTTAGGATGGAGTGTATAACTTTAATCCTTAGTGTTAAACCTTTAATTTGTTTACACCTTCTAATCAAAACACCTAATAATGATTAAGACTTAAGCTTGTAACTTGGGCCTTATGTTAGGGTTACATCTCTTCCTTTTGGTTAAGAGGGACTAACCCTAGTGTTTAATGGACAAGTCCCCCTCAAGCTAGTCTTACAAACATAAAAAACACTTCTTAATCCCACCTTTAATTAAAATTCACTTAATAAAGGCTTGTTATATAATGAATTTAATCCCTAACCATGGATTAAGTTGAGGTATCTTCCTTAACTTAAGTGTTATCATCTATCATCCTTCTCTTAGGATGGTTTAATAAGTTCATTAATCCCTGATTAAAGATTAAACTCATTACTTAACACTAAACAAAAATCCAAAAAACATCTTAATAATCACAAGTAGGTTAATGATCTTAATCCTATATCATCATGGTAATTAAGTTGAGATCTCCATCTCATGCTTAAGTAGGCTCATTATTCCTAATCAGGGAGGATATAATGAGTTTACAACCCTTGATTTAGGCTTAAGCTCATTATCTTACGCAAAACACCAAAAATAATAAAAAACTGAAAACACAAAAACAAATAATAAACGTCTCCTCCGAGATTCTTTTCTCACCACCTTCATTCTGAAAACGAGAACCTGCTTCTTCCGTCTAATGCAAGACAGTTAGCACTCGAGTTAGACGAGTCATACACTTGAGCATAGACAAGTAAGCAGTTCACAAAAAATTATCCCAGTCTCTTTGAGTCGAATTATGGTGTTCTGACTTCCTCATTGCACGAGAGGATACGTAGGCATAACTTAACGGTTATCGAACAAAATTCTCTTTGTCTCCCCTCTCCTCTTCCCAGTTTCTCTTTCCTTAGCCTTAGCTTTGAGCATTCACCTTCTTTTTTGCACTGACACTATGTTTCTCCCTAGCTTTTCATGCACAGTTTAGCACATACATTATCCCCCTTTTAAACACAATCAAGTAAGCGTGGATCCCGTCGAGTACGATGGATGATCTGGGTGTTAATAACTTCCCAGGTCGTAACCAACCCCCTTTCTCAGTTTCTTTGGTTCGCAACCGTCTTATCCATACCTTTCCAGGTTTATGCAAAATTATCTTTCCTTCCGGATAAAAATTCCTAGCTGGCGACTCTATTCAAACTCAACATCCAACATCGTCGATCGTTCGCGTCTGCACCGGGACGAAAGTCCGGGGAGCGACAGCTTGGCGACTCTTCTGGGGAAACTTTGCAACCAGGGCTTATGTTTCTTTTGTGGGTTTCTCCTAGCGCTTGTTTGTCTGTGTTTACTAGGGGTGTTATGTGCTATGTGTGCTTTTGCTTTTGCTTTATCTATTGCTTTCTGTAAAGCTTTATTTACTGCATTTACTTTATCGCTTTCATTTACCGCTTTATGCATTTCATTTTATTATCATATCATCTGTGTTGGTTTGCTTTGGTAGGAGGGGTATTCCAGTGAGAAAGGTACAACACAAAGGCCTGAGTGACAGACATAGGATTAGAGTGGATTCATATTCTTTCCCATTCCATTTCGGTCTGGTGCGGGAATATGAAAACACGGTTCAGACATGGGTTTCTTCTTGAGAACTTTGTGCTACGGATTTCCTGTAGTGCTAGGGCTATCTGGGAAGCCTGCTAAGTCTGGATGACATTTTTAGATGACCTTCAGCATCTGAGGAGAATTAGAGGAGGATCCTTTATGATTAGGGTAAACATTGTACCTCTGGGTTAGAAGTGTTTACACTTCTCATAATAGATCCGAACCCGAGGTCCTTGTTCTAGAACAATACATGTGAGTGGGTTGGGTTGTTTACAGGTTTGCAAGAACCCTTGGCCTCAACATACCCTGTTACTGGAATTGTTTTAAGGTTACACTACTTTGAACTAATTCTATGAAACCCTGGACAAGTGACTCTTTATTTGAGTCCCCCGCCTAGTTACTGGTTCTCAGACCTTCATCCGGAATTATTAACACTCATGGATCCTACCAAAAGCAACTGACAATCCAGTACCTGATCACAAACCCTTGCATATCATTCAGCATACATCATATTTCATCATTTAACATTTGTCTATTTGTTTTATAGGGTAGCCACTCCCTATTGGTTTGGTTTTGACCGTTCTTCTGCTCAGATATCTTCTCCAACACTTCTTCAGCTGTCTTCTTCAGCTATCAGCATCAGCTATCTGTATCAGTTATCTTCATCAGCACCCTTTGTCAGTATAGACTCATCCAGGAAGAGCAACATCACTTACCATTTCTTTGAGTATCCTCTGGCAGGCATCAGACAAATACATGCCCTTATCACCCCTGATCATGTTCCCATATTCAGAGAGCATTATGGTGGTATCCTGGACATGATCATGGACTTGGATGCATCACAGAGGAGCATGATTCACACCTGTCTTCAGTTTTATGACCCTCCTCTATGATGTTTCACTTTCCCAGATTTTCAGATTGGTCCTTTGCTGGAAGAGTATTATATGTTGTTGGGTGTCCCTATCAGAAGAGGAATTCCTTTCAACCCTGAGATGATTGCTCCTAAGAATGAAGACATAGCTAAGGCTCTTCATCTGGAAGAAACTATCATTGATGAGCATATGACCACCAAGGATGGAATCTCGGGCCTTCATCTGGATTTCTTGATCACTCAGGCTACAAAGCAAGCTGCAACAGGTAATTGGGAAATTGTCTGTGCTCTCCTAGCCCTTAGCATTTATGGTATCATCTTGTTTGCAGACGAGCTTAAGTTTGTAAGCAAGAATGCCATCCATATCTTCATGCTCAGGAATCCAGTACCTACCTTGTTGGGATATTTCTATTACTCAGTTCATTAGAGGAACGAGAAGCAGAGAGGGAGACTGGTCAGATGTTGTGCACCTCTCTTCTACAGTTGGTTGATGAGACATATGTCGAAGACGAAAGCTTTCCTGAATCCACATCAGTCAAAGAATTAGGCTAAGAGGATGATTTCCCTTACTTCAGAAGACATCAGGTGGTGTACTCAGAATACCAAGGGCAGGGACATAGACAATATCCTAATGTACCTCTTATTTGAGTAAAGGGTTGCATCAATTACAATCCTTTTCTATTCAGAAGACAATTAGGGTATGCCCTAGTACACCCACCTCGAGAGCAAGACTTAGCAAAGTCTCTTTGCTGTGTTGTTTAGAATAATCATGCCACCATCCGACAAGTAGCCTGGGCTTGGGACAATATACAAACTAAAGGGACTGCTATTTTAGGGAAGTGTAACAACATAGCTTCTGCTCAGTACATTGAATGGTCGCGCATCAGAGGACAAATTACTCGCATGCCATTCACCTTGGAAGATGTTCCCGGGCCATCAGCAGTTGAGCCCATAGCTACAGTGAGCCTGGAGGAATTTGAGAAGCTGAAAGAGAGGAATGCCCAGCTTTCTGAAGCTCTGAAGAAGACCCTTTGGGGAAGGAATGACAGTCGTCTGGATAATGAGAGGTTAGAGAAGCTCTGTATCGAGCATGTGACTAAGATAGAGAAAACAGAGGACTTCATCAGAAAGGCCCGAGCAGGGGAACTGGTATTGAAAAATGCTTGCAAAGATTCCAAGATTCAGAAGGCCATAGCTGAACACTACCTAGAGGAGAGTCAGAATAGGTGGATCAGGATCACTAAAGCTCGTTTGCAAGAAGATTAGAAGACACAGGCTAAGATAGAGCAGCTGGAAGCCAATGAGAAGAAGAGTCAAGAAGCACTGTTAGCAGCACAGAAGGAAATCTCCAAGCTGAAACTTCGGGCAGGGTTGAAGAGATCAAAAGAACAAGACAAGTACCAGAAGCTGACAAGTGCCATTTCAACCAGAAACCTTCTCATCAGGACCATCACAGAGCATCCAGTTGGACCAGTGACTGATGCTCTCCTGAAAGAAGTCAAGGAGGATGAATTTGGGTTGGATGTTTGATTTCTATTTTACTTGTATTTTATTTTGGTTGTACTTTAATTCTCCATGGTGATTTTGTTTGTATTCTTGACTTGATTGTAATATGACCCACCATGGGAACTTGTTGTAATCATAAACTATGTATTTTGGCATTTTGTAATGTTATGGTTTATGTGTTACCTGGATTTTCTCTTGGACTTCATTCACTTCATCATCTTCATCATTCCCAGAGGTCTGGAAGGTCAAAACCAAAGATCCAAATCGGATACCCTCTGAAGACAAATAGACATATTGCATTGCATGCTAACTTCATATTCTTTGTGTTGCAGGAGTTTTGTTGTTATTTTCTCACTTTGTTGCTTGTTTCAGGAAATATTGCTCGCAGGAGGGTCTTTCCTGTCAATCGCATCCACAGATATCCGACCCGTAACAACCTTTCGGGCTTACAGGTGGATCAATTACAGCAAGAACTGACAAATGTGAGGACTCAGATGATTGATGTGAGGATAGAAGTGAGGACCCAGATGAATCAATTCATTGCTGTGATGACTGGGATAACACAGACCCAGGAAAGATTGAGGGAGTTAGTCGAGCGGCAAACTCCAGAAGAGAACCATGCATGCACTAGAGGTACTAGTAACAACGCGCGCGATCAGACACAAACAAATCCACCATAGTTTGGGCCCCACATCAACCCTGGAGTCAATGTTATTGGAAATACCCAGAGAAACACTGGAGATCGTGTTCTAGAGGAGGATCCTCAAGACGAGTAGTTTACAGTGCTAGGTGTTGGGGCTGATGAAGTTTATGATCGTCGTCTGGATGAAATATCTGAGAAACTGAGGTCCTTGGAATCCCAAAACTCTTTGGGATTTGATGTGATGGATATGGGACTATTGGAAGGAGTCAGGATTCCTCACAAGTTCAAACCTCCTTACTTTGAGAAGTATAATGGTACCTCCTGTCCTTGTACCCATCTTCAATCTTTTCTAGGGAGATTGAAGGCTTACACCATGGATGAGAAGCTGTGGATGTTTTACTTTGAAGACAGTCTAACCGGGGCATCCCGTGAGTGGTATTCTCACCTATCAAGGGCTACTGTCAGAAACTGGAAGGACTTAGCCGAGGCCTTTATACATCAATATCAGTACAACCTGGATATGGATCCCAACAGGACTCTCTTGATGGGTATGTCTCAATCTTCAAGGGAAAGTTTCCGTGAATATGCTCAAAGGTAGAGACAACTTGCTGATGATGTACAGCCACCTATGTCTGAAAGAGAAATGGATGACATGTTTATGAACACCTTGCAAGGAACCTACATTGATCGGCTTGCGGCTTTCTCTTCTACCAGTTTTGCTGATGTGGTTATAGTTGGTGAGAGAATTGAAAGTCTTTTGAAGATGGGTAAAATCTCTGACAACGGTGCTAGTTCCAGAAATGCTAGGAAACCTTTCTCAGGACCTCGTAGGACAGGTGAAACTAACTCAGTTCATATGGGAAGAAGTAGACCCCAGTACATGCAAAGATCAGTAGCAGCAGTCACCATCCCTGCTCTAGCACCTCGGTAACAACATTTCCCTCAGCAACAACAGTTCCCGCAACAACAGAGATCTTATAACAACAATAACAACCAACAACAACGTCCGTTCCAGCAAAGGACTTCACAAATCAACAGGGTTATCGGTCCCATTCTGATGCCCTATGCAACTCTACTTCCACAGTTATTGAAGCTCAACCTGATTGAATTAAGAACCTTGACTCCACCAGATCCTTCGAATCTTACAAGGAATTATGATGTCAACGCCAAATGTGATTTTCACTCTAATGCACCTGGCCATACAACAGAGAAATGTAGGGTATTGCACATGAAAGTTCAAGACTTAGTTAATTCCAAAGCTTTGAATTTTGCACCTCCACCAAATGTCACAAAGAATCCAATACTGAATCACGGTGGACCAAGGATTAATGCTATTGAAGAAGACCAACCATCTGTCTTTATTGATGACGTTGCAAATATTCAAACACCACTGGCCGAAGTTAAAGCTCAGCTATTGAAGCGCCAAGTGTTTCCGGGTTGTGAGGCCCATTGTGAAGCTTGTAAAATTTCTACCAATGGTTGTGCAAATCTGGAGAAGGGTATCAGTAGTCTTATCAGAGAAGGAATTCTACATATCATATCAACAGTTCCATCTTCTACAACTGCAACAAACATCTCTCCTAAAACATCAGCAAACATCATTCCAAAGGAGTCTACTACAACAACAACAACCATCAATAAAGACATCTCAACGGTCACCATTTATTATGACCCAGCAACCATTCATGTTCCAGATTCTTTTGACAACAACTCACATCAACAATTTCCTGCACCTACACCATCTTCGATCAGACCTCCTGTCACAATCTATTATGATCCACAAACTATCACAAATCATTCTTCCGCAGCAATCAGTCTGGTAACCATCACGGTACCTAGACTACCTTTTGCACTGACACCAGTATATTCTTTTCTTAGCTTTTGCACACAGACAGCACATACACTACCCCTTTAAACACAATCTTGTAAGCGTGGATCCCGTCGAGTACGACGGACAATCTGGATGCTAATACCTTCCCAGGTTGTAACCAACCCCCTTTCTCAGTTTCTCTGGTTCGTAACCGTCTTAACCATCTTCTTCTTGGTTTATGCAGCATTACCTTTCCTTCGGGATAAAAATGCCTAGCTGGCGACTCTATTCACTTCATTTTCATTTTCTCTTTTCGCCGACCGTTCCCGTCTGTACCCTGGGGACCCTGGTGTCTTTTCGGGGGAGCGACAACGACCATGCAACAAACGAGCCTAAAGCCTCTCCCAGCAATGTTATCTTTGTAACCGTGTTAGGTATAGGTAGTGTCGCACCCATATCTACAACAATATCAACTGACACTTTCAGACATCCATGAGGGAGTGGATTATGGTGAAGTAACTATCCCGCTCTGTTATACACTTTTCATTTGCCAACCATGCGATAAGTCGGTAACGACAAATACAACTGACAAGAGGAAATGCCCTGAAGCAATAGTGAAAGCATAATTGTTAATGTGTGTAAAGGTTAATTAAAATAAAAGTGTTAATTTAATTAAGATAAATATGTGCTATAATTACCTCAGGAATTTTATTTTCACAATTGATACTAGCTTTGTCACTAGTATCTTTCAACCTGGAACTGCGCTTAGATGCCTCATACATCTCTTTATCCTTTTGCAATGCACTGACTTGTCCCTTAAGTTCCTCCAATGTTTTCATCACTTCGTCATTGCTAGGATTTTTTTCTTTTTGGTTGCTTATACAAGGAAGAGGGCGTCATACCAAATCCTTTACCCCTCACTCGACCGGAATACTTAGGAACATTTAGTACTCGACTAAGAATGCTCCTGCAATCCTGATCCTCACTTATGGTTAAGGATTTGGATAGACTCTCCTGAAATTCATTGACAAATTGAAAATTATTAGTAGGGATTAAATACATAATGTTAAAGACATAATTTTAAACCTCAGACCCAAAGCATTAAGATAAACCTCCTTGACCAGCGGTACTACGCCCTCATCCGTTTATTAAATTCACATTAAATATATATAATATAAGTTTACATATATATTTAATTAATACAATTTCTATATATTAATTAGTATATTTTAAATTATATATTAATATAATTTCTATTGATTAATTGATATATTTTAAATTATATATTAATATAATTTGTATATATTAATTAATATATATTATTAAATTACCTTAGAGAGCGCTTTCTCAAGAAAGCGCTTTCTAAGGTCTTAAATGAGTCTAAGGTCTTAAATGAGTCTGGGGCGAGGGGGATTCGAACCCCAGACCCAAAGCATTAAGATAAACATCCTTGACCAGCGGTACTATGCCCTCGTCCGTTTATTAAATTCACATTAAATATATATAATAAAAGTTTACATATATATTTAATTAATATAATTTCTATATATTAATTAGTATATTTTAATATAATTTCTATATAATTTCTATATATCAATTAATATATTTTAAATTATATATTAATATAATTTCTATATATCAATTAATATATTTTAAATTATATATTAATATAATTTATGTATATATATTAATTGATATATATTAAATTATATGATAATATAATTTCTCTATATTAATTGATATATATTAAATTAAATATTAATATAATTTGTATATATTAATTAATATATATTATTAAATAACCTTAGAGAGCGCTTTCTCAAGAAAGCGCTTTCTAAGGTCTTAAATGAGTCTGGGGCGAGTGGGATTCGAACCCCAGACCCAAAGCATTAAGATAAACATCCTTGACCAGCGGTACTATGCCCTCATCCGTTTATTAAATTCACATTAAATATATATAATATAAGTTTACATATATATTTAATTTATATAATTTCTATATATTAATTAGTATATTTTAATATAATTTCTATAGATTAATTGATATATTTTAAATTATATATTAATATAATTTATATATATTAATTGATATATATTAAATTATATGATAATATAATTTCTCTATATTAATTGATATATGTTAAATTATATATTAATATAATTTGTATATATTAATTAATATATATTATTAAATAACCTTAGAGAGCGCTTTCTCAAGAAAGCGCTTTCTAAGGTAGAAAATGAGTCTGGGGCGAGGGGGATTCGAACCCCAGACCCAAAGCATTAAGATAAACATCCTTGACCAGCGGTACTATGCCCTCATCCGTTTATTAAATTCACATTAAATATATATAATATAAGTTTACATATATATTTAATTAATATAATTTCTATATATTAATTAGTATATTTTAATATAATTTCTATATAATTTCTATATATCAATTAATATATTTTAAATTATATATTAATATAATTTCTATATATCAATTAATATATTTTAAATTATATATTAATATAATTTCTAATGATTAATTGATATATTTTAAATTATATATTAATATAATTTCTATATATTAATTGATATATATTAAATTATATGATAATATAATTTCTCTATATTAATTGATATATATTAAATTATATATTAATATAATTTGAATATATTAATTAATATATTTTATTAAATAACCTTAGAGAGCGCTTTCTCAAGAAAGCACTTTCTAAGGTAGAAAATATAAAAAAAAAATTAAAATGAGTCTAGGGCAATGGGAATTCGAACCCAAGACCCAAAGCATTAAGATAAACCTCCTTGACCAGCGGTACTATGCCCTCATCCGTTTATTAAATTCACATTAAATATATATAATATAATTTTACATATATATTTAATTAATATAATTTCTATATATTAATTAGTATACTTTAAATTATATATTAATATAATTTCTATATATCTATTAATATATTTTGAGATATATATTAATATAATTTCTATTTATTAACTAATATATTTTAAATTATATATTAATATAATTTCTATATATTAATTAATATATTTTAAATTATATATTAATATAATATCTATATATTAATTAATATATTTTAAATTATATATTAATATAACTTCTATATATCAATTGATATATTTTAAATTATATATTAAATATTTAAATATATTAATATATTATTTGAATATATTATTGAAATATATTATTTTAATATATTAAAATAATATTTTGATATATTAATATAATTTTAAATATATTAATTATATTTTGATAAATTAATAAAATTTTATATATTAAATAATATATTTTATATATTTAAATATATTAATAAATACATTATTTAAATACATTTTAAATTATATATTAATATAATTTTAATATATTTTAATATAATTTTAATAAATTAAAATCTTTGTATTTAATACATATATTTGAATAATTATAAATATAATTTAAAATAAATTAAAATTTAATTTATTATGATTTAAATATATTAAATATAATTTGATATATTAAAATAATTTAAAATTCCTTTCCCTACCTAAAGGGCATGGGTTCGATACCCCATTTTGCCATATTTTGTGATACTTTACATGGTTAAGTATATTTGTACCAAAAATAAAAGACAGCGCTTTTGTAACAAAGCGCTCTTATAGGTCTTTGGTAAAATAGTTTAAAATAAAGTGATTTCTTAATTTACACTTTAGAAAGCGCTTAAGGTGAAAGCGTTCTCTAAAGTGGTCACCCTAGAAAGCGCTTTTAGAAAGTGTTGTCTAATGTGCCCTTTAGAGAACGCTTTTTTTGAGCGTATTTTCAATTAACCTATAACATCGATTTTCATTAAAAACGCTGTCTTTTGTGCGATGCAAAATGTCATTTTTTGCGTAGTACCTTCAATGCAGTGACGTAAATGATGGATGCAGGATTAGGGTTCAATAGTTTCTATTATAGCTTAGCATATCAATGGTGATTGTTGGTGTAGATATGCATTTAAGCCTTTTTCTTATAAAAAAAAAGTGGGATATTTGAGTAAAAAAATCGTATAATGACATTATTGTAAAAAAATATCGAAATAATATATATGTTATTATTTATTATATTTTTCTTTAAAAAAATATCTTTTATATTTTAGTAAAACAAAACAAAAATTAAATTTGATTGTGATATCTTCAATTTAATCTTTCATATTGAATTCTAAACTTATAAAACATTGACTCACATCCCTTTATTAATTTATTATTTTTGTTGTACTTATGTATGAACTCACACTATCTCAATAAAAATACTATTTCCTTGAAATTGTAGATTTTATAACAAATAGTATAATTAATTAACTTCAAAAACTCCAAAATAACAATAAAGATTAATAAAATACATTTCAAATAATATTTTCATGTAACAAAAAGTATGAATTCTTGCTTTGCACCTAAACAAAGTTTTTATTTCCTGTGAGAAACCATTTGTACCATCTAGCAGATTGTTTTGGCACACGTTTGAGATTATCAGCAAAATCAACATATATGAGCCCCCATTTATCAGAAAACCCTCGATGAAATTCAAATGTATCAAATGCAGACCACACAAAGAACCCTTTAACATTAACTCCATCACTGTAAAAATATAAAACATGTAAATTAATTTTCGTCTATAAACTCATAAAATATAATGCATGCATGTTTGATAATAGTAAAAAATAATAATCACTTACTCAATTGCTTTTTTCACATAATTTATATGTGATGCAATATAATTCATACGATGCTTGTCTTTCAATGTCTGTGTAATGTTTCCTGAAGAAATACCTACAATCAATAGAATTTCAAAAAATATATTAGATTGGTTAATAGAAATTAATTAATTGAAAAAAAGAATATAATTAATATGTACTAACCATTTTCAGCAATGTAAATCTTAGGGTTTTGATATGTTTGCTTCAAGTATACCAAAACATTATATAATCCTTGTGGATATACACAGTTCATAGTTGCAGTATCCTACAAATTTAGAAATATTACTTATAATAACAAAATTTTAAAACAAAGTAAATAATAATTAGTATAAAACCTTCTTAAATTAATTTTCTCACCAGGGCACCCAATATTTTTCCCTCATAATTAAATACTGTAATACAAAAAAAAAAATAGTCAAGAAAATAAATTAGTAAAGTCATAGTGGTATTTTTATTTTGGGAATATTTTATAAAATTGTATATTATTGTATTGAATGAAAAAAATAAGAATTTATTGTGATAAAAACTAGACTTACCTTGTTTTATTGCCAAAGAATCATAATTGTCCAAACTATTAATAAGAAATTTGTTTGGTTCATCTTTACCAAAAAAAGATCTATAATAATTTATTCCAATAAAATCTAAACTTCCTTTAATTAATTCTTTTTCCTCTTGAGTGAATTTAGGAAGCCTATCTCCCACTAGTTTTTTCATGCTTGCAGGATAATCACCCTTAAATAATGGATCCAAAATCCTGTTGTTATATTAAAAAAAATGTTGAGTGTATATAATGAATATTAGAAAATAAAAATTAATTATAAGATAGAGTATATAGAATAAATTATGAATTTAATAATAATATATATGCATTAATTAAAAATCTAAAAATATTTTATAAATTATTCTTAAATTTCATTATTTAGATATATCTAAAATTATTTTCTAAATACATATATATATATATATATATATATATATATATATATATATATATAATTATCTAAATAACAAGATCTCATTTAAAAATTTTCTAAATTTATTTTATATTATTAATGTATATAAATTAAATACAATACTAACCATCCAGTAGAAAAATCCCTAAGCCTTACGATAGCAGCTATATCTTCTGGTTTTTTACTAAAGGGAATGTAATCTTCAATCGACAATACAATTCCAATTTCTCCACCTTGTGTTGCCTTCATCATTTTATAAAATAATTAATAAGAAATTAATTTTAATTATTCATTGATTTTTTCATTAAATTGCATGCTACTCTTATAAATCCAAATTAATTTCTACTAAAAGTCAACTTGATTGAAGGGAGATTATTCATAATCCTCATTACAAACTATGTGTATTCTGCTTTGGATTCATACCTGATATTTTTCTCTGTATAACTTAACAGATTCAGCATGGGAAAGGATGGATATGTGCATCAAACTATATACATCTCTGCATTCTTTAGTAATTTGGCATTTTTCTGGTAGAAGCATATCAAAACCATGCATATAATTAAATATCGCCGTGATTTCTAACTCGTTGAACGTAGACCAATGTTTTACGCGATCTCCATAAGCTTTGAATAAGACTTCACTATAATCCGTGAAATGTTTTCTGGATTTTTTTAATATAAAAAATCAAATAAGCAATACTAGAATAATATAAATTTAAAATGTTTAAGTTTGTGTTAAGAGTCCCACTTCGGACAATATATGGCCTGAACTTGTGTATATAAGTACGGGCAATCCTCACTCTTACCAACCAGTTTTGTAGGGTTGAGTTAGGCCTAACCACATTTCTTAACATGGTATCAGAGCCTCGTTTAAGATCCAGTGGGCCACCTTCTATGGTTTCCGCTATCGGGCCACCCACCATTTATTTCCACGCTCCAGATGTCCAATCCTGGGCTTGAGGGAGTGTGTTAAGAGTCCCACATCAGACAATATATGGCCTGAACTTGTGTATATAAGTACGGGCAATCCTCACTCTTACCAACCGGTTTTGTAAGGTTGAGTTAGGCCTAACCACATTTCTTAACAGTTTGTATATATAAGATAACATAAATTTCAAATTTACTTACACAATAGAGGGATTCAAGAAGCCTCCTTTTTCAAAAAGACTTAGTGGATAATCAAAGTGCAAAATTGTGACAAAAGGTGTGATGCCTACATACAAATACATCAAAAATTTGAAATTAATAGGATGTTATCACCATAAGACAAAATTAAGTAGTGGATTTATTTTTAATGTGATTAATTACTAAGTTCATACCATTAGCAAGTAACTCATTGATCAAATTGTTATAGAAATTGATGCCTTCTTGATTTACACCTCCTTCTAAGGTTCCATCTAGATGATTTTGAAAATTAAGAAAAAGATTAGCAATTAATTAATCAAATTAGATAGATTACTTTATTTAAATACAAATAGAATAAAATAAAATAAATTACCAGGAAATATTCTACTCCATGCAATAGAGAATCGATAAGAGTTTATACCAAGTTTCTTTAAGAGTTTCACATCCTCCTACAAAATCATTCAAAATATAAATCATATAAATACAAATTACAATTACAATAATGATAAATAGGGTTCATCTTCCATCTTTAGTAATTGGAAGAAAAAAAACACATTTCATATAATAAAAATAAAATGAAACTTATCGTTCTTACGATGTATCGATTATAATGATCTATCATTGTACCACACTTATCAATATCCTTAATATTTTCTACAAACAAAAATTAGTAAGCACAAAGTTAATTAACATTTTCAGGTCTTAATTCAGTGATAAAAAATTTATTCTTCATAATCAACTTTATGAAAATGAGCTCAAATCCTATGTTGGACATTTGATCTAACCTCCTTCCCTCGAAAATATTGAGTCCCAAACACTTGGTCCTCTCCCACCTTCATGAGCTGATCCTTCTATCTTTATTCAGTAATAATAACATGTTAAATGGAGATATATATATATTATGATTGAGATATTATACAATGCATTTTCACCTGTAGAGCCGATGTTCCAACACCAAACAAAAAATCTTGTGGAAACGAGTTTCTATTTACTACGTGTGGTGCATTTCCTATAATTATATAGGAATTTTTAATTTTAATCAACATAAATATGAATAATAATATATTAGGGCAAAAAAAAGTAATGCATATGAAAAACCTCGACCCTCCACTTGATTGTGGGAAAATAAAATGATGAAGAAAATTGCCACAAGAGTATTGTGAAGTCTTGGATATGAAGACACCTTCATTGTGGCTATTAAGAATAAAAAACAATTTTACTTATAAAATAAATGAATTTGATGTGGAAATGGTTTGAATTATATATAAAGGAGAATAGTCAACAGATTGAGGTTATTACAACCTGTACTTATGAGGTTTTCTATTTCTAGAATAAAACATGCATATTCCACATGGAAAAAAAATCGGTTTTATTATTGTTTAAAACCTTTTTTTTAAATAAGAAAATTTATTAATGAGATTAAGGAAATCTCAAAACCAACGATACACCCGAACAAGAGAAACTAACAAAATTACAAAAAATCAAACAAATGGTTGTGCCATTCATAGAGACTACAATACTTACTATTGTTACTGCCTAAAATTAACCAAATCCACAAAGAAGTGATAGTGGCTAAAACTATATCGTCAACAACGCAAAAACCTTCGTCAAAAAGGATTTTGTTCCTACAGTTCCAAATATTCCAACAGGTAATAAACCAAATTGAATCAAGATTAATAAACTTACACCGCCCTATATTTCGAAGATCCCAAGCCTTGATATGGAGGCCGCAATCCGCTTCCACCATGTAGTCGATATCTACCCAATCACAAATCTTATCACACACCCTCTTGGATTTGTGGCAAGAGAAAAAAAGATGATAAGTATATTCTATCACTTGGAAGAAAAACACGCAATTTTTCTCGAGTTCATTAACAACAATGATCCTCTTAATCAAATTAGCCCTTGTAGCTAATTTATCAAACCCAAGACGCCACGCAAATGTGAGACATGACATGAATTTTAATGTGTCAAAAACTTGGCATGTTTGAAAGCATAAGCGGTTCTCTAAGAAAAAGCAAGAAATGGCATTTTTGGAAAAATGAATTGAATGAGCCGACTCAAATTCCACAATGAGCCGACTCATTCAGTGCGTGTTAGTGCCCAAACACACGGGTCCAAGCAAGCTTCCTGAAGCATCATTTTTTGTCGACTCATGGGTTTGGATGAGCCGACTCAAAATCCTTCATGAGTCGACTCATCAAAAAGATTTTTCTTCTCATTTCCTGCGGGTCTCAGTAAGCTGCCTCTCTGTTATTTTTGGCCAGCTCACCTGGAAATTTGAGCCGGCTCATTTAATGATTTGAGTCGGCTCATTACTGTGTTGACTCAATTTTTCATTTAATTTTTCTTTCTTTTATGTTACAATCACTAACCAATATAAATAGCAGGTTTCATTTCTTTTGAGAGGTGAACATGGAAAGTGAAAGAAATACACACATCTCTCTTCATCTTCTTCATTCTTGCATCAATCAACAATCACACACAACAATCTTTGTTTGATTACGGTGCTTGTTTCGAAGATAATGTTCAATCGTGAATTAGAGTTTCAGATTGGGTCTAGAGTGTGTGGGTTTTCCTTGGAAAAATATGAAGGGTTTTCTCCTCCAAGATCGTTGAAGATTTTTGGGGGTTTTGCACACAACGAACGTTCGTAGATTCAGCCGAGTGAGGTAGATTGAAGATCAAGTGGATCGTTCTTTCATATCATGGTAGATGGAGGATTGCGAAGGTCTTTGTGGGTTCACAAGTGTTGGAGAAACCCAGTCGTGCTCAAAGTTTGGAGGATCGTGAATCCTTGCAAGAATGGAGCAATTAATCGGAGGCTTTCTCGACACGCATGGAAGACTTGATTCTACTTTGGATCAAGGGACAAGAAGAAGATTTGACAGCATATTCACCGCAGTTTGGTTTGTTGGTTCATTTATCTCTCTTCTTGTAAAACAATTGCAATTTAATATAATTGCTTAATTCGATTGTGAATTGGGGACAGAGTACTTCGAGCGAGGACGACGAAGGAACTGCCTTAACAAATTCCTTGCGTTCTTTACATTTCTCGTATTTTACTTTTGTTCATCTTGATCTTGTGTGCTTTAAAATTCGGGTGTATCAAATTAGTGCACTAAAAGTGTTTGATAAATTGTTACACTCAAAAGTGATAACTAGAGTGGGTAAAATTATTCACTATTTGATACAACAAAATTATCCTTGGTGTGTGCACTCCAAGTGTTTGGTAAAAATCCTAACCATACAAAATCAATTTGATTGAGCCTAATTTCTTCTCTATATCATTGTTAAGAATAGTTTTATCAAGAGTTGAATTATCAAGTGAATCATTTGTGAAATATTAATTCTTCTAGTCATCATTTCATTCCATTTGGGTTTTGCGTATATCCGATCTCCGGTGACTTCAAATTTAAACTAGACGATTTTCCGGGAAACTTCCGCAATACATTTTCAATTAAATTTTGAAAATTAAATTTTAAAAAGGGATCTATTCAACCCCCCTTCTAGATCCGCGCTATCGTCTAACAAGTGGTATCAAGAGCACCGATTCATATAGTGCTTCACATATAACTTATTGGAAAATGGACAACGATCCAACGGGGGCGTACAATAGAGCTCCAGTTTTTACCGGAGAAAACTATAGTCACTGGAAAGATTGTATGTGCATCCATATCAACTCTGTTGATAGAAAAATTTGGAAAGTTATTCAAGACGGCCCTTTTCAAATAACCATGGCCGGTTCGGATAATGTCCAAATTGAAAAACCGGAAGCATAATGGGATGATAATGATGAAAAGAAATATAGCTATGATTGGAAAGCTCGAAACATACTCATAGCTTCTTTGGGAGCGGATGAATATTTTCGAGTTTCTCATCACACATCGGCTAAAGCTGTGTGGGAAGCGTTACAAGTTTCCCATGAAGGAACTGATGATGTTAAGCTTGCTCAAATTAATACTCTACAACAAGAGTTCGATCGATTTCACATGAGCCAAGGGGAAACCGTTGGTGAAATGGGAAAAATATTTTCTCACTTGACAAATCGATTAAACGTTCTTGGTAAAACTACTCCTAATGATGTAGCTACTAACAAGATTTTGAGATGTCTTACTAGGGAATGGTTGCCAAAAGTTATGGCAATCAAAGAAGCCAATGATGTAAGAACCTTGGATCTAACTACACTCATTGGAAAACTACAAGAGCATGGACGAGAGCTCTTAAACTTACATGAGCATGAAGACAATGAAAAGAAAGAAAATAGCGAGAAAAATAAAGATCATGAGAAGAAGAAGAAGTCTATTGCATTAAAGGATTCTTCCTCAAAATCCTCCACCAATAAAGATAGTGAGAGTGATTCAAGTGATGATGAAGACAAATCAAACGAAGATATGGGTTTGTTTGTAAGAAGATACAATCGGTATCTCAAAAAGAATGAGATATCCCATTCGGACAAGCGTCTCATCAACTATCGAAGAAAATCTAATCCTTCCAAGCAAGAGTTTGTTAAAAGTACTAAAGGCAAAGGATCTTGTTACAAGCAAGAATTTGACGAATAACACCATCCATCAAATTTGATTTTGCCACAAGTGTTTCAAGACACATCCGAAAGTGAGGTGTAAGAGCTCTTTTTGCCGACCCGGTCCTTGTAGGAGCTTTTTTCTTGCGGATCACTTGTTGTGAAACTTGAGCAGGAACCTAAAAATCAAATAAGTTGGGTAAAGTAGAAAATCATGAAGCTTTTGAATTCAGATAATAGAAAAACACTTTCAATGTACCTCTTTTTTGATGCAACAGACTTGTTGTGCAGCAAAATCCCTTTATCCTTAGATGCGGGTTTTGTAGGAGTCTAACATTACCATGTAAAAGCAATATATGTAATGTTTCAGAATGATTTTCATAATGGTTCAGAATTGACATTTGAATACTAGAAGATTCATAAAGGTTTTAAACTTACATCATCATCTATGAAAATGAGGTCTGACAGCCATGCAACAAACGAGCCTATTGCATCTCCCACCAATGTTATCTCTGAAACCAAGTCGGGTATAGGTAGTAACGCATCCTTATCTATAGCAATATCAACTGACATTTTCAAATATCCATCAGGGATTGGATTATGATGAAGTAACTCTCCCGATTTGTTATGCACGTTTCCCTAAGATATTTGTTTGATAACATAGTTTTAAACCCTCTGTGTCTTTTTCTGGCTAATTGAAGACAATAATTTTTTCGGCTTTCATCAATATTAAAAGACCTCTACGAGAAAACATACACAAAAAATGTGTTAGTATAAGTAAATTAAAGACTTAATCGTCAACAAAAATCTAATAACATCAACCGTATTTGGTAAGTACATGTATCTCAGTCCATATTTTATCTTTACTGGCTTGCAACAATTGATTCCCCCAATTATCACTGGTGATTGGAATATGCTGACGAACAAGGGAACCTATGTAACTAGTCAACATTGAACTGTTATGCTCAGTTAGTTGGTTTTCATCACTTGAATGTACATCAAATTTGATCCCTTTATCTCTTGCACGAATGATTGACTTCATAATAGTTAACCTCGTTTAATTTCACTTTCTACAAAATGAGCTTCATTTGTATCATGTGTCTCGTGTGAGTCATCCTAGTTGCGTGTCTCGTGTGAGCCTTCGTGGTTACTAGCCATTTGACCTATAAGAAAGAAAAAAACAAAAATTAAATGACAAATATAAAAATCCATAATCCATAAGCCATTTAATATATATAACATGACATAAGCTATAATTTTATTGAAATCCTAAATCCATAATCCATTGTATATATATATATATATATATATATATATATATATATATATATATATATATATATATATATATATATATATATATATATATATATATATATATATATATAAAACATGACATAAGCAATAAAAATCCATAATCCATAATATTATTGAATGATATAAGCTATAATTTTATAACCAGTACCTTTTTCACTAACATCTCTTTCTTTTCTTGGTTGGAATATGTTCTACCTGTCTCTTAACAACACTGACGGTTGGATTAATCCAAATACCCTCATTATGATCATTTCTAGTATATGATTCATTCGCTATAATATTTTCATCTTGATCATTTCTAGTAAATGATTCAATGTCAACATCAATATCACCTTGATCTCCAATGTTTTCATCAATTACTTTGTTAGATAAAATTATTATAGACCATTTTGTACTTGTCAGATCAGTGACATAGAACACCTTTTTAGCTTGAGAGGCTTGAATAAAAGGCTCATCTTTGTATCCCACCTTATTAAGATCCACTTGCAAAAATCCTGACTTATTCATTTGTATGCCATTATTATTTTCAACCCACTTGCAACGAAATATAGGAATCTGAAACTTCTCATAATCAAACACCCAAATGCGCTCGATAACCCCAAAATATGATAGATTTGCAAATTTGGGGTTTAAGTCCTTCACACTTGAAATGTGCATTGCTTCAGCTACCACGATGACACCACTATTTTGTATAGTATTTTTATCATCTTGTTCTTTTGTGTAAAATGTGTATCCATTAATTGCGTATGCGCTATAAGAAAACACAACCAAATTTGGACCATATGCTAAACATCTCAACCTTTCTGTTACTGAAGCGGGATCTGAATAATACTTTGAATAAATATGATCTTTCAATCAATGTATGAAACTTCGATTGTGCTCTCGTACTATCCAATCCTCATTTATATTCGGATTTAAACCTCGGAGAACATCCTTGTGCAGTTCAACATATGGCTCAACCTCATTCTCATTGTTTAAAACATACAAATGCACTCGATCCCGTTCGACCCTTGATATTGTCACAACTTCATTTCCAATTAACTTTTTTCCTTATTTTTTTCAACATTATGATATTTGGAGAGTCCAATTGATCGTACATTGGACAAATCTTTAATTTTAATACTCATCTATGTTTATATCAACATGAAACACAACAACAAACATATTTTGTCTACAGGAATTCTGAAGAAAATAAAAGGGGTTCCAATATTGTTTAAGGTTACAGAGAGATTAATATGAATTTTTTTTTCCAAATTACAAATGGATCTCTATAATATACCATTATACAAATTCTAAACATAACCATATAACTCAAACTAAATTAAGATTTTTAGTAAAATCTAGAAATTCTAAATTCATGAGAAATGGAGGTCTTACCCTAACAATAGCTCTACCCATTCTATATTATCTAACAATCTTAAATAATTTAATGAAAACTCACTCTTACCTTTGATTTTGAGCTCTTGTTCTTGATTTCTGTTCTTCTTCTCTTCTCTCTTCTAGCCTCTTCTTCCCTATTCCAACTTCTATCTTTTCTCTAAGTCTTCTACTCTTTTCTAAACCCTAACATTTAACTCATAACAACTCTAATTCTTATTGGGCTTACTAACCCACTCACTTACTTACTAATCACACACTCATCTAGACCCAATTAATCCATCATACTAAAAACCTATTTTATTCCACTAAATAAAATAAATCTAATAAATTAAATATCTCAAATAAATCTAATAAATTAAATAACTCAAATAAATCTAATAAATCAATTAGTTCAAATAATTAAATCAAAACAAATAATTCAATTAATTCAATTATTTCAAATAATTCTAATAATTCAATTAAATAAATTAATTTAATAAAATCAAATAAATCAATTATGCATAAAATCACATGATTAATTAATTAATATAATAAATAATTACTAAAATCGGGATGTTACAACTGTTCCCCACTTAAAAGATTTTCGCCCTCGAAAATCACATCAAACGAATAACTCAGGATAAGACTCCCTCATCTGACTCTCAAGTTCCCAAGTCACATTTCCATTAGCTGGACCTTCCTAAGATACCTCATTTTTCCATCATACAAACTCTCAAAAGATCTTCAAGTGATTGAATCGTCCTCTTTGTCTGACCATCACTCTGCAGATGATAAGCAGAACTCAAACTCTACTTCATACCCAAAGCACTTTGCAAACTCTTCCAAAATCTCGAAGTAAACCTCAGATCTCTATCCGACACAATGCTAGACAGAATACCATGCAAACTGACAATTTTCTCAATGTACAACTTCACCAACTTCTCCAATAGATAATCCATTCTCATTGGAATGAAGTGACCATATTTCATTAATCTATCCACAATAACCCAAATAGCCTCAGAATTACTCGGTGTTCTAGGTAAACCAGACCAAAAATCCATTGATATACTACCCCATTTCCACTCAGGAATAGATAATGGTTGCATCAAACCTGGCGGTTCCTGATGTTCAATCTCCGACTTCTGACAAGTCAAACAAGAATACACAAACTTTGCAATATCCTTTTTCATACAAGGACACAAAAATACTTTCCTCAAATCTTGATACATCTTAGTCGCACCCAGATGAATACTCAATACACTAAGATGACATCCCTCAAGAATAATCTTCTTCAACTTGGCTATATCTGGAACACAAACTCGATCACAACACCTTATGATACCATTCTCATCAATCCGAAAATCACCACTTCGACCTTGATTAATCAAAGTCAATCAATCTACCAAACCTAAATCAGATTTCTGACCTTCTCGAATCTCATCCAGAATACCACTAGTAAGCTTCAACATACCAAGCATAACTCCATAAGAAGTCTCTTCACAAGCCAAACTCATATCTCGAAATTGCTCAATTATTTCCAACTCTCTTACCGTCATCATCGACATATGCAAAAATTTCTAACTCAATGCATCAGCTACCACATTTACTTTACCCGGATGGTAATTCAAACCAAAGTCACAATCCTTCGAAAACTTCAACCATCTCCTCTGCCTCACATTCAACTCTTTCTGATCAGAGAGATACTTAAAACTCTTATGATCATTAAACACCTCAAATCTCGATCCAAATAAATAATGCTTCCAAAGTTTCAACAGAAACATAAATACGGTTCCATCAGATCAGGAAAAATCAAAACAGGAGTTGTCGTCAGCCTTATCTTAAGCTCTTGAAAACTTTCTTCACACTTTGTATCCCAAACAAAAGCATGACCCTTTCTAGTCAACTACATCAATGGCAAAGATAACTTATCAAATACTTCAATGAATTTTCGATAATAACCATCCAAACCAAAAAACTTCTAAACTCAAAAACAGATTTCAGAGCTTCCCATTGCGATACAGCTTCAACCTTCGACAAATCTACTGCAATACCTCTACTCGAAATCACATGTCCAATGAAACTCATTTCCTTCAACCAAAACTCGAACTTAGAAAGTTTAGTATACAATTGCTTCTCTTTCAACATAGATAACATAATCTTTATATGTTCGACATGATCCTCTTCACTCTACAAATATATCGAAATATCATCAAGAACACAACCATAAACTTGTCCAAATACGGATGTAAAATCCTATTCATGTAATCCATAAATATACCTGGTGCATTAGTCACGCCAAATGGCATCACATAATATTTATAATGATTATACCTTGTTCTAAAAGCAGTCTTCTGAATATGTTCAGCCTTCACATGAATCTGATGAACCCAGATCTCAAATCTATCTTACTGAACAAACTTGCACCAACCAACTGATCCATCAAATCATCAATCCTCGCAAGTGGATACTTATTTTTGATAATCACCTTATTCAATTATCAGTAATTCACACAAAACCTTATAGTACCTTATTTCTTCTTAACCAACAAAACTGGTGCACCCCACGATGACACACTCAGACAAATAAACCTCTTTTCAAGTAGATCTTCAAGTTGACTCTTCAACTTTTTCATTTCTGATGCAAACATACGATATGGAGTCATAGATATCATACTAGTTCCATGAACTAAGTCAATTGTAACCTCCACCTCGTGTTCCGGTGGTAAATCACTTATCTCATCAGGAAAAACATCCAGGAAATCACAAACAATTGGAAAAACACAAACTACTCCATTTTCACTAATACTCAAAGTTTCCAACAACATAAACATCTCAACATTATCTTGCACCGACTCATTCACTTGCTTAGCAGACATAAACAAGTCTTCTTCATTCTCAAGTTCAATAAAATAATCGTCATATCACAATAATCTGTAGACACTTGGCTTAGCTCCAAATAATTCACTGCACACACCATCTAAGCTCCCAAGACACATCTATCCCATCCAACACGATCTCGTCTACTATCAACAATAGATTAATGGTGATCAGTTCCTCAATTTGTCAATAGACAGCCGACATCATGATGGGGCATAAACCATCTTTACCAAACTATAATAGTGTTCCTTGAAATCAACAGCACACCAAACCAACATTCCACTACTAAAACATCTTAGAGAAGCAAAACTTCTCCCCCACTTGTTTCGATCCCACTCCTGCAGACAAAGGTTAGAAAAATAAACGAGTACTGACATTGTATCACACACATGTCACGTACTAGGGGACAAACAACATCAGACAACCTGGCCGGATGGAACGACCTGCTCTGATACCACTAATGTAACACCCTTCTAAACCCCCATGGAAAATATATACATAATCAGAGTAATTTATCATGCATCTCGATTAAGGGTGTAATGCATGAGTCAAAACATCATACAACACCTGACATGCTCAATAACACTTAAAATAGAAGCATGCTTTTCAGATATATTTTTCACAGTAGCATATGACAGCGGAATCACTTTCATTAAGAATCTCATAACATTCAAGTCTCAAATAAACTTCATTCATTAAATCAACTTAGGCATAAAAGCCATTTCACCATAAAATTCAAATCAAACATTTCTCCAGTGTTACATGATCAGAGCATGACTCAAAACCCAAAATAAATAAGCAACTAAGAGAACTATTCCAACGGCTACCTTGCGCTAGAAGTAATTCTACTCCTCAATACTTTAGCGATGTCGTATAAAACATCATTCCAACATAAGGGTGAGAATTCATATAATTATCGAAATCATAAGATAATATATAATTTATGGCATACAAGTATAATCACAATAATTCTCACACTTCAAAAGTTTCATCAGCATAATATCACTTAAGTAGTCATACTATTCACAAGTATATACTCACAATCCACGAGTTCACAAATCCAACAATTCACATAATACACATATTCTCATATTGTAACCATAGACACAATGAGACTCGATGCAAGACTCAAATGCAACTCATGCATGTGATACCAATCACTTGTTACCATTCTTCGGTTCTTACATTTAAACCGGGTTCGTCCTCTAGACCGATAACACATCAAAAGCCCGTCCTCTAAGCTTTCAAACCCGTCCTCTAGGTTTGGGACAGGTCACTAGCTCCCACGGATCTAGCAAACATTGCCTCTTGACACACATGATGTATGTGCAATTACAATCATCATATGCAATTAAGACCATTCTCTAATCTTAATACTCATGCATGTCTCAATAATTCTTCATATTCGAATTATCACACAATTGCACATACAACAAATATTTTCAATCACAATATTCATTATTCCAATATCATCACTACACATAGTAAATAATATGCAAGGTCTTAACACAATTCAACCTTAATTCACTAAACAAATATAGACTAATTAATCCACCAAAAAGATCATCAAATTAATCACTAAATTAATCATCAATTTAGTATTCATGTGAATACTAAAAGAAATATTAATAAAAATGTATTATCATTAATAATATATAATTAAGCTAAATATATATTAAATCATTATTTTATCATTATCATTATAATTATTGTCATATTATATATGTCTATGAAATTTTGAAGTATAGATCATGGTTTGTATATATAGGCATGTTGTTTGTTATTTTATACACAAATGTCTCTACATCACATTCATGTCACAAAGTGGTGTTATATGAGTATCGTTCTTCCATTTCCAGTACATGAACACACGCTGGATTAAACATACATATATATTGTTTTCTACTACATGAGGTAAGGCCATGTAAAGATATCATCATGATTTATTTCCACTAATTTACCAAACTTGCTACAGGAATCATCTTAAGTACCACATGTATCTAATTCAATTAACTTAACTTAATATAAAAGGGATTGGTATAATTATGTCTTTATCAAATATCCTCAATAATTAATCAGGTAGCTCACCTAATAAATATTACTCACTTGGTGGCACTACTATCATGAGAAACTTATCAATCTAATATTAATATATAATTCTACATTCATTACACTTTTCCTGTGCCACCCTTTTCTTTCTGTCTTTAATTTAGATTCTCCAAAATTCATTCTCTATTAATCTAATGCTCTCTCTCATAAAAGTATCATCACTCCAACTTTGTACTTCTCTTCGATATATATGTTCTAGTTAAAGTATTTACATGATAAAGTATTCTCATCTTAAATCTCATTTAATATCTCAAGTCCAATTATCAAGTGGTGACATACTACTATTACAAAAAGGGTGCTGGATACAGGGGATGTTGGAAAAGAACATTCTCTAATTTTATTTTTCAAAATCATGCGCTAACTTTATTCATCATCACATATATCTATTTAATTTTATTACTCATATATGTTTATATCAACACGAATCACAACAACAAACATATTTTGTCTACTACAGGAATTCTGAAGAAAATAAAAGGGGTTCCAATATTGTTTAAGGTTACAGAGAGATTAATATGAATTTTTTTCTTCCAAATTACAAATGGATCTCTATAATATACCATTATACCAATTCTAAACATAACCATATAACTCAAACTAAATTAAGATTTTTAGTAAAATCTAGAAATTCTAAATTCATGAGAAATTGAGGTTTTACCCTAACAATAGCTCTACCCATTCTATATTATCTAACAATCTTAAATAATTTAATGAAAACTCACTCTTACCTTTGATTTTGAGCTATTGTTCTTGATTTCTCTTCTTCTTCTCTTCTCCCTTCTTGCCTCTTCTTCCCTCTTCCAACTTCTATCTTTTCTCTAAGTCTTCTACTCTTTTCTAAACCCTAACATTTAACTCATAACAACTCTAATTCTTATTGGGCTTACTAACCCACTTACTTACTTACTAATCACACACTCATCTAGACCCAATTAATCCATCATACTAAAAACCTATTTTATTCCACTAAATAAAATAAATCTAATAAATTAAATAACTCTAATAAATCTAATAAATTAAATAACTCAAATAAATCTAATAAATCAATTAGTTCAAATAATTAAATCAAAACAAATAATTCAATTAATTCAATTATTTCAAATAATTCTAATAATTCAATTATATAAAATAATTCAATTAAATAAATTAATTTAATAAAATCAAATATATCAATTATGCATAAAATCACATGATTAATTAATTAATATAATAAATAATTACTAAAATCGGGATGTTACACTTATGAGGTGTCGCTAATTGGATTGGAGACACCATATGCAGTCTTCATTCCAATTGGCGACTATGTGTTAAAATAGGGAATGGTCACCAATTCAATTGGAGACAAAGTGTGTTTTCAAAATTTATTTAAAAAAATAAAAATACTTTAATAATAGATGGAAAATAGTATTATATTAATAATTAATTAAAATTAAAATTACATAATTTAATTATCACGGTCGGGTTGGGCATACCGACTGTCGGTTCCACATCCCCTAGGTACCCTCACTCACTGCACTCGCTGCCCTCGTTGTTGATTCACTTTAGGTGTTTGTGGATTTTAGGTCTCCGGAACATCACTAGACTCCCTCTGTAATTCTTGCATCTCTACGAATTCTTGTGTATGGAAAGACAACATGCCATAATTGAGGTCGTGACTCATGCTAGAGTAGTTTGAATGTGACGATGGGGTCATTGGTGTGAGACCTGGACGATTGAAAGGGGACATTGGTGTGAAGGCTTCGTTGGTGAAAGTTTGAAATGGTTGTGGTGCTTGAAAGCCATAGGGTGGTTGTGATGGTTGTGTTTGTCGGTTGTGGTATGATGTTTGTGTGTGTCGGTTATAGTGTGATGTTTGAGCATCTTGATAATAGTCATTTTGTTGGACATGGTAATGGGGCGCTCTTGGTATTGTGGTTGAGTGTCTCGCATGTTTGGAAATTGGATTTGTGTATTTGTCTCTCGGTAATTTAGTTGGGTAGGGAGTTGTGAGTAACAAGGCTGATAATTTCCTCGTTGGTTGGACGTGGGAGCTTCTTCTGTGTAAGTGATCCGGCGTGGATCGTGTAGATACCTATCTTCAGATACAAAACCAGTTGCAACCGATTTATACCAAACCATATAAGTATTAGTTGGTATAGACGGGGTTGCCATCATCGGTTCACGTAAGATATATTGGCGACGATTCCTCCATTTACGACACTCAATTTTTGCAAAGTCTTTCCAATTATTAAGGCCCCATTGGTCGTTGTCATTTTTTAGATGCCATTGACCAAGATCAGTCGGGGGATCTGGGATGTTTTGATGCATTTCGAACTGGAGTTTGACACGATCATTGTTGTGCATCTCCACAGTGGTGAATCTGATGATTGGTACACATGTAGTCCTAACTGACGCATCTTCATCTCTGACTTGGTGATCATGGTCCATTCCCAGATATGGATGCCAAATGAACTTGTCGCTCCCGATAAAATGGGACTAGGCCCAAGTAAAGGTACAGACGCGAACGGTCGGCGAGAGGGACAATGAGAACACACAGCAGTGAACTCACTGGAGATGAATAGAGTCGCCAGCTAGGCATTTTTATCCCGGAGGAAAGGCAATGCTGCATAGACCTAGAAAAGAGATGGATAAGACGGTTGCGAACCAGAGAGACTGAGAAAGGGGGTTGGTTACAACCTGGGAAGGTATTAGCACCCAGATTGTCCGTCGTACTCGACGGGATCCACGCTTAGAAGATTTGCGTTTTAGAGGGGTAGTGTCAGTGCAATCTGTGTATAAAATAGCTGGAAAAGAATGTACAGGTGTCAGTGTAAGAAAAGAAAGTGAAGTGTAATAGATGAAGTGTCAGTGTAAGAACAAGAATGAAATGCTCATGATAATGAGGCTTTAAAGAATGATACTGAAAGAGGGGGAATATACAGAGACTTTTGTTCGATAACTGTTAAGTTATGCCTACGTATCCTCTCGTGCAATGAGGAAGTCAGAACACCGTAGTTCGACCCAAAGAGACTGAAAGATGAATTGACTGGTGAACTGCTTACTTGCCTATGCTCAAGTGTATGATCTGTCTGGCACAGATGCAAACTGTCTTGCATTAGACGGAAGAAGCGAGTTCTCGTTTATGAATGAAGGAGATGAGAAAAGAATCCCGAAGGAGACGATTATTGTTTGTTTTTGTGTTTTCAGTCTTTTATTGCTTTTTGGATTTTGTCATAAGTTAATGAGCTTAAGCCTAAACCAATGAATTTAGTAAACTCATCACATCTTCCCTCTGATTAGGGGTAATGAGAATACCTTAAGTGTGAAGTCAGCTTCTCACACTTAATCACCTTTGATGTAGGATTAAGATCATTAACCTACTTGTGATTATTTAGATGTTTTTGGTGTTTTTGTTTAGTGTTGAGTAATTAGGTTAAGCCATAATCAAGGATTAAACAGACCCATTACACCATCCTAATAGAAGGATAATAGATGAGAATGTTTAAGCTGAGGAAAACTCCTCAACTTAATCCATGATTAGGGATTAAACTCATGACAAAACAAACCTTTGATTAAGTGGATTTTAGTTAATGATGAGATGATGAAGTGATTTTTATGGTTGGTAAGACAACTTGAGGGGGACTTGTCCATTAACACTAGGGTTAGTCCTTCTTAACCAATTAAGGAAGAATTAGAACCCTAATGCAAGGCCCAAGTTACAAGTGTAATGTCTTGATGATTATTAAGTGGATTGATTAAGAGATTTAAACACATTAAGGGTTTAACACTTAGGATTGAAGTTATACACTCCATCCTAATAGAAGGATGCAGGCATAAGCTTAATCACAAAGCCTTAAAGCCTTTAGGGTTTAGTCCCTGATTATGAGATGAGAAGAGAAGACTCAAAAGAGACACAAAAGGTAAAACTAAGAGGGGAGACTAATCAAAAACCCTAATCATTGTCATGCTTGGTTGTTCCTAAGGTTTGTGAAGTTTGCAAGAGAAGTCTTCAGAGGAATCACCAGGAAGCAGAGAAAAGGATCAGGAGAAGCAAAGCAACTTGCTTCATTCAAGAAGTCAAGTCACTTGAAGAAAGAAAGTAAGAAGAAGAAGAATGAGCAAGCTCAATCTCATACACATATCAAAATGCAGCATGGATGCATAAAGGAGATGAAGAGAAAGTTATGAGAAGTGAAGGTAAATTCACTTCTCAAAGTCACTTACCACCTGAAAGGTTAGAAAAGAAATGCAATGCAATGCAAAATGGGATGAGATGACATGATGAGAAACAAAACCAGAAGCATTTACATGATGCTAATGATGCTATGAGATGCTACAAACATGAGGCAGCACATG
This sequence comes from Lathyrus aphaca, assembly GCA_963966055.1. Lineage (NCBI taxonomy): Eukaryota > Viridiplantae > Streptophyta > Magnoliopsida > Fabales > Fabaceae > Lathyrus > Lathyrus aphaca. Next base: position 300,572,381 of record OZ014525.1, read on the forward strand.
GAAATGATCATACAAGTTCATGAATGCAAATGAAGCAAGTCAGGAAGCATGGACATACATGAATAGTTATGAAGTGCACATGGCATACAACAAGGCAAATACATGATGCAATGATCAAACATGCTTTCAATATGTCTTATGATGTCAAATGAATCAAATGGATGCTTGAAATGTCATGGCAAGTCATGTTATGCAAGAGAATGCAAGATGGATGCATATGGAAGCCCAAATTAGGGTTTATGGACAACACCACAAACAAAAATCAAAATCAGAAGCAAACCCTAAGATAAAAAATTGAAAATGCCACTCAAAGGACCCCTAATCCTATTCTAACTCACTGCCCAAAGGAGAAACTTCAACTCCTAACCAAGTTCAAGTTATGGTTTTCTTAAGATTCTTAGGGTTTTAGGGTTCCTAAACAAGAAAATTATCAAACAAATGGAAAATGAAAGATCAAATCATGGCCATTTAATCTCACAAACTACATGCTAAACACAATGCAATGCAAAAAGAATCAATGTCCAATTCTTCATGGATAGGTAGAAAGGATTTTTGGAACTTTGGATCAAATTAATGCATAAAAATGATTTTAATTCAATGAAAAATTCTCAAAATGCATCAAGATCAAAAAATAAATTTGGTTTGAAGGTTGGACAATGTTTCTAAATGTCTTAGAACATTTCATGAATTTTTTGGTAATTTTTAAATACCTAAAAGTATTTTTAATAAATTAATTTTCATTAATCAATTAAAAATAAACTTTTAAATATTTAAAAATACTTTTAAAATGCTAAAAATGAAAATAAAAATATTTTTGTGTCTTAAAAATTAATGAAACTCTTGAGAAAAAGTTTCATAATTTTTAAACAATTTTTACTATTTTAAATAAATTGCACAAGTTAAATGAGAAAAAATGAAATAAAAACAAAATAAAATGGAAAGTATTTCAATCTGAAGGTGGAGATTTGAACTGGGGTGGAAACCATTGACCGCGCGCGTTTATGAAGGGTCCAGATTGCTTCTGACTTTAATTAAGTTTTATGAAATAATTAAATGAGTTAATGGTGATTAGGGCACAAAGGACCCATCTGAACCACTCATCCACGCGCGAAGTCAAGGAAAGTCAAAGGATCCTACGCTCAAGATTCAAATGGACTTAATGACCTGAGATTAGGGCAAATGACATTCAGGTGACCGGAGGGAAGCTCCGGTCATCTTCTCCAGCAACAACAAAACCCTAGAATACGATTCAGGCCACCATTCTTCAAATCAAAGCCAGGGAAATGTTCCTCTACTCAAAACTCAATCAAAACACCTCTCAAACTAAATTTCTCATGCTTAAACTAAGAGAATCGAAGCCATGAAGATTCACGGGCAAAGTTTCAGAGCCCTGGTAAATCCTCATTTCTCACTCATTTCTAATTCTAAAACCATCCCCATGATCAGTAAGACATACACAATCAATTTATAACTTAAAAATCAAGCTCTGAGAGAAAAGTTTCATGGCCATACCTGAGATGGAGACTCCTGTTTCTGGGCTTTCAGAGCTATTATTTGGTGCAAGCTTGCTCCACTGACTCCCCTGGTGCTAATGGTAGGCTTGGAATGAGCTTAAGCAAGCTATTTTGAGAGATTCCAATCTGATATAGCAGAAAATGAGTTCTGTGTGTGAGTGGTTTCAAGCTCTGTTAATGGTTGGTTCTTGCTCTCTTGAGTGTTTTTGACTTGTTAGTGAAGAAAGTTTTGGTGTTTTGTGGCTGTGGAAGGTGATTCGAAGAAGGGAAGCTTTGTGACAGTTTTTATGAAGGCTGAGTTCTAGTGTGCTTCTGGCTGTTTTGAGTGTTGGTCTGGGCTTAATGAAGCATGGTGAGTTGATTAGTGGAATTGTTTCTTGTGTTTGTGAGCTATGGAGACAGATTCGAAGAGAAATGCAAAATGGGGTGAGTTTGTGTATGTCTTGCTAGGGCTTGTTTCAGGCTGGCTCTCCTTGTGAAATGGCTGGCAAATGGATAGTATAAACAACTCCAATTGGTCAGATGATGTGACCTGGCCTGCTGTGATAGGTAAGTTCACTTTTGCAAATTGTCAACCTTTTTGTAAGAGAGGCATGGGCTAAGTTCTAGCTTGGTACAAGAGTGTGGGCTGGCGCAACATGGTGTGTGAGTGAGGCTAGGGTGGTTCAGCAGCCAAAGCAACAAGTTGGTGAAAGTGTGATGATGGTTTTGCAAGTTGATCATCTTTGGTCCACATGTAACTTTCTTGCCACACAAACCATGGGAAGTGAGAAATACTTAGTCCATTCTGAATTTTTGGTCACATGTGATGTTTATGTGATGGTTAGACATGAATTGGAGGTTACAAATGCCTTGGTACAAAGTTCTTGCAAGTTTCTCATTTGGTGCACATCTTGAAAATTAATGATTTTTGCCAACTTTGACACACCATAACTTTTAATCCAAAATGAATTAGGTCATGTTCTTGTACTTTTTGAAAAGGGAAAGATCTAATCTACAACTTTCATGATCAAAGTTTTTTCATTTGAAGCATTTTTGGATCAAAAAGTAAGGCTTGAAAAGTGGCATAAAATGACATATTTCTTAAAAGTCAACCATGCCCTAAAAAGTCAACTTTGCAAAAACTTGTAATTCTTGAATTTTGTGAACTTCAACCTTCTTCCATGATCAAATAAAGATCATATACACTCAAAATGATGAAGATCACCCCTTGGTTGGGTCATTGGGGGCCTCAGATGCCCTGATTTTGCACTGACTTGTCCAGAAAGTCAACTCTTGATCAGATGACTTCCCCATGGAATTTCTTCATGAAAATTGATATGCATACTCCCTATACCATATAGAGACCAATGGAAACAAGAATGACCAAAAAATTTGGAGTTATGGCCTCTGAAACCAAAACCCTAATTTTAGGTCAACTGTGCAGTCAAACTTGGCTCTGCATCCACACCAATCCCAGTTCTTGTGATCCTTTGGCATTTTTGACTTTGAGAGGATGTAATATGATATAAGAACACACATGGATCCCTTTGAAGTGATTGATGGCCCTTGGAGTGGCTCAAGAGGCTCTTGGATTGCTCAGATCACAAACCCTAGGTGCAGATGACTTAGAAACTATGCAGTGAATCAAAATTGTGGTATGAGATATCATGATTGTGTTTATGCATATGAAATGAATCACAAGCCATGGTATGAATGGGTGAGGGCAAATTTGGGGTGTTTACAGCTGCCCCTATTCAAACATGAGTTAGCTGTGCAGGTTGTAAGCGACGGCTTAACAGGCAAACAAGATAACTTGTGGTTGAATACCAAAGACAGTCCGAAATTTGCGCTCACAGAATGAAGAAGAAAAGGGATATAGATTGTAAAGGAAAATAAAGTATATTGTAAAGTGCGGGCGACGGAGGACGACCGTCGAGCAGAGGACGACTGTCGGGTAAAGAGCAATGACGGGGACGGCCGACATGCTGGGGAAAGTGTGGGAAATAAAGCAATGACGGGGACGGCCGACACGCTGGGGATATGAAGTAAAGCCAAGACGGGGACGGCCGACTAGCTGGGAAAAATAAGAAATTATGATGGGGACGACCATCAATATAAAGTTGTAAGATTCTCTGGGAATTAATGACACATGACGGGGACGGCCATCAAGTTCATAAAGCAAAGTAACCGACGATGGGGACGGCCATCGGGCTAAAAAGAAAAGGGACCACGACGGGGACGGCCATCGGGTTAAAGAATAAATGAAATAAACAGATGATGAGGTACGGTCATCAAAGGCGAAGGACGATCACCTAGCAGGGGACGGCTGCTCTGTCGGGGTTAAGATGAGGGACGGTCATCTAAGGTGGAGGACGACCACCGGGCAGGGTACGGCTGCCGAAAATATCACGACATAGGACGAATGCCGGATAAAAGGTCAACGATGGGGACGGCCATCGGACGAGCATGATGGAGGATGACCATCAAGAGGTGGAGGACGACCACCTAGCAGGGGACGGCTGCTCTCGAGGTTTCTCATGACACAGGACGAGTGCCAGATAACCAAAAATCAACAATGGGGACGGCCATTGGATAAAGTGATGAAGGACGATCATCAAGAGGTGGAGGACGACCATCTAGCAGGGGACGGCTGCTAAAAAAATCAACGATGGGGACGGCCATCGGATGAGCATGATGGAGGACGACCATCAAGAGGTGGAGGACGACCACCTAGCAGGGTACGGCTGCTCTCAAGGTTTATCATAACACAGGACGAGTGTCGGATAAAAAGGGAAGATTTGCTTTGTTGGCGATCTACTGGGGAATAGTAAACATGGACGAGTGTTTACATCCAAGAAACAAAAGGTATAAGTGTTTGGTATGTTTGCGTATAGATTTAAAGATGCGGACGAGCATCCTTAAGACTACGATACGGACGAGTATCGGGTGGAAACAGACTGACACGTGTTCAAAGATGATGATACGGACGAGTATCAACTGGTTAACAAAGAACACGGACGAGTGTTGAATCTGAAGGGACTCTTCTAGGGAATGGTAGACACAGACGAGTATCTATATTCAAGAAGACAGAAGTTTTTTTTGACACAGTGTATGGATTAAAGATGCGGACGAGCATCCCTAAGACTATGATACGGACGAGTATCATGTAGAAATAAACGCTTGACGCATGTTCTGAGATGATGGTACGGACGAGTACCAACGAGTTAACAAAGAACAAGGACTAGTGTCGAATCTGTGGGGATATGAATGGTATATACAAGACACAGACGAGTATCTGTATGAGTGTAACATGAGTAGTGAGTATGAGTATTGTATAGATGAGTGTTTATCTGCTGGGGAGGTTGACACAGACGTGTGTCAAGAGAGAAAAGTATAGTAATATCAACAAGTACATGGGTTGTAAAAGTGTAAGCGACTGCGCTGGGGATGCGACACGGACGGGTGTCAAGAAAGTGTATATAGGTATATGTGAGTGCAAAGAGGATGTCTTTGGCTTTCTGCTGGAATATGACACGGACGGGTGTCAGGACGTATCTGTAATACGGGTGATCTTGTTCGTAAAGAGTCTTCAGGCGACTTTACTGGGGAATGATGATACGGGCGGGTGTCAAGAGGAGTATATACTGGTGTTTGTGAATTGTGAGGCAACTGCTTTTGCTGGGGATTCTGGTGGGGATTTTTCTGTACGTTGATGACCTGTCATTATTCACAAGTGTTGGTTTAAAACATGGCTTATGATTATGCTATGTATTTGATTTTTGCCGCAATGCTCCGTATTAGACGGAATGCTACGCTTTGTGGGTGAATATGATGCAAATGTCATGATTATGCAAAGATACCAAACCGGGATTCGGATCCCGTTGCTGCGAAGATCTTCGATCAATCTGTTGAAGTAGACATCCCAGCTGGGGATGAGATCATTGGTAGATCTGATGATATGATATCTGCTTGGGGATATGGGTCATTGATAGACCTATCCTTATAAATGAGAGACCCAACTGGGGTTTGTGGAAGCCTTCATCACTCTGTTGTGATTCCTTCATGCGTTGCTCTTCTGAATAGAGGCTGAGGATTCTGTGGGGGATGATCCCCTGGATTTTTGCATTCTGCTGAGGAAGAAAGATCGACACTACGGCTGGGGAAATTGACAAGTGGCAACTGGCTGGGGAAAGTTGTTGGCAACTCAGCTGGGGAGAAAACACCTCTGGTGCCAAGAGTGAGTGTTGATTTGCCAGCTTGCCGGGATGTAGCTTGCATGCCCCAAGTTGCGTTCTGGATACCTGCAATCCTGCAAAGATAAGGAAACGCACAAATGGTCCCAAGGTATCCTTTACCGGATTCCGTCATAGGAGTTAGACACTCTTGAGAGTAAGTATATTCCCTGCTAGCATGTGTTTTTATTATTTATTTTTTCTTTAGAGAAAAGCATCTGTACTCATGCAATTAGTTTTTTAGAGACATCAGACATTCTTTGCAAATAAAAATGTATAAGACGAGACATGACTGAAAAATCTGATTTTATTAATTCAAAATGCCCTGAATTGGCGAGATACAGTCAAGGAAACATATCTCCTAAAATGAGGAGGCTGTTACAAATTGAGAAACAAAGTGCTGGCGATGTTGACGACGCTTTGAGGAGCTCCCTCTTCTGCTATGACTCGTATGACTTTTGACGTTCTTCTCATCTTGCGTTCTGGAGAAGGTTGATTCTGAAAGAAGCTTGATCTTTTCGAGGTTTGCCAAGTTGTAAGTGATACAGACGAATTCAAAGTGCAGTTGTTCGCTTATTCCCTTGTTTTGCATGGATCGCCCTTTCGGGTTTTCAATCCATCGGGATACCCATTTTTGCCTGAGCTGTCGAATGCGGCTTTTCAACTCAGCGGGTGTACATTTTTGTTTATTTTCCCTTATTTTGCCCGAGTCTTTTATTCTGTTTTTGACTCGCCGGGATGCCCTATTTTTGCCTGGACTTACATTCTATTTTTATGTCCAGCGGGTCATTTTTATGCGAAGTATTTTTTAACTGCATCTGAATTCACAGGGGACGGGAAGTCTTCACCATCCATGGTGCTGAGCATCAGTGCTCCACCAGAGAAAACTTTCTTTACTACAAATGGTCCTTCATAATTCGGAGTCCACTTGCCCCTGTGGTCTGTATGAGGAGGGAGGATTCTCTTTAGCACAAGATCTCCTACTTGGTACTCTCGGTGCCTGACTTTCTGATCGAAGGCTTTCTTCATTCTTTTCTGATACAACTGCCCATGACAGATTGCAGCCAATCTTTTCTCTTCAATCAGACTCAGTTGCTCGTATCGGGACCTAACCCATTCTGCTTCATTCAGCTTAACATCCATTAGCACTCGTAGGGAGGGTAATTCAACTTCGACAGGTAGGACTGCTTCCATACCATACACAAGCTGATACGGTGTTGCCCCAGTGGACGTCCTGATTGACGTGCGGTACCCATGCAAAGCAAATGGTAGCATCTCATGCCAGTCTTTGTAGGTGACTACCATCTTCTGCACAATCTTCTTGATATTCTTATTAGCTGCCTCAACAGCGCCATTCATCTTTGGCCTGTAAGGAGAAGAATTGTGGTGTTGGATTTTGAAGTCCCGGCATAACTCAGCCATCATTTTGTTGTTCAGATTGGAACCATTATCAGTAATGATTTGTTCGGGAACTCCATATCGACAGATGATATCTCTCTTCAGGAATCTGGCTACCACTTGTCTCGTAACATTTGCATATGAGGCTGCTTCAACCCACTTGGTGAAATAATCAATGGCGACCAGGATGAATCTGTGGCCATTGGAAGCAGTTGGCTCAATCTTGCCAATCATATCAATGCCCCACATAGCAAAGGGCCATGGTGAAGACATGATATTCAAAGGATTGGGAGGCACATGCACCTTATCCACATAAATCTGGCATTTGTGGCATTTCCTGGCATAAGCACAACAGTCTGCATCCATTGTGATCCAGTAATATCCTGATCTTAACAATTTCTTAGCCATGGCATGCCCTCCGGCATGGATACCAAAAGATCCTTCGTGCACTTCATGCATCAACAAATCTGCTTCCGTCTTGTCAACACATCTGAGGAGTACCATATCAAAGTTCCTTTTGTATAAAGACCCATCAGTGTTCAGAAAGAAACTACCAGCAAGCCTTCTCAAAGTCTTCTTATCATTGGAAGATGCCCCAGGTGGGTATGTTTGACCCTCCAAGAAGCATTTAATGTCATGGAACCAAGGCTTATCATCTTTGACAACATCTGCTGCAAATACATATGCTGGTCTATCAAGTCTGGACACTGAAATCTGAGGTACAAAGTTAGCAGCTTGAACTTTGATCATAGATGAAATGGTAGCAAGAGCATCTGCAAACTGATTCTCGTCCCGAGGGATATACTCAAGCTTGACTGTTGTGAAGAAAGTCAATAACCTTCTTGTATAATCCCTGTAAGGTATCAGATGATCCTGGTGTGTATACCATTTTCCGTTGGTTTGATTAACTACCAGAGCTGAATCTCCGAATACGGTCAATGTCTTGACCCTGAGGTCAATGGCTTCCTCAAGACCCATAATGCAAGCTTCGTATTCAGCTTCGTTGTTAGTGCAGTTGAAAGTGAGTTTTGCCGAGAAAGGCATGTGAACTCCTTTAGGTGTAATGAGTACTGCACCAACACCACGACCATTCATATTAACAGCCCCATCAAACATCATAGTCCATTCTTCTTCCGGGTCGGGCCCTTCAGTGTGAATAGGCTCTTCATGATCTTTTTCTTTTATGAACATGATGTCTTCATCAGGGAAGTCAAATCTCATAGGCTGGTAATCATCAATAGGTTGCTCAGCAAGATATTCAGACAATACACTGCCCTTGATGGCTTTCTGAGAGGTGTACTGGATGTCATATTCCGTGAGAATCATTTGCCATCTTGCAACCCGTCCGGTAAGAGCTGGCTTCTCAAATATGTACTTAACTGGGTCCATCTTTGAGATCAATAAGGTAGTGTGGGTCAACATATACTGTCTCAGTCGGCGAGCAGCCCACGCTAAAGCACAACAAGTTTTCTCGAGCAGTGAATAACGTTGTTCACAGTCGGTAAACTTTTTGCTCAGGTAGTAAATTGCATACTCTTTTCGACCAGACTCGTCATGCTGGCCCAGCACACACCCCATTGACTCTTCCAATACTGTCAAGTACATTATCAGAGGTCTTCCTTCAACTGGAGGCATAAGGATTGGTGGTTCTTGTAAGTACCCCTTGATCTTGTCAAAAGCCCTTTGGCAGTCTTCATTCCACCTGACCGTCTGTTCTTTTCTCAGTAGTTTGAACAAGGGTTCACAGGTTGCTGTAAGGTGAGATATGAACCGTGAAATGTAGTACAATCGACCTAAGAACCCTCGAACTTCTTTCTCTGTCTTCGGTGCAGGCATCTCCTGAATAGCTTTGACTTTATCAGGGTCAACTTCAATCCCCTTCTCGCTTACAATAAAGCCCAGCAGCTTACCAGATCGCACCCCGAATGTGCATTTGTTGGGGTTCAGCTTTAGTTGGTACTTCCTCAGACGCTTGAACAACTTCAGCAGATTTACCAGGTGATCTTCCTCTGTAAGGGACTTGGCAATCATATCATCCACATAACACTCGATTTCCTTATGGATCATATCGTGGAATAACGTTACCATAGCCCGTTGATATGTGGCACCAGCATTCTTCAGTCCGAATGGCATCACTTTGTAACAGAACGTGCCCCAAGGTGTAATGAATGTCGTCTTCTCCATGTCTTCAGGTGACATCTTGATCTGATTGTATCCTGAAAACCCATCCATGAAGGAGAATACCGAGAACTGAGCCGTATTATCCACCAATACATCAATGTGAGGTAATGGGAAATCATCTTTCGGGCTGGCTCTATTTAGATCCCGGTAGTCAACACACATCCTTACTTTGCCGTCTTTCTTAGGCACAGACACAATATTAGCAACCCACGGTGGATAGCTAGTTACAGCAAGGAACCCGGCGTCCCATTGCTTTTGTACCTCTTCCTTGATCTTCATTGCCATGTCTGGGCGAGTACGGCGCAGTTTCTGTTTGACCGGTGGGCATTCTTCCCTCAAAGGTAGCTTGTGCATAACTATATCGGTGTCCAACCCTGGCATATCTTGATACGACCAAGCAAAAACATCCATATATTCTTGAAGCAGATCAATCAGTTGTCTCTTCATTGAGTCTTGCAGGCAGGCCCCGATTTTAACTTCTTTCACGTCTTCATCTGTACCAAGATTAATCACTTCAACCTCCTCCTGGTGAGGAGTAATAACCTTTTCCTCTTGTCTCAACAACCTGGCTAGCTCTTCAGGAAGCTCATATTCTTCTTCAACCCCTTCATCAGCTTGATTGATTGGATTGTCAAAGTCATGCGAAGTCATAGCCGTGCTGTTGTCGGTGCTGTCTGGAAGGCACTCTCTGCAAGGGTTCAGTTTGTTCATTTTAGTGATTGATTTTAATCTTGCTTAGAAAAGTGAAATAAAGTTGTCATTTTGAAAACATCGCCATTTATTTTTTGTACAAAAAGAAAAAAAATGGAAAAACAGTGAGCGGAAAAGAAAAAGACTCGTTTGCAAAAAGATGTCTGATATTTCATTGATTAATCTTGTTGCACAAAAAGTACAAATGGCCCGATTACAAAATGAGTCTTGTCATCTTGGGCAAGATGCAAGACTTGATGCATGCTTAAAAAATACAGGAAATAATAATTACTCTGCATGAGTAACTCTTATAATTTCCTGGGAAGACCAGTTTGAGATACTGCTCCCCGGGATCTTTGGACGGATCCAATTCTCCAGATTGCGTTCTTCTTCCAGCTCGTCTTCCAAATTATTGATAGTATCAGGGGTAAGCATTCCCCCACTGACAAAACCAGGCTTCTCAGCAGCCTCCACTTGATTTTGTTGAGTTGGTCTGTAACCCAACCCAAATTTGTCCTTCTTCTCCTCCACAGACAAAACCTTGCCCCAGCCTTGGGCAGTTCCTTCTTCAACAACCTTCCGGGCTTGTTGATAAGATGACATGGAGATTCCAGATACAGCAGATGCTTCATTAACATTCAAGGCCTCAAATCCTTGGCTCATTGTTTCATGGATCTCCCCATCCATCTCAATATACTTATAAGTAGCCAGATGGCTGACAAATATATCCTCCTCCCCACAGATAGTAACAACTTGGCCTTCCCACTCAAATTTTAACTTCTGGTGAAGGGTAGACGTTACTGCGCCAGCGGCGTGAATCCAAGGTCTACCCAACAAACAGCTGTAGGCAGGCTGAATGTCCATCACATAGAAGATCGTTTTAAAGGTTTGTGGGCCAATTGTCACAGGTAGCTCAATTTCTCCCAGAACCGATCTCTTAGAACCATCAAAGGCTCTTACTACCAGGTTACTGGGTCGCAATGCTAATCCTTCATACTCTAGCTTCACCAGGGCCTTTTTGGGTAAGACATTAAGGGATGACCCTGTGTCTACCAGCACATGGGAAAGGACTGCACCTTTACATTCCATGGTGATGTGCAAGGCCTTGTTATGGTTGCGGCCTTCCGTTGTCAAGTCAGTATTGGTGAACCCTAGCCCATTGCTAGCAGTAACATTTCCAACCACGGTTTCCAACTGATTGACAGTGATCTCTTCAGGCACGTAAGCTGCGTGCAAGACTTTGAGTAGTGCATTCCGATGGGCTTCGGAGCACATAAGCAGTGATAGGATAGAGATCTTGGATGGCGTCTGGTGAAGCTGATCCACTATTTTGTAATCACTCTTTTTGATGATTCTCATAAACTCATCAACTTCTTGATCGAATGGTGTTTTCAAAGCTTCCTTAACAGCTTGATCTTCCTGCACCGGGCCCTTTCCTTTTGCCTTGGCAGCAGCTTCTGCTTCGGCAGTGGGTCTTTGAATTTGTGGAGCAAAGAGACGTCCGCTTCGAGTGAAGCCTCCGCCTCCTCCCACATTGTCTATTTGTGGTGCAGGTGTTGATGGTTCAAGGGTGATTTTCTTTCCTTCGCAGTATACGTCAGAGCCATAGTGCCAAGGGATGGCCCTATTGCTTTCATAAGGTACCGGTCCAGGCATTGTGACAGTGACTGGACTGATGGCAGCTGCAGAAGGGACTGTGATAGTTTGTGGATCGTAATAAATTGTGACAGGTGCTCTGATGGGAGCAGCACCTTCTGAATTATAAGCAGAGTTGTTTTCAGGATCATAAAATATTGTGACAGTTGAGACGTCTTCAGAGTTTGTTGCTGGAGTTGTAGGAGACATTGTCGGAAGGATGGATGTTGTTGTTGTAGGAGATTCAAATTGGAGTGGTGCTGAAGTTGTAGAAGAAAAATTTGTTGATAACTGATCAGTTGAGATGATAGACGAAGTACTTGTCGATGAAGCCGAAGAATTGTCAGGAACAATGGTTGCTGCAGTTGTAGGAGATACCGGAACTGTGGCTGATGAGATTGCTGGATTTGTTGGAAATGATGTGGTGATCTGAAGCTGGCCACTCTGAATAAGACCATCTATGCCATTCCTCAGGTTATCGCACCCATTTACTGAAATATTGCAGTAAGCACACCCTAACTCACACCCCGGGAACATTTGACATTCGAGGAGCTGAGCCTTAATCTCCACCAACGGTGTCCGAATCTGACCCACACTGGTTATTAAATAAGACGGCTTGTCTTCTTCAATTGCATTGATTCTGGGACCTCCGTGGTGCGGCATAGGATTTTTGTTGACATTGGGTGGTGGTGCGAAATTCAGAGCTTTTGAGTCTACCAGGTCTTGTACCTTCATGTGCAAAGCCCTGCACTTTTCTGTACTATGACCAGGCGCATTCGAGTGAAAAGCACATCTGGCGTTGGAGTCGTAATTCCTGGGTAGACTGTTGGGATCTGGAGGTGCCAATGTCCTTAGCTCAACTAGGTTGAGTTTCAGGAGTTGTGGCAGCAATGTAGCATATGGCATAGGGATCGGATCGATCACCCTGTTGGCTTGAGATGGCCTCTGCTGGAATGGCCTTTGCTGGTTATTGTTGTTGGTGTTGCTGTTGTTGTAATTCCTCGGAGGGTACTGATTTTTTTGATGGTACTGAGGTTGTTGCTGATAGTTTTGCTGCAGAGGTTGATAAGCTGGTTGTGGATGAGCTGGAGCGGGAATGGTGACTGCTGCCACGGATCTATGAACATATTGGGGCCTGCCCCTGTTGGCGTGGATGGCATTGGTCTCACCAGTCCTTCTTGGGCCCGCAAAAGGCTTTCTTGCATTACTGGATGAGCTTGCACCGTTGTCTGAGATCTTCCCCATTTTCAATAGGCTTTCAATTCTCTCCCCGGCTATGACTACATCTGCAAAGCTGGTAGATGAGAAGGCAGCTAGCCTGTCAATGTAAGTCCCCTGAAGGGTGTTCATGAACATATCAGCCATCTCCCTTTCTGACATAGGTGGCTGGACAGCAGCAGCAAGCTGTCTCCATCTTTGAGCATATTCTCGGAAGCTCTCTCTAGATGACTGTGACATTCCCATTAGGAGGGTCCTGTTGGGTGCCATATCCAGATTATACTGATACTGTCTGATGAAGGCCTCTGCCAGGTCCTTCCAGCATCTAATAGTTGCTCTTGTCAGATGGGAATACCATTCCCTCGAAGCTCCAGTCAAGCTATCCTCGAAATAGAACATCCACAGCTTCTCGTCCATGGTATAGGCCTTTAGCCTCCCGAGAAAAGATTGTAGATGGGTTCGGGGACAAGAAGTCCCATTATACTTCTCAAAGCATGGTGGCTTAAACTTGTGGGGAATCCTGACCCCATCTACCAAGCCCATATCCATAACATCAAAACCCAAAGAGTTTTGAGACTCTAAGGATCTTAATTTCTCAGCTATCTCATCCAACCTTCTATCATAAGCTTCTTCCCCGGCTCCCATTACTGTGAACTGGTCTTCTTGAGGGTCTTCTTGCAGTACCCTCCCTGCTGTGGCAGTCCCTTGTATATTGACAGGAATGTTGGCCTCTGGATGGAGGTGGGGTCCAAAGACTGGGGGATTGACATGAGGTTGGACCCTTTCATTGTTGCTAGTCCCAGCAGTCCCTGGCTGATGATCTTCCTGATTTCTCCCTTCTATCAGTGCCCTGAGCCTCTCTTGGCTTTGAGCCATGTTGTTCATTACTTCCATAAACTGTGTCATTTGGTTCCTCATTTCCAACCTCTCGTTGGTCATTTGGTTCCTGACCTCTGTAAGGTCCTGCTGCATCTGATCCATCTGTATGCCCGGAAGATTGTTACGGGTTGGATATCGGTGCGGACGGTTGAGGGGAAATACTCGGCGCCGAGCAATAGTTCCTGAACATCACAACAGAGTTAGCAACAACAAAACAAAAAACCTACAAAACAAACAAAGGGTTAGCATGCAATGCAGTATGCTTATTTGTTTTCAAGGTATCCGGCTTGGCATTTAGTTTTGACCCTTCCAGACCCTTGAAGATGATACTGTTGATGTTGCTTTCGAAGTAAACTCGGATGGAACAAACTAATACATATATTACAAAAGGCCATTGGTACATAGTTTGTTTACAAATACAAGCCCTCTGAGGGGTCAAAATACATTACAAGAAAATAAAAGTACATGGAATGAAAGCAACAACAAACAAATGGTCAAACACCAAGACCAAACTCATCCTCCCGAACTTCCCTAAGAAGTGCTTCGGTCACAGGATCAGCTGGACGCTCCGTGAGGTTCCTGATAAGGAGGTTCCGGGTAGTAACAGCTGTAGTTAGCTTCTTGTGTTGGCTTTGGTCCTTTGACCTCTTCACTCCAGCTCTGATCTTCAGTTCTGATATCTCCCTCTGGGCTGCTGCCAGGGCTTCTTGTTGCTCTTTTGCACTAGCTTCCAGTTGCTCTATCTTGTCTTGGACTCTCTTGTCCTCCAGAGTACGAGCCTCGGTGATCCTGACCCACCTAGCCTGACTCTCCTTCAGATACAAGTCTGTCCTGGCTTTCTGGAACTGAGCTTCTTTGCAAGCATTCTTCAAGATCTGCTCTCCAGCCCTAGACTTCTTAATGTAATCTTCAGACTTCTCAATTCTAGCCAAGTGTTCTACCTTCAACTTCTCCAACCTTTCAATATCCAATCTACCATCACTCCTCTCCCAGAGGGTCTTCTGTAGAGCTTGAGTCAGCTTCTCATTTCTCTCTTTCAACTTCTCAAACTCCTCTAAGCTGACAGTTGCTGGAGGTGGTGTTGTGGCAGGCCCAGGCATATCTTCTATAGTAAAGGGCATCCCAGAGAATTGAGCCCTGGCATGGGACCAATCATAGTATTGTGCTGATGCTACATTGTTACACTTTCCCAGGATGGTTATCCCCTTAGTCTGTACATTGTCCCAGGCACAGGCCGCCTGCCTAACAATATCCAGATTAAGCTTATTCTCACAATAAAGAGTCTCAACCAAGTCCTGTGCCTTAGGAGTGTGGACCAGTGCATAGCCCAGTTGTCTTTTGAACAGCAGAGGGTTGTAATTAATACTACCCTTAACTCCTATTAGGGGCACATTGGGAAAATGCCCACAGCTGGTGATGATATCCCTGCCTTTTGTGCTTTGAGTGCACCACCTGATATCAGCTGAAGTTAAGGTAGTAAGTCTTCCAGCCCAGTTTTTCTGTTGATGGGGGTTCAAAAATGCATCTGTCCTGGGTAGATGCCTGAGAAGCCAAGTATGGAACAAAGGGGCACAACACCTCACTAATCTTCCCCTCTGCTTTTCATTCCTCTGATGCACTGAATAGTAGAGATCACCCAATAGAGTTGGCACTGGGTTCCTTAGAATGAACAGATGGATTGCATTCTTACTAATGAATCGAGGCTCATCTGCAAATAATACAATCCCATATATGCTCAAGGCCAATAAAGCACATACTGCTTCCCACTCTCCTAAAGAAGCTTTCAGGGTAGCTTGAGAGATCAAGAAATCCAGATGCAGGCCAGGGATTCCAGCCTTAGAAGTCATATGCTGCCCAATCAAGACTGGTTCCAGCTGCAATGCCTTTGCTACCTCTTCATTACTAGGAAAGACCATCTCAGGGTTGAAAGGGACTCCACCCCTGATAGGTATACCAACTAATGATGAGTATTCTTCCAATAAGGGGCCCAGCTGAAAGTCCTGAAAAGTGAAACATCTCAGTGGGGGATCATAAAACTGAAGGCAAGTGTGGATCAGGCTTCTCTGTGAGGGGTCCAGATCCATAACCATATCAAGTATATCTCCATGGTGTTCCCTGAACAGTGGTATGTGGTCTGGAGTGATCAGGGTCTGAATCCTCCTGATGTCAGCTAACTCTGGCTGGAAGAAGTGGTAGGTGATGTTGCTCTTTTTAGGTGCCATGATGTTGAGACTGAGTAGAGACAAGTGCTGATGGTGATACTGAAGAATGGGCCACTGATTGGCTGAGGCAGATAGCTGATAGCTGAAGCAAGTGCTGATGAAGATAGGTCAATACTGAAGATGGGGTCAAAACCAAAACCAAATGAAGATGGATACCCTGAAACACAAATAAGCAAATGTCAATATGATGCAATGATTATGTATGCAAATGATATGCAAAGGGTTTGTGACTGAGCTGGATCTGATCAAGTGCTCTGATATAAGTCCATGTGTGTAAGAAATCCAGATGGAGGTCTATAAGTCCAGTAACCAAGGTGGGGGGCTCAAATAAAGAGCCACATGTCCAGGGTTTAGAATCACAAGAACTGTTCCAACATGGAGTATTCTTAATCAAATCAAAGTAACAGGGTATTCTGAGGTCAAGGTACCTGCAAACCTGTAAACAACCCAACCCCCTCACAGGTGGTGTTCTAAAACAAGGATCCTCAGACTTGGATCAGTTATGAGAAGTGTAAACACTTCTAACCAGGAGGTACAGTGTTTACAATAACCATAAAAGTTCCTCCTCTAATTCACCTCAGTTTCTGAAGGTCAATACTAAAAGGTCATCCAGACTTAGCAGGTTTCCCAGATAGCCCTAGCATCGCAGGAAATCTGCAACACAGAGTTCTCAAGAAGAAACCCATATCTGAACCGTGTTTCATATTCCCGCACCAGACCGAGATGGAATGGGAAAGAATATGATTCACTCTAGCCTAGGTGTCACTCAGGTCCCAGGTATAGGACCTTAATTCTCAATGGAACACCCACCCACCAAAGCAAACAATAGATCCAGCCAGCAGCACAGTATGACAATATGATAATATGCAAAGCTATAAAGAAAACAGTAAAGCAACTATACACAAAGCAATAAACAAAAATAAAAATACCAACACAGGTAGCACATAACACCCCAGTAAACACAAATCAATCAAGCGCTAGGAGGAACCCACAAAAAGAACCAGAAGCCCTGGTTACAGTATAAGGGTCCCCAGCAGAGTCGCCAAGCTGTCGCTCCCGATAAAATGGGACTAGGCCCAAGTAAAGGTACAGACGCGAACGGTCGGCGAGAGGGACAATGAGAACACACAGCAGTGAACTCACTGGAGATGAATAGAGTCGCCAGCTAGGCATTTTTATCCCGGAGGAAAGGCAATGCTGCATAGACCTAGAAAAGAGATGGATAAGACGGTTGCGAACCAGAGAGACTGAGAAAGGGGGTTGGTTACAACCTGGGAAGGTATTAGCACCCAGATTGTCCGTCGTACTCGACGGGATCCACGCTTAGAAGATTTGCGTTTTAGAGGGGTAGTGTCAGTGCAATCTGTGTATAAAATAGCTGGAAAAGAATGTACAGGTGTCAGTGTAAGAAAAGAAAGTGAAGTGTAATAGATGAAGTGTCAGTGTAAGAACAAGAATGAAATGCTCATGATAATGAGGCTTTAAAGAATGATACTGAAAGAGGGGGAATATACAGAGACTTTTGTTCGATAACTGTTAAGTTATGCCTACGTATCCTCTCGTGCAATGAGGAAGTCAGAACACCGTAGTTCGACCCAAAGAGACTGAAAGATGAATTGACTGGTGAACTGCTTACTTGCCTATGCTCAAGTGTATGATCTGTCTGGCACAGATGCAAACTGTCTTGCATTAGACGGAAGAAGCGAGTTCTCGTTTATGAATGAAGGAGATGAGAAAAGAATCCCGAAGGAGACGATTATTGTTTGTTTTTGTGTTTTCAGTCTTTTATTGCTTTTTGGATTTTGTCATAAGTTAATGAGCTTAAGCCTAAACCAATGAATTTAGTAAACTCATCACATCTTCCCTCTGATTAGGGGTAATGAGAATACCTTAAGTGTGAAGTCAGCTTCTCACACTTAATCACCTTTGATGTAGGATTAAGATCATTAACCTACTTGTGATTATTTAGATGTTTTTGGTGTTTTTGTTTAGTGTTGAGTAATGAGGTTAAGCCATAATCAAGGATTAAACAGACCCATTACACCATCCTAATAGAAGGATAATAGATGAGAATGTTTAAGCTGAGGAAAACTCCTCAACTTAATCCATGATTAGGGATTAAACTCATGACAAAACAAACCTTTGATTAAGTGGATTTTATTTAATGATGAGATGATGAAGTGATTTTTATGGTTGGTAAGACAACTTGAGGGGGACTTGTCCATTAACACTAGGGTTAGTCCTTCTTAACCAATTAAGGAAGAATTAGAACCCTAATGCAAGGCCCAAGTTACAAGTGTAATGTCTTGATGATTATTAAGTGGATTGATTAAGAGATTTAAACACATTAAGGGTTTAACACTTAGGATTGAAGTTATACACTCCATCCTAATAGAAGGATGCAAGCATAAGCTTAATCACAAAGCCTTAAAGCCTTTAGGGTTTAGTCCCTGATTATGAGATGAGAAGAGAAGACTCAAAAGAGACACAAAAGGTAAAACTAAGAGGGGAGACTAATCAAAAACCCTAATCATTGTCATGCTTGGTTGTTCCTAAGGTTTGTGAAGTTTGCAAGAGAAGTCTTCAGAGGAATCACCAGGAAGCAGAGAAAAGGATCAGGAGAAGCAAAGCAACTTGCTTCATTCAAGAAGTCAAGTCACTTGAAGAAAGAAAGTAAGAAGAAGAAGAATGAGCAAGCTCAATCTCATGCACATATCAAAATGCAGCATGGATGCATAAAGGAGATGAAGAGAAAGTTATGAGAAGTGAAGGTAAATTCACTTCTCAAAGTCACTTACCACCTGAAAGGTTAGAAAAGAAATGTAATGCAATGCAAAATGGGATGAGATGACATGATGAGAAACAAAACCAGAAGCATTTACATGATGCTAATGATGCTATGAGATGCTACAAACATGAGGCAGCACATGGAAATGATCATACAAGTTCATGAATGCAAATGAAGCAAGTCAGGAAGCATGGACATACATGAATAGTTATGAAGTGCACATGGCATACAACAAGGCAAATACATGATGGAATGATCAAACATGCTTTCAATATGTCTTATGATGTCAAATGAATCAAATGGATGCTTGAAATGTCATGGCAAGTCATGTTATGCAAGAGAATGCAAGATGGATGCATATGGAAGCCCAAATTAGGGTTTATGGACAACACCACAAACAAAAATCAAAATCAGAAGCAAACCCTAAGATAAAAAATTGAAAATGCCACTCAAAGGACCCCTAATCCTATTCTAACTCACTGCCCAAAGGAGAAACTTCAACTCCTAACCAAGTTCAAGTTATGGTTTTCTTAAGATTCTTAGGGTTTTAGGGTTCCTAAACAAGAAAATTATCAAACAAATGGAAAATGAAATATCAAATCATGGCCATTTAATCTCACAAACTACATGCTAAACACAATGCAATGCAAAAAGAATCAATGTCCAATTCTTCATGGATAGGCAGAAAGGATTTTTGGAACTTTGGATCAAATTAATGCATAAAAATGATTTTAATTCAATGAAAAATTCTCAAAATGCATCAAGATCAAAAAATAAATTTGGTTTGAAGGTTGGACAATGTTTCTAAATGTCTTAGAACATTTCATGAATTTTTTGGTAATTTTTAAATACCTAAAAGTATTTTTAATAAATTAATTTTCATTAATCAATTAAAAATAAACTTTTAAATATTTAAAAATACTTTTAAAATGCTAAAAATGAAAATAAAAATATTTTTGTGTCTTAAAAATTAATGAAACTCTTGAGAAAAAGTTTCATAATTTTTAAACAATTTTTACTATTTTAAATAAATTGCACAAGTTAAATGAGAAAAAATGAAATAAAAACAAAATAAAATGGAAAGTATTTCAATCTGAAGGTGGAGATTTGAACTGGGGTGGAAACCATTGACCGCGCGCGTTTATGAAGGGTCCAGATTGCTTCTGACTTTAATTAAGTTTTATGAAATAATTAAATGAGTTAATGGTGATTAGGGCACAGAGGACCCATCTGAACCACTCATCCACGCGCGAAGTCAAGGAAAGTCAAAGGATCCTACGCTCAAGATTCAAATGGACTTAATGACCTGAGATTAGGGAAAATGACATTCAGGTGACCGGAGGGAAGCTCCGGTCATCTTCTCGGGCAACAACAAAACCCTAGAATACGATTCAGGCCACCATTCTTCAAATCAAAGCCAGGGAAATGTTCCTCTACTCAAAACTCAATCAAAACACCTCTCAAACTAAATTTCTCATGCTTAAACTAAGAGAATCGAAGCCATGAAGATTCACGGGCAAAGTTTCAGAGCCCTGGTAAATCCTCATTTCTCACTCATTTCTAATTCTAAAACCATCCCCATGATCAGCAAGACATACACAGTCAATTTATAACTTAAAAATCAAGCTCTGAGAGAAAAGTTTCATGGCCATACCTGAGATGGAGACTCCTGTTTCTGGGCTTTCAGAGCTATTATTTGGTGCAAGCTTGCTCCACTGACTCCCCTGGTGCTAATGGTAGGCTTGGAATGAGCTTAAGCAAGCTATTTTGAGAGATTCCAATCTGATATAGCAGAAAATGAGTTCTGTGTGTGAGTGGTTTCAAGCTCTGTTAATGGTTGGTTCTTGCTCTCTTGAGTGTGTTTGACTTGTTAGTGAAGAAAGTTTTGGTGTTTTGTGGCTGTGGAAGGTGATTCGAAGAAGGGAAGCTTTGTGACAGTTTTTATGAAGGCTGAGTTCTAGTGTGCTTCTGGCTGTTTTGAGTGTTGGTCTGGGCTTAATGAAGCATGGTGAGTTGATTAGTGGAATTGTTTCTTGTGTTTGTGAGCTATGGAGACAGATTCGAAGAGAAATGCAAAATGGGGTGAGTTTGTGTATGTCTTGCTAGGGCTTGTTTCAGGCTGGCTCTCCTTGTGAAATGGCTGGCAAATGGATAGTATAAACAACTCCAATTGGTCAGATGATGTGACCTGGCCTGCTGTGATAGGTAAGTTCACTTTTGCAAATTGTCAACCTTTTTGTAAGAGAGGCATGGGCTAAGTTCTAGCTTGGTACAAGAGTGTGGGCTGGCGCAACATGGTGTGTGAGTGAGGCTAGGGTGGTTCAGCAGCCAAAGCAACAAGTTGGTGAAAGTGTGATGATGGTTTTGCAAGTTGATCATCTTTGGTCCACATGTAACTTTCTTGCCACACAAACCATGGGAAGTGAGAAATACTTAGTCCATTCTGAATTTTTGGTCACATGTGATGTTTATGTGATGGTTAGACATGAATTGGAGGTTACAAATGCCTTGGTACAAAGTTCTTGCAAGTTTCTCATTTGGTGCACATCTTGAAAATTAATGATTTTTGCCAACTTTGACACACCATAACTTTTAATCCAAAATGAATTAGGTCATGTTCTTGTACTTTTTGAAAAGGGAAAGATCTAATCTACAACTTTCATGACCAAAGTTTTTTCATTTGAAGCATTTTTGGATCAAAAAGTAAGGCTTGAAAAGTGGCATAAAATGACATATTTCTTAAAAGTCAACCATGCCCTAAAAAGTCAACTTTGCAAAAACTTGTAATTCTTGAATTTTGTGAACTTCAACCTTCTTCCATGATCAAATAAAGATCATATACACTCAAAATGATGAAGATCACCCCTTGGTTGGGTCATTGGGGGCCTCAGATGCCCTGATTTTGCACTGACTTGTCCAGAAAGTCAACTCTTGATCAGATGACTTCCCCATGGAATTTCTTCATGAAAATTGATATGCATACTCCCTATACCATATAGAGACCAATGGAAACAAGAATGACCAAAAAATTTGGAGTTATGGCCTCTGAAACCAAAACCCTAATTTTAGGTCAACTGTGCAGTCAAACTTGGCTCTGCATCCACACCAATCCCAGTTCTTGTGATCCTTTGGAATTTTTGACTTTGAGAGGATGTAATATGATATAAGAACACACATGGATCCCTTTGAAGTGATTGATGGCCCTTGGAGTGGCTCAAGAGGCTCTTGGATTGCTCAGATCACAAACCCTAGGTGCAGATGACTTAGAAACTATGCAGTGAATCAAAATTGTGGTATGAGATATCATGATTGTGTTTATGCATATGAAATGAATCACAAGCCATGGTATGAATGGGTGAGGGAAAATTTGGGGTGGTTACAGAACTGTACAAGAGAAAATTGTTAGATTATAGAAAATGTTTTAATTAAAAATAAATTGATTAATTTAGTGACATTACATCTGCAGGCGTAAGGTGATCCAAGAGATTGCGGTACTAAATGATACAGTGTCTTGGACATCTATTGTAAGTCATACCGCGTGCCGACTATTTGACATAGAAAATAGTAAAAATATATCAGTTAGAGACAATAATCAATAAAGTGGAATAATAAAGTGAACTAACTAATATGAAACAATTAACTTACTTTTGAACATACGAGAATGAAAAGGCATTTTCGTTGACTGGGGCAATGGATGGCAACCTAGACCAACCCCATGCTTGGAGTAAAATGACACATCCAGAAAATATAGATGTGTCTTTCGTTGCATTTTTACATAAAACGCTATATAAATAGGACAAACATGCGGACACAAAAATAAAAAATGTCATCAACCCAGACAAGTATATGTCGTCATCCCGAACACAACAAGAAAAAATGTCCAAATGTCAGATCCACCTCTGCTCAATAAGAACTTGTTGTAACCTTATGTTTTAATATATTAAGAACTTTTTGTTACAACAATGTTAACAACAAACATCACAATAACTTAAATAAACTTAATATAAACAACACATACAACAGCTAAACATAACATTTCTAACTAATTATAACAATCAACTTGATTTCATTAGGTCAAAACATCATTTTCCTTGCTTCCCGTCAGTCTTAACTCGCACTCACCCACACATCCTATCAAATCTCTCAATACTACGAATTTTTCACCATCACCAGTTTCTTCCTCTAACCATTGATTCAACTTCCTCTGCAGTTGATTTAGACTTTGGATATCCCGAACGCAAAAACCTCTGTCAAAAAGGATTTTGTTCCTACAATTCCAAATATTCCAACAGGTAATAAACCAAATTGAATCAAGATTAATAGACTTACACCGCCCTATATTTCGAAGATCCCAAGCCTTGATATGGAGGCCGCAATCTGATTCCACCATGTAGTCGATATCTACCCAATCACAAATCTTATCACACACTCTCTTGGATTTGTGGCAAGATAAAAAAAGATGAGAAGTATCTTCTATCACTTGGAAGCAAAACACGTAATTTTTCTCGAGTTCATTAACAAAAATGTTCCTCTTAATCAAATTAGCCCTTGTAGTTAATCTATCAAACCCAAGACGCCACGCAAAGACATTGATTTTGGGAGGAATAGAAGAGCGCCAAACCTTCTCCAGAAAAAGGTGCTGGAATTTATCCCTTATCAACGAGACTTAATAGAAGCTTCTGTTCAAAAATATACCTGATAGAAAGAATAAAAAATACATCTTAATTGAGTACAAAGGCTAGTTCAGAATAACAAATGCTAATCCATGTATAGAAAAAAGTTATTTATCAATAAAAAAACATGTTTATTTGTTTAAGAGAGACCAGGAGATAATTATCCTTTTAGTTGGGAAAAATATTTTTTATAAGCAATTGAATTCTTATATTATACACTACTTTTGGACCTTTACAGAAAAAAAATAATACATTTTTTTATAAACAATAATATATTAATGGGTATATTAAGAGTCCACTAATTCAAAGTCAAGATTTACAACAAAACACCAAACAAAACACCAACAAGAAGAAAACAACCTACAACGAGAAAGCACCAAACTATAAAAAAAATCAAGTGGGACCTTATATCAATTGTAGAAACTACATCTAGATCTATCTTTAAATTTAAATCCCAACCTATTTCAAGAGTTATGTTTTACCCATATTGGTATATCCTTCGAATGGCTAGGAGTCACCTAACTTCATGATATCACGCCACCAAAATGATTAAGATTTCACAGGCCCTAATTTCCTCTTGACAATAATCCATTTTGCTAAATCATTGTACCTACTCTCAAGGATATGAATCCAAATAGTGGAAGGTTCATTGAGAAAACGTCTCTCAAGGATACGAATCCAGATAGCGAAAGGTTCATTGAGAAAACGCCAAAGCCACTTCGACAACAAGACACAGTTAAATTTCAATATATAAAAATATTATTTAAGACTGAACTCAACATCACCACAACCCTGTCTCTCGTTAAGTTTTTTTCTTTCCATTATAAAAGTTTACTTCGGATCTTTGTAATGATTGGATTTCATATTAAAATAAATATTGTAATAATTTTTTTTTAATCTTAAAATCTAACATTTTGATCGACTAATTCAAAAGGACAATTCCTATCATTCCGCTAATGATGATCCCATTCATATCCAATTTAATAACATACTGTAAATACCCCAAATTTTCCCTCACTTTTTCTCACACCTTGGCTTGTGATCTTTCATATTGCATTGCATAATCATATCATCTCACACTGCATAGTTTATTTAACTGCATAGATTGCATAATTAGGGGTTGTGATTAGGAGAATCCAAGAAGTGATATGAGCTATCTCAAAGGTCTTGAAGCATGCCAAAATGGTCAATGAGTGTTCTATTATCATCTTATGCTCCCCAAAGTTTATTAAAGTCAAGAGATCACAAAGCATTGCAAGGGTGTTCAGGCAGACTAAGCAGTTTCTACACAGATGACCTAAATTTAGGTTTTGGGTTTAAGGCCCTTAATCTCAATTTTTTTTGTCATTCTTGATTCCATTGGTCTTAATATGTTATAAGGAGAATATGTACCAAATTTGATGAAGAAATTCATTATGGAAGTCATCTGATCAACTGGTAACTTATTGTGCAAGAAAAGTCAGAATCAGGGCATCTAAGGCCACCACCAATGGTACCAAAGGGTCATCTTCATCATTTTGAGGTTCTATGATATTTATTTGATCTTATAAGTGATTAGAAGTTCACAAGATTGAAGAATTTCAAGCCATTGGAAAACTTTCCATTTTTGGACATGACTTGTAATGAAAACTTTCCATTTTGGGAAAGATTTTCAACCTCATCTTTCTTGATCAAAAAGGCTTCAAATGAAAAATCTTCAAACATGAAAGTTGTAGATTGGATCTTCCCATTTTCAAAATGAACAAGAACTCCTCTTGATTCATCCTATAACTCAAGATATGGTGTTTCAAAGTTGGGAAAAATCTTATAATTTTCAAGTATGTGCCAAAGAGGGATTTTTGCAAAAACCAAGTTCCAAGACTTCTAATGACCTCTAATTGACTTCTAAGAATTATAACATGATAATGCAACATTGCTTGATCAAATTTGTGCCTTGGATCATAAGAAACCATGCCTAATCTTCACAAAATTTCCAAAGAGGAAAAGTTGCAAAACTACCTCAATCTCTTGCATCAAGTGTTACAGCTCATCAAGTTCAACCCAAAGGCCCTCCATGAATCAAGCTAAGGCAGGACAAGCCATAGAAACACCTCTGACCCGTGCCATACTCATGGTTGCCAACTTTTTACTTTTTTGCAATTCACCCATACCAATCAAGTTGTGCCACCACCCACTTTCTGATCAATCCTATTGGCTTATACAAATATCATGGACCTAAAAGAACATAACATTCAAGCCTGAAACAAGCCATAAGCTCAGAATCACAAAAACTTTCCAAAACATTCAAGTCTTCGAATTTCATCACACAACCAATAAAACTCAAATATCTCTCCACCATTCAACTCACCATCATCCATAGAACACAAAGCACCCTTCATTTTGCCCTAAAAGCCACTCAATCAAAAACACGAGTTATGCTTCATCAGAACTGAAACACCCAAACCAGCCAAAACAAACTTGTTCTAAGCTTCTCAATAGCCTCAGGGGATCAAGTGGAGTGGATTAGTATCAAGGAGAGGTCCAGAAAGCACCAAACTGAAAAGCTTTATCTCAGGTAGCTCACTTAAACTTTTTTTCCAGAACTCCTTTTTTAAGTTTCAATATGGTAGAGTTTGTCTTGCTGATCATGTTGAGCTTCAGATTATTGAAAATGGTGGAGTGTGTTGAATGTATTTAGCTTCTGAAATTTTTGCAAGTTTTCCGTTTTGGTTCGATTCACTTGTTTGATGCAAAATAAATGGATTTTGTTGTTGGATTCTTGTTTAGGGTTCTTTAATGAGTGATTCTGGAGCTTTAGAGACCTTGGGTGGCCTAGGGAGTGAGTTCAAGTGATGGTATAGCCGGAGAATACGACCGAAGCTTATCTCCGGTCGCCTGAGATTAATTAGGGCATAATTAAGATTAGGGTTTCCAGTTTTGTTTTGGACCATTGGATCTTGATTTAATCTGAAACCAACGCACCAGATTCACCATTAGTTTAAAACGTGTTTAATTTGTTTAATTTGTAATTAATTTAATCTGAAGCAATCCTGGCCACACAAACACGCTCCAACCACCAACTTCAAATCCTGGCCATTGATTTTGCATACTTTTATTTTTCTTTTAATTATTTCATATTTATTTTCATATATTTATTAAAAATAACAAAAATATTTACAAAAACCTCATTTTCTGCATTTTTATTCTAAATATTTTTCTAAACTCAAAAATATTTTTATTTTTAATTTTTATATTAAAAATGTATTTTTAAATCATTTAAGTGTTTAATTTAATTAATTGATTTTAATTAATTAAAAATACATTTAGGTATCTAAAAATTACAAAAATAATCATGAAGCATTCTTAGGCATTTAGAACAATTTACAAACCCATCACACAAATTTCTTTTTAGGTTTGATCATATTTTCACAATTTTCTTTGAATTAGGGTTCATAAATTCACATTTTTCTAACCCTAACTTGAAAAAATCATTTTTGATCAACCATGATGAGTTTGCAGTTGGTTCTTTTTGTATTGTTTCATACTTTTCACCTAGTATCTAGGTTATTTAACTCATAATTTTGCATTTCATTTTCAATTTGTTTTGCATTTTTCCCTTAGAAGTATCCAAAAACCCTAGTTAACTTAGGAAATTCATAACTTCCTTTAGGTTCAGCTTCTGACCTCCATCTTTGGGGAGTGTTCTTGTGTGTGTTTAGGATTTGTTTGAGTTCATTTTCAAATTTTTATCATGATGTATGCTTCTGTTTTGATCATGTGCATCTCATACATTCATAAAACCCTAACTTCTCATGTTCATTTGCATTCATCTTTGCATATCATCACCATATGAACTTGCCATGACATTCCATGATCTTTTATGCCATCTTAGACATCTTAAGACATGTTTGAACATTGCTTGATCATTTCTTCATTCATTTGGTATGCTTTCCATTCATTACATTTCATGAATATCCATATGTTCTCAAGCTTCTTTCATGCTTCTCTTTGCATCCCATCTCTTGTATGATCATCCATAAGCATCTCACATGTCTTTGCATCATAGCATAACACATTTGCATCATGTTTACACTTCTGGTCTTGATCATTGCATCTTCATTTGCTTTATTTCCTTTTGCTTTGCATCTTATGCATTCACACTAACATTTCAGGGCCTTATGGTAAGTTGTTTGGGATGTGGATTTTCCTTCACATCCCACCTCTTCTCATCTCTTCATTTGCATATTATATTTGTCTTTGAAGTGAACTTGCTTCACTTGTGCTCTCTTGCTCCTATCTCTTTCTTTTAGGTTACTTAACTTCTCCAGGAAGTAAGTAACCTATCCTCCTTTCTCTTCTCTTTTTTATCTGCTTCTTCTTCCTTGGTGTCCTTTTGAAGATCTTCTCTTTAAGCCTCACAAACCATAGGAACATCCAAGCATGATAATTTTAGGGTTGTACATAGTCTCCCCTAGTCTTTTACCTTTGAGTCTCCTTGAGTCTCTCTTTTCGTCTCATAATCAGAGGCTAAACACTTAAATCTTTAGGACTTTGAATTAGGGTTATGCCTGCATCCTTATATTAGGATGGAGTGTATAACTTTAATCCTTAGTGTTAAACCTTTAATTTGTTTACACCTTCTAATCAAAACACCTAATAATGATTAAGACTTAAGCTTGTAACTTGGGCCTTATGTTAGGGTTACATCTCTTCCTTTTGGTTAAGAGGGACTAACCCTAGTGTTTAATGGACATGTCCCCCTCAAGCTAGTCTTACAAACATAAAAAACACTTCTTAATCCCACCTTTAATTAAAATTCACTTAATAAAGGCTTGTTATATAATGAATTTAATCCCTAACCATGGATTAAGTTGAGGTATCTTCCTTAGCTTAAGTTTTATCATCTATCATCCTTCTCTTAGGATGGTGTAATAAGTTCATTAATCCCTGATTAAAGATTAAACTCATTACTTAACACTAAACAAAAATCCAAAAAACATCTTAATAATCACAAGTAGGTTAATGATCTTAATCCTATATCATCATGGTAATTAAGTTGAGATCTCCGTCTCATGCTTAAGTAGGCTCATTATTCCTAATCAGGGAGGATATAATGAGTTTACAACCCTTGATTTAGGCTTAAGCTCATTATCTTACGCAAAACACCAAAAATAATAAAAAACTGAAAACACAAAAACAAATAATAAACGTCTCCTCCGAGATTCTTTTCTCACCACCTTCATTCTGAAAACGAGAACCTGCTTCTTCCGTCTAATGCAAGACAGTTAGCACTCGAGTCAGACGAGTCATACACTTGAGCATAGACAAGTAAGCAGTTCACAACAAATCATCCCAGTCTCTTTGAGTCGAATTATGGTGTTATGACTTCCTCATTGCACGAGAGGATACATAGGCATAACTTAACGGTTATCGAACAAAATTCTCTTTGTCTCCCCTCTCCTCTTCCCAGTTTCTCTTTCCTTAGCCTCAGCTTTGAGCAATCACCTTTTTTGCACTGACACTTTGTGTCTCCCTAGCTTTTCATGCACAGTTTAGCACATACATTATCCCCCTTTTAAACACAATCAAGTAAGCGTGGATCCCATCGAGTACGATGGATGATCTGGGTGTTAATAACTTCCCAGGTCGTAACCAACCCCCTTTCTCAGTTTCTTTGGTTCGCAACCGTCTTATCCATACCTTTCCAGCTGGAGACTCTATTAAAACTCAACATCCAACATCGTCGACCGTTCGCGTCTGCACCGGGACGAAAGTCCGGGGAGCGACAGCTTGGCGACTCTTCTGGGGAAACTTTGCAACCAAGGCTTATGTTTCTTTTGTGGGTTTCTCCTAGCGCTTGTTTGTCTGTGTTTACTAGGGGTGTTATGTGCTATGTGTGCTTTTGCTTTTGCTTTATCTATTGCTTTCTGTACAGCTTTATTTACTGCAGTTACTTTATCGCTTTCATTTACCGCTTTATGCATTTCATTTTATTATCATATCATCTGTGTTGGTTTGCTTTGGTAGGAGGGGTATTCCAGTGAGAAAGGTACAACACAAAGGCCTGAGTGACAGACATAGGATTAGAGTGGATTCATATTCTTTCCCATTCCATTTCGGTCTGGTGCGGGAATATGAAAACACGGTTCAGACATGGGTTTCTTCTTGAGAACTTTGTGCTACGGATTTCCTGTAGTGCTAGGGCTATCTGGGAAGCCTGCTAAGTCTGGATGACCTTTTTAGATGACCTTCAGCATCTGAGGAGAATTAGAGGAGGATCCTTTATGATTAGGGTAAACATTGTACCTCTGGGTTAGAAGTGTTTACACTTCTCATAATAGATCCGAACCTGAGGTCCTTGTTCTAGAACAATACATGTGAGTGGGTTGGGTTGTTTACAGGTTTGCAAGAACCCTTGGCCTCAACATACCCTGTTACTGGAATTGTTTTAAGGTTACACTACTTTGAACTAATTCTATGAAACCCTGGACAAGTGACTCTTTATTTGAGTCCCCCACCTAGTTACTGGTTCTCAGACCTTCATCCCGAATTATTAACACTCATGGATCCTACCAAAAGCAACTAACAATCCAGTACCTGATCACAAACCCTTGCATATCATTCAGCATACATCATATTGCATCATTTAACATTTGTCTATTTGTTTTATAGGGTAGCCACTCCCTATTGGTATGGTTTTGTCCGTTCTTCTGCTCAGATATCTTCTCCAACACTTCTTCAGCTGTCTTCTTCAGCTATCAGCATCAGCTATCTGCATCAGTTATCTTCATCAGCACCCTTTGTCAGTATGGACTCATCCAGGAAGAGCAACATCACTTACCATTTCTTTGAGTATCCTCTGGCAGGCATCAGACAGATACATGCCCTTATCACCCCTGATCATGTTCCCATATTCAGAGAGCATTATGGTGGTATCCTGGACATGATCATGGACTTGGATTCATCACAGAGGAGCATGATTCACACCTGTCTTCAGTTTTATGACCCTCCTCTACGATGTTTCACTTTCCCAGATTTTCAGATTGGTCCTTTGCTGGAAGAGTATTCTATGTTGTTGGGTGTCCCTATCAGAAGAGGAATTCCTTTCAACCCTGAGATGATTGCTCCTAAGAATGAAGACATAGCTAAGGCTCTTCATCTGGAAGCAACTATCATTGATGAGCATATGACCACCAAGGCTGGAATCTCGGGCCTTCATCTGGATTTCTTGATCACTCAGGCTACAAAGCAAGCTGCAACAGGTAATTGGGAAACTGTCTGTGCTCTCCTAGCCCTTAGCATTTATGGTATCATCTTGTTTGCAGACGAGCTTAAGTTTGTAAGCAAGAATGCCATCCATATCTTCATGCTCAGGAATCCAGTACCTACCTTGTTGGGATATTTCTATTACTCAGTTCATTAGAGGAACGAGAAGCAGAGAGGGAGACTGGTCAGATGTTGTGCACCTCTCTTCTACAGTTGGTTGATGAGACATATGTCGAAGACGGAAGCTTTCCTGAATCCACATCAGTCAAAGAATTGGGATAAGAGGATGATTGCCCTTACTTCAGAAGACATCAGGTGGTGTACTCAGAATACCAAGGGCATGGACATAGACAATATCCTAATGTACCTCTTATTTGAGTAAAGGGTTGCATCAATTACAATCCTTTTCTATTCAGAAGACAATTAGGGTATGCCCTAGTACACCCACCTCGAGAGCAAGACTTAGCAAAGTCTCTTTGCTGTGTTGTTTAGAATAATCATGCCACCATCTGACAAGTAGCCTGGGCTTGGGACAATATACAAACTAAAGGGACTGCTATTTTGGGGAAGTGTAACAACATAGCTTCTGCTCAGTACATTGAATGGTCGCGCATCAGAGGACAAATTACTCGCATGCCATTCACCTTGGAAGATGTTCCCGGGCCATCAGCAGTTGAGCCCATAGCTACAGTGAGCCTGGAGGAATTTGAGAAGCTGAAAGAGAGGAATGCCCAGCTTTCTGAAGCTCTGAAGAAGACCCTTTGGGGAAGGAATGACAGTCGTCTGGATAATGAGAGGTTAGATAAGCTCTGTATCGAGCATGTGACTAAGATAGAGAAAACAGAGGACTTCATCAGAAAGGCCCGAGCAGGGGAACTGGTATTGAAAAATGCTTGCAAAGATGCCAAGATTCAGAAGGCCATAGCTGAACACTACCTAGAGGAGAGTCAGAATAGGTGGATCAGGATCACTAAAGCTCGTTTGCAAGAAGATTAGAAGACACAGGCTAAGATAGAGCAGCTGGAAGCCAATGAGAAGAAGAGTCAAGAAGCACTGTTAGCAGCACAGAAGGAAATCTCCAAGCTGAAACTTCGGGCAGGGTTGAAGAGATCAAAAGAACAAGACAAGTACCAGAAGCTGACAAGTGCCATTTCAACCAGAAACCTTCTCATCAGGACCATCACAGAGCATCCAGTTGGACCAGTGACTGATGCTCTCCTGAAAGAAGTCAAGGAGGATGAATTTGGGTTGGATGTTTGATTTCTCTTTTACTTGTATTTTATTTTGGTTGTACTTTAATTCTCCATGGTGATTTTGTTTGTATTCTTGACTTGATTGTAATATGACCCACCATGGGAACTTGTTGTAATCATAAACTATGTATTTTGGCATTTTGTAATGTTATGGTTTATGTGTTACCTGGATTTTCTCTTGGACTTCATTCACTTCATCATCTTCATCATTCCCAGAGGTCTGGAAGGTCAAAACCAAAGATCCAAATCGGATACCCTCTGAAGACAAATAGACATATTGCATTGCATGCTAACTTCATATTCTTTGTGTTGCAGGAGTTTTGTTGTTATTTTCTCACTTTGTTGCTTGTTTCAGGAAATATTGCTCGCAGGAGGGTCTTTCCTGTCAATCGCATCCACAGATATCCGACCCGTAACAACCTTTCGGGCTTATAGGTGGATCAATTACAGCAAGAACTGACAAATGTGAGGACTCAGATGATTGATGTGAGGATAGAAGTGAGGACCCAGATGAATCAATTCATTGCTGTGATGACTGGGATAGCACAGACCCAGGAAAGATTGAGGGAGTTAGTCGAGCGGCAAACTCCAGAAGAGAACCATGCATGCACTAGAGGTACTAGTAACAACGCGCGCGATCAGACACAAACAAATCCACCATAGTTTGGGCCCCACATCAACCCTGGAGTCAATGTTATTGGAAATACCTAGAGAAACACTGGAGATCGTGTTCTAGAGGAGGATCCTCAAGACGAGTAGTTTACAGTGCTAGGTGTTGGGGATGATGAAGTTTATGATCGTCGTCTGGATGAAATATCTGAGAAACTGAGGTCCTTGGAATCCCAAAACTCTTTGGGATTTGATGTGATGGATATGGGACTATTGGAAGGAGTCAGGATTCCTCACAAGTTCAAACCTCCTTGCTTTGAGAAGTATAATGGTACCTCCTGTCCTTGTACCCATCTTCAATCTTTTCTAGGGAGATTGAAGGCTTACACCATGGATGAGAAGCTGTGGATGTTTTACTTTGAAGACAGTCTAACCGGGGCATCCCGTGAGTGGTATTCTCACCTATCAAGGGCTACTGTCAGAAACTAGAAGGACTTAGCCGAGGCCTTTATACATCAATATCAGTACAACCTGGATATGGATCCCAACAGGACTCTCTTGATGGGTATGTCTCAATCTTCAAGGGAAAGTTTCCGTGAATATGCTCAAAGGTAGAGACAACTTGCTGATGCTGTACAACCACCTATGTCTGAAAGAGAAATGGATGACATGTTTATGAACACCTTGCAAGGAACCTACATTGATCGGCTTGCGGCTTTCTCTTCTACCAGTTTTGCTGATGTGGTTATAGCTGGTGAGAGAATTGAAAGTCTTTTGAAGATGGGTAAAATCTCTGACAACGGTGCTAGTTCCAGCAATGCTAGGAAACCTTTCTCAGGACCTCGTAGGACAGGTGAAACTAACTCAGTTCATATGGGAAGAAGTAGACCCCAGTACACGCAAAGATCAGTAGCAGCAGTCACCATCCCTGCTTCACCACCTCGGTAACAACATTTCCCTCAGCAACAATAGTTCCCGCAACAACAGAGATCTTATAACAACAATAACAACCAACAACAACGTCCGTTCCAGCAAAGGACTTCACAAATCAACAGGGTTATCGGTCCCATTCTGATGCCCTATGCAGCTCTACTTCCACAGTTATTGAAGCTCAACCTGATTGAATTAAGAACCTTGACTCCACCAGATCCTTCGAATCTTACAAGGAATTATGATGTCAACGCCAAATTTGATTTTCACTCTAATGCACCTGGCCATACAACAGAGAAATGTAGGGTATTGCACATGAAAGTTCAAGACTTAGTTAATTCCAAAGCTTTGAATTTTGCACCTCCACCAAATGTCACAAAGAATCCAATACTGAATCACGGTGGACCAAGGATTAATGCTATTGAAGAAGACCAACCATCTGTCCTTATTGATGACGTTGCAAATATTCAAACACCACTGGCCGAAGTTAAAGCTCAGCTATTGAAGCGCCAAGTGTTTCCGGGTTGTGAGGCCCATTGTGAAGCTTGTAAAATTTCTACCAATGGTT